>WBNH01008946.1:105580-262984 GCA_013401255.1 Urocolius indicus | reverse complement strand
ATAAATTTCTCCTATGGTAATAAAGAACTACTCTTCACCTTTCTTTTCTCCTGGAAGTTATTGTTTAAGCTAATATCTTAGGTTGGGCTGATAAATAATTCGGGGACCTTTTTTCTGGTTGTTTTTTTGGTTTTTTTTTTCTCCTGGATTTTCAGAAAAGTGGGAGCATTTTGGAATATTTTAATTTGTTTTGCAAAATGTGCATTTGCTAATTGCCAGCCTTTCAAAAACAAAATGGTAGAATTCTTCATATGAGGCTGCATAAAAGATGGANGTGCTGCCACAAGAGACCTCTTCCATGAATTGCTAACATTAGAGAAATTAACTCGGTTAGACTAACCATAAAATCTGGGCTGAAATTTGATTACTAATAGATCTTGTGCTGGCTTTCAGGAGCACAGACATTGTGGTGTTCTCTTGCACATAAAGACTCACAAAAATCATCAGAATTCAGAAATACTTTTGCATTCACAGGTAGTGAATCTGTAAAGTTCTATGTGGAAGCTGTACTGGTAAAAAAGAAGATTGAAAATAATACTAGCAATAATTGTTCAGTGTTATCATTATAGTAGTTCCCTTTTCAGTTCTTAAGTTCCATCTGCTAACTTACCAGTCTATGGATAATACTTTTGTTATCCATGCTACTTCCTATTTTTATACCAGCTCCCAAATTTGTGAGGCTGAAAATGATGGGAAAATCTGTAATTGGTGATGCAGTGCTGTGGTATAGTTGCTTAGCAACAGTCGCTGCAGCCTCTTCACCGAGTCTCCGGAAGGGGGATACAGAGACAGGAAGATGAAATAAATACAGTTTCGATGTGGTTGACTTTGTAAGGAATGATAAAGGTTGTAAGTTGTTTTTCTGCTAAGTATCAATGACTGTGGGAAAAGTCTTCTGTAAACAGATCCTTTAAAAAAGGAAAAAAATGGAAACTGGCCACTTTCTGAGTTACTAGAACAGAATGGAAATATAGCAGTAAATATATTTTCTGGGTAACTGAGAGCCTGCGTTATATTCTGAGGTATTTTCTGCTGTGGTGCGTAATCATTACAGAAAATGCCTAATCATAACCATGTGTCTTCTATTTATCACTACAATTGAGTACCAAATTCATAGAGAATAGGGATTGAAAATTAATGCCAAGTACCTCTTAAATTCCCTACTGGTATGTTAATTACATAAAGACTGTTCATAATAGGGTTAGTGGTAATGGAATAAATATGGATGGGTCTATGATTTTAAATTCTTTTGAGATCTTAACAACTCTACATTTAGAATCACACAGTATTAATTGCTAAGAACTGTATTTTAATCCTATTCTGGATTATCTGGTGAAATACTTTACAAAGACTCATGTGATTACTAGAGTATCACAGTATTATTTTCAGTACTGTGTATCCCATACCACAAAGCCTTTGGAAATCTGCTGTGCTTGAAGCCTCTCTGTGGAGCAAGGTACCACACTTTGCTATATTATTTGATACAAAATCTCTGCCTTTAGAAAGCATAAAATGTAACTGGGAGTAGGAAGTAAGTTGATTCAGATACATCCAACTTTATTAAGGGGCTCTTATCTGCAGTAACCAGCAACATGCAGAGTTTTTCCAAATGCTAGTTATTACTGCTAGTCAGTGCTGCTTTGCAATTAGTGTTGGAGCACCTAGATAAGGTGGATATATAGGAACTAAGAAGAGATAACATAAATGCAAACAAAGAAATTTAAACCTTTTGACCTCTTTTGTACTTATTTATTTCTGAACTGATTCTTAAGCAAAAGAGCAAAAAGAGGTTGCATTTCAGTAAAGGTTCCTTTGAGGGGAAAATATCTTTAGCAATGTAGAAAGAAAGTCCTAATTATTTAAGAGTTTGTTGCTTGCTTACGTTGCTGTATTTTGTAAATGATGCTGCACTCATCATATCATAAGCCTGGTCCTAAAATTAATCATAAATAATACACTGAATATCATAAAAGCAAAAAGGTTTTGATCTAAGTGAGAATCTGCTGGTTCATTTTTAGAAGGTCAAATTGATAGACAATATCTCACAGTCTATATAGTAACTATCAAACTCATTCTTAAACACATAGTAGTACATTGAATTATTCCTGTCTTGGAAGTATGGTTTATGACCTCTCTGCCCCAGGTATTATTGCTGATTATTATCTGAGAANGTTTTTTTTTTCTCCTGGATTTTCAGAAAAGTGGGAGCATTTTGGAATATTTTAATTTGTTTTGCAAAATGTGCATTTGCTAATTGCCAGCCTTTCAAAAACAAAATGGTAGAATTCTTCATATGAGGCTGCATAAAAGATGGACCTATTTTGTATGTAGAATATTGCCTGTCCTTTAGATCTATGTGTTTTGCTTATGGAATAAACCAGAGTAGGAGAGATAAACTAATATTTTGTATAAGCTCAGCCAGACAATACACATGATAAAGATGTTTCATCTTCTTATGTATGCAGAAAATATGAAAAATTGTAGTTTACACATATTTTCTCAATTCAAGTGTAAAATTGGGCCCCCAGATTGCCCTGGGCCACGGTGGTTGTGTTAAAGAAGCACTATTTACCTAGCAGCTGAGTGAAAAATGATCAGAATATTAGACTCATCTAGGCCACATTAAGGAGCCATTGCATTTCCCGACAATTTTATGCTATCTCAATATGAAAACAGAGCAATTTCAGCTCATATCAGGTTATGATCGGCAATTACAGTTGCATAATTCACCTAGTCGTCTCTTTTCAGGGCCTTGATTTTCCCTCTTGGTGACATTCCTGAGAAAGTGCCTGATAAAAATGTCATATATCATCCTGGCTTTAAAACTCGTAAGGGGGTAATCTGCTATGCCTTGCTGAGCTTATATTCATCACTAGATTTTTGACTTGGAGGGGTCATGACACTCATAATTTCCTTTTTGATATTGTCCTCACTAGATATGACAAGGGGCTGTAAAAGCTCAGTTGTATGCTGTGGTTAAGAGCCATTCCAGTGGGGCTCATCACTAGCAATAACAGTGCATTACTGTGGATTGTGCAGTAGTTGGCCGTTTCGAAGATAATTAGATTTGATGTCAACATTTCTTTATCACCTGCATCCTTTTGTGCATCTGCGTGTCAAGTTGTTATTTCCGGATTTATTAGCACCCTCAGAGCTACTATCTATCTGTCAGCCTGTGTGGTGTTTGTGTTGACAGTTGTAAAGTTAATTACTAGTACTAATGAGCATCGGGCTTTTGGTGGACATGGCATTTTGGGCATTTAAAACTGTAATTAGATTTTTTTTTTCCCTTTGTATGCAGCCACAGGAAAAATGCATAAAAAGAAAAAGCAACTCAAACCAAGAACCCTGACCTCAAATCTCTATCTCCAATTTGACATTGTTTACAGTATCTCCAATTCAAAAAGGCAGCTTTTTACTGTTTTTTTTTCTTCTCATCAGTAACTCCATGAATATTTGTTTTATCGTGCCATCCAAACTAAGATCTTAAAAAAAAATCAGTTTCATTTGCAGATGACTTTATAAACATGTCCAGGTAGTGTTTGTATCAGTTGTTCCCTTTTCTGTGAAGATATTTGTATTTTAGCACACAGTCAATATGATTATTGTGTTTAAATTTGTAAGGATGGCAAAATTAGCCCATTTCTTGATCCATCTGATTTTAATATAGTGTCATAATAATCCCAGTGAACACAAAACACTTGCTGTTTGTTATACAGCTGTAAATCCAAAGGAATTTCAGTGAAGTAGGATTATTAACACAGATGTAACAGAAAGAAGAATTTTGATACTTATTTGCCTCACATACATGTTAAATTCCCTATTCTGTAAATCATATTACCAAATCTTTTATGTGATGTTCCAAGTATCATATAACTCATAGGATTTAGAATAATGGCACTTATATGTGACATATACTTTATGTAAGTATATTGTTTATTCTACTGCTGCAACTAAGAACCACTCCCTTGCTGCTGTTTCTATTTACTTTCTATTTATCATTATCTGCCATTCTGTTAAACAACTACCCTTCTCAGACATAAATCATCTGTAAAAATACTCTGGCTCAGAGAAAATTTCACCCTGGCACTGAAATGATGAGATAACCATTTTCATCTCTTGTTGAAGCATTGAGATTTATTGGGCTTTGATGGGCTACAGACCAGACCATCATTCTTTGCTAAACAGACTCCCACTTGCATTTATTCTTATTGCATTTAGCAATTCAAAATGGAACTTCCGAAGTCCCTGCAGAGCCCCTTTCCAGTTTAGGTGGGGCACAGGACGTCAGTGTTATTACTTTATATTAGATAAGGAAGGGACACACACTGAAGCATGTGGTGATTCAGATGATTTTTTATTTCCGTTTAGCAGTGATGACAGAATGTCATAGTGAAATGACTTCAAAAGTCATTTTTCCCTCTGCCCTGGTTTTGCAGCCTTGTCCCTCGAGGGCACTTCCATTGTACAGTTATATTAATTCTGCTAACTTTCAGACTTCATTGCTGACAATAGGCCTTTTGGCTTTCTCAGACTATTACATTAAATTTCCCATCAAACCATGTCAGCCTCTGAGGTCAGAGATTCCAGGAGAAGCTTTAGATATTTTGCCTTTTGACTTCATGGGCAGGTATTTCTAAATTGCTTTTAGGTTTGTTTTTCCAGTGTCAGAAATCACATTGAACCTATCTGAAAACTCAGACAATGAACGCTCATCAGGTGAAGGACAAATAGTCTGAGGGGTGGGGAGGGTGTGCACAGACACTCAAACACATGTTTGCTAGAACACTTCTGTCCTCAGTAATACCAGTGTTAACAAGGAGCAGTCACCCTTAGTCCAGTTGCATTTCTCAAGGTAGCAGGGTTTCACCATACATTTCACTCACACCCCCCTGGACATTCTAAAAGCTTCATCTTCCAAACAAAAGGCTTATATTTTATCCCCATCTCCACTGAATGAGAACTAGTTTTACTACTCTGCAGTTTGTTTGGCATATTCATGAAAAATAGGCATAGCATTCTTCAGTTCACAGTTAGGGAAACTGAGGCACGGAGAGATGAGCTGTTTTAGCAAGGTGATGGACACACAAGAACACAAGATGCTCCTTCATGGAGTCTTGCCAGCTGGCATTGCCTGGAAACAGTTACCTTAAAGGCATTTATAAGAATTGAAATAACAGTAGACTTAAACATAGCAAAACTTACTTACATGAAACATGATGTATGTCAGAATCACCAAAATCCAGATTGCACTATGTGACCATGAAAGTTTTTAGGTTAATGAGCAATCTTCTCTTTTTATATATTCGTCAAGATTCATAGCCTTCTCCAAATAACATATAAATTGTTTTAACTTGAGAGGTTGTTGTTTGTTTTTTTTTCTCATTGGAATGATTTTACATTATGGAGAGGGAAAGAAGTATTTAATCCAGCCTTTGTCAAAGCAGATTATTGATTTATCACAGATTTACACCCAGTGTCAAACTGGGGAAAATGTTAGTTTAATAAAAGTGTTACTGCATGCAGAATACAATTAAGTAAAAAATGCAACAAAATATAGGAAGAAAAATACAGGCTATGCATCATAGGAGCACATCAAGAAACAAAGAGCCTGGATGGCATAGAGAATTAAACAAGATTCGGTATGTACTGCTATCTTAGCCACTATGTTGAATTTGTAATCATGGTTTCTATATTTAGAAAACAGGAATTCTGCAGTGTTTTTGGACCTCAACATTCTATTATTTAAAAATAAAACAGAGGAACAGACTTTCTGAGAAAATGATTTCACCCTGAAACCCCCTCTGCTCATTTTTCATGGTAATTTTAGAGGAACAAAATTAGAACTCTCTTAATTCTTAACTGAGAATTACGTAAGTATAAGGGGGTATGTGCATGTGTGTGCAGAGTACAGGCACATGGCAGGGCTGGAGAAAGATGAGCTTAGAAAGGCAGTGTCGATGTGTTACTACCTGCTTGCAGCCATAAGGCTAGGGAATCATTTGTGACACTCTGGGGACAATTTTGTCACCCTGACAGTAATGCTGTTATGCACCAACTTGACACACAGGAAGAATCCATAAAGACAGATAAGTAACTGTGAAAGTGGCTGGGGATTAGCCTGAGTGCTACCACTCACCTGCAGTGACAAATAGATAGTCATGAAGGATTGAAAATCCTGCCCAACACAGAGATATGTCAGTCCAAAGCTGGACTACTGCATGCTTACACAGAAGTGGTAGTAAAAATACACGTAAGACACGTGCACAGGAGAGTCCCTGGGTGTAAGTAGGAGAAGGTTAACTTCAAAGTGTATTAGTTCTTTGTAGCTTTTCTGGTTTTTTTTTTCCTAAGGAGAATACTTAATGTCTTTCACAACTGGGCCAAATTCTTATATTGATTACATTTGATTGGGCTGATTCCTCCAATTTTAATTGAAATCAGCATAGGTTAACTTTGATGTAATGAAACTAAGAATTGGGCCAATGTGATTTTTGTGGGATGCAAATGGGTCTGTTTCCAGATTTTTTTTTTTTTTTTTTTTGTAATTATTCTGTGCCAATAGAGGTCCCCATCTCTAAATCAAATGAACAAACCTGTGACTTAACAAAGACAGTCTGCTTTTAAAACTACTGTACTTCAGGTGTTGCAGTCAGCCATAGGTGCTAAAACTCAGTGCGAAACACTTTACTGTTTATTATGTTCAGGTACATGTTAATGAAAAAAAACAGTGACTTGCAGGTTTTAAAATATTCTTTAGAAACTTAATGATAGTTTTAGTGGAGTTTTTGTTTGTTTAAAACAAAGGAGTGTAATCTAACCTTGAAGACCACTTTTGAATTCAGTCATTCTTCATGACCTTCTTCTCATGATTCATATTTGATAATTTGAAGTTTATTTCTCATGAAATAAATGAGTTGCAACCGAAGGCAGATGATATGCTGGGAGGGTTATTTAATTCAGTTTATAATCTCTGTTTTCCTCTTTTCCTCTCAGTCTGCTCACTGGCTTTCACTTTTAAGAAACTGTCCTTTGGAGGCAATCTTTGAAGTAAACTGTATCCCTGGAACAGAGAGAAAAACACATCCCACACAGGATTATTTTTATAATGTATTTTCTTTTTTCTTCTAAACTGGAAGTTTATTGTTGGATCCTCAATTCCCTTCCACACCAGCAGCTCCTGAATAACTTCTGCAGAGTGCTGAAATGATACCTATTCTCCCTTCACTCAAATACTTTGACCTAGCTGGAAAGCAGTAGGGAGCAACAGATCTGCACCAAGTGCCAATCCTGACTTCCTTGCAGAAAACTTATATACATCGCATACAGAACCTATTTAAGTATTCATTTAATACTTTACTGGTTTCTTTTTTATTCTTGACTCTCTGGCACAGTGTTGGGTGCAGGTTTGCTGTATGATTTGTGTAGAGTTGCACAAGGCAGTACGTTTGGCCTCCTTCCTAAATGATCTGTGCCAACCTTCCTCCAGTCACCCTATCCCCAAGCTGCTGTGGCATGAACATTTTCTTTTCCTGTGAATGCCCTCCTCTGGATATCCTGAAGAATATGAGTTTGGATTACCTCAGGAACCAGTGCTTGTTGACAGTCCCCATAATGAGCTTTTGTGGAGCAGGATGCACTGGTCATCAGTACCGGCACTTTCAAACTATTTAGCAAATGTCTAGCTTGCTTCTATATTGCTATATCTTCATAAAGCACAGAGCAAACCCTAACAGATTTTTAAACCAATTTTCTACCTTGCTCCTCCCTGTCTCAAGTTCCTCATCACAGAATACTTTTAGGCTTAAGTCAGAATATCTGTAACCCACCCAGGGTCTTCACCCTTACATGACTGCACTGCTTTAGCCTTTTCTGTTGGTTTTGTTGTTTTAGGGTTTTTTTTCACCCATCCATTGCAGCAGAATCCCTATTCAGACAAGCTTTCCATAGCTCACAGATCTTCTGTCGTGATATCCTCTTTGAGTGGGTTCTTTTTCTTGATTTCCTTGCTTGTCATTACCCAAGGCTATAACAAGTTTTTCCTGTGTCAAGAATCATTGGTAGCCATTTTAGCCTAGTATAAACGTTTTACTTTTGGTTCTTTCTGATAATTACATCATTTTATGAACTACTTAGAGAAGAGTTTAGCAGTTAAAATATCTCAGGAGAACAAGTAAGACAAATACTTCTAATCTGAGGTTAAGTATATATCAGTTTATCTCACAAGTGTTAAATTTTACCCCCTTCCCAGCATCATTGTTGATGTATATTTCTAGATTCGAAAAGACTATTTCTATTGTGTTTTCAGTTTCTGTTTTTAAGCAGGTAGGGTTTGTATTTCTATTGCAGTCTTGAACAGTAAAACATTTTAAAGCAGAGGTTAAGGTTCATGTGTTTTTCAAGTAGAAAAATTTCTTATTTGTTAAAGATGCAGCAAATACTGTGAAATTCTTGTGATAAGAATTAGTAAAGCAATACCTAACTCTTCTGCTTTCACCGTATTTTTACTGAGATACAATTATGTGAGCTATTAAAAAATAAGATCATTTTGGTTTTCCGCTAAAAAGTTCCACTTTTACAAACCTAAAGCTTTCCATGGTAAATATCTCTGTTTTATTAAAATACAATAGGTCAGGTTTCTGATTATTCCAAAACATTTAGTTTTGTGTGATTTGAAATTGTCTCTAGAAGTGTAGCCTAAGCTCCCATTTTATTCTGGTTTTTTTCAGCTTCTTGGCAAAAAAACAGTATAGCTTTGATGTATTTTGGACTTGGTAAGAAAAAGCCTGTAGGAGTTAAATGACTGCTGAATAGATTATAGGCAATGTAGTCTCTCAGTGTATGTCGACTGTAGTGTGAATGCAAAGATCAGGCTCACCTGCCACAACTCTCACCAAGCTATGTCACCGGGAAGAATCCAGTTCAATATTTTACTGCCTAAAAAGTGTTTCAGCTCAGTTCTACAAATCAGAGGGAACATTGCAGTCTGGAATTATTTGGGCATTATTTGATAAAAAAATTCAATATATAAGAAAGGAATGGAAATTTCAGAATTTCCTCTGGCACAGAGATCTGTGTTTTCACTCAGCTTATGTGCAATATGCCATTGGCAAAGCAGTTCTTTTCTGCAGTCAATTGCTCTTGTTGGTTGAACTGAATGCTAATGGAGGAGCTTTTATCTCATTCAAAACATATTAGTCAGAACCCAGAGAGCAAGAGGATACTGCCAAAAGGTGTCTTGCATTGACAGCAAAACTTCTAGCTCTAGAGCTGATCTCTCCCATTTTCATTCTAATCTTGGCTTGGAGTTGAGGAAAGAAAATACACTTATTTCCTGTCACCACTTAGTAATATTAAAAAAATAATAATGTTTGTTTCCCATTTTCCTTCTCTTTTTGTAGTGCCTTTACCCAGAAGGTACATAATGACTGCAATTCTTGTGCTTGAATGGTGCTAAAGCAGTAGTTGTGCTTTACTGCCTCGTGGATTTGCAAAGGGAATTGTAAGACATTTTTTATACTCTATTTCATACACTCAAGAAAAAGTTGAATGCAATGATACAACATACTAAAAATATATTTATATTTATAATATACTTTAGAAAACTGATGATGATGATAGATGTGTTTCTAATGCTCACACCTTTAGATAATGCTCATTTTGCCTAGGTGTTTTGCATGTTTTCAGTTTACGTGTCCATATCTTTCCCATGAAAAGAATTTTGAAGCTGTGTTGGCCTGACCCTGTTTGATGTATAATCTATGCATATATAAAATATGTGCATGATAGATGTTAGAAACAATATAAACATTGCTAACAATGAATTGCTTATGTATTTAAATGTAAGTCATCTTTGTGCAGATGGGTATCATACAAAGTTTTAAAGGCTTTAGGGATTGTGTTCTTGAATTGATCCTAGTTAATGCTACAGATTTTGCTACTATACATTTTGCATTCAAGATTTACACCTTTAGCTTGAGCGTTTGATGATGCAAAGCTAAAGCCATAGTCTGACTGACCCTGCTTCTGCAATTTGAGATCCAGCACTGCTTTATAGACTACAGAATCATGATTTTCTTTAGCCAAGATCTTTTTATTAATAAAGTATGAATCTTAGAATGAATACCTCTTTATATTGAACTGAAAATAAGGAGAATGATAGGGCCATTTGTCTTCAGGAGATGGAAAATGAGAGGTTTAGATAACCTAAATTTGAGTATGCATGGTGATTAATGATTCTCCCTTTTTTTACTGTGATTATTGTGCATTTTCTTGGTCATTTCAAGCTGATTACTTCTAGTTCTGTTGTATTTTCTTCTTTAAGAAAAGAGGAAGCTCTACCTCTTTTCTTAGAGAAGACCCATGCTAAACTCAGAGATCCATTGCTTTGGCTGGTACACATTCTTTAGGCAAAGTGTTATGTTGGGCTGATGGGAAATCTGAGTGTAGTCCAGAAGAAGAATTTAATCTTCAACTGGCTTGATTCCAGCTAGTGAAAGTTTAGGGTGTTCAGCTGACTGCATGCATGATGTGTATTTATGTCGTTTTACTGTCACTTTTGAGGTTAGGAAGAAATCTAAATGGGAAAAAAATGTAGATGAAACACACGCATGCACACCCCTAAAAAAGCAATGTATTAGTAATTTTGTGACAGATGACTTACACAGCTAGCTAGTTTTCCGTATACTCCAGAATTTTGTCCTTATACATAAGGAAATAATAGCTTGAGCTACTATATTAGTTACCTGCTGCAAAGCTCAGGATCCAGATTTTTTACTGGGACGTTCCAGTCTAGGGTTCTGGCATGGAAAAACGCAGGGGAGAAATGGAATTTGGAATCAGGAAAATCTGGATCATATTTACTTCTAAATTTGTGATCATTTGATAGCTCAAGCTGCTACATCAACTATATTATTTGAGGTGTTTATCAAATAATGTTTAATCATAACTTCTTAGTTGGGTGAATCCATAGTCATTGTGTACACAAAGTACCAATAGGGACACCAGTGGCAAATGTAGCAGATTTTTCTGTAAAACCAGCTAATTTGGTGTATCGGTTACTGTAGGCCTTTGTAGTAATAGTTCATAATTAGTAATTATCTGCAGAAAGTTTCTAGACTGAGAGGTGACCTTATCAATGCTTATATATACCTAAAGGACCGATGTGGAGAGGATAGGGCCAGTCTTTTTTCTGTAGTGCCCAAAGACAGGACAGGGGTAACAGGCACAAGCTGGAACACAGGAAGTGCCATTTGAACATGAGGAGAAACATCGTTGCTGTGAGGATGAGGGAGCCTTTCAGCTGAGCCCCAGCAAGAATTCCTTTGGCCTGCTTATGGTTTTAGGCCCATGACTTACTCTCTGTTTGCCTTATGTAGGTACTAGAATGGGCAAAATCCCTCCGTGTTCAGTAGGAGTGATGATATTGTCTGTCTAAAACGTAAGCTGAGACTATATAGTTTTGTCCAAGGGAAGAGAATGGAAATAAAACTGCCTTTTTGGGTTTTTTACTAGAGAGACCCACAGTGTTCCAAACAGTTAGAAGATGGGGGTGGCTCAAAATTCAGGAAAAGCACTCTCCACTGAATAACCAATATGGACAAAAGGAACTGATTCACAGGAATTATTAATAGGAATGGAAGTAACGAGACACCATATACATTCTTCGGCAGGGAAGCCTTGGGTTGTGCACAAAAGGAGGAAAGTCACAGTGTTACTAGAAGGGCTCACAAAGGTCAAACCCTCAATTACAAACTGAATAGATTGTAAATAATACACGTAGGTCACAGATATATCTCTTTTTCCTGTGATTAATTATGCAAATCTGGTATTCTATCTCAGGTCAGATCTATGACCATATAGTGTATTCCTGGTTTTGTGGAACATTTCTGGATCCTACTCCCTCCTCCCAAAAAGGAGCTACTAGTACAGTTTCAGAACTTCCAAATCACATTTCTTGCTAATTTATTTCAGGCAAAGTGCATTTTATGGGCTTATCTGCTAATTCTTTTGATTAAAACACAAAAAAAACTCAACCAACTTGAACAGGTTGAATGCCACATCTGTGCAGAAGATATCAGCACACTTATTTATGGCTCAAAGAAACAGAGTCTAAATTAAAGCAGCCATAGCTATAGAGTGGATAAGCGGCCATTATGAATTATCCTTAATTATAGCGATTTCCTAAACTAATAAACCTGCTAAATCTTTATTGCAAAGGTTAGTTTACACAGTGCATATAAAACCCGCATGTGCTACGCATCAACCACCAGCTGTCTGACAGTGTGTTGCTATTGCAGTGAGTGTTCACATAAATTTTATGTTGGTTATATTAACAGTCAGTCCATATCACTACCCACAGATGCCAGTAGACATAAAAATTGCTCTCCAGTGAGCCTAAATATCCCTAGAAGCTAGTTGTGTCTAATGTTCCATGTAGTATTTGTACGTGAAAGCAGCAGATTGAAAAGTTATTTACAGATGAATATTTCAATCCAGTTAGTTCATATTGGCCTACTTAGGCTTCTTTGCTGGTTTATTTGTATGCTAAATAATTCACTAAAGGTTCTTGTTTACTTTCAAAAGTAGTTTCTATGAAATGCAAACAACAGAACCAACTTTAGGTGCTCAAAAGGCTAAACAGCCCTGCTGTAAATGCAGGTCAGAGCTACAGACAGCATCTTGCAGATGAGCTGTCACTCACAATTTAACCCTTTTAGTTACTGGGGTTTTAAAGAATTTACCGAGATTTGAGATTTTCCTATAAATTTTTTGCAAGATAGGTTATTTTTTCTTAATCTATCCTTTTTAATAGACAAATGTGAAGTGCTTCAGGGTCTTCCCATTAAGCAGACAGTGCTGGCAGCATGCGGCATGTTGTGGGCTATTAGATGGATTCTTGACAGTGCGCTGGACTAGCAGGTGCAGTAAATATGTAATTCGTCCTGCTGTAGGACATAAATAGGGTTTTGTATGAATTTCTGTGGTAGAATGTTGGCATACCATTTGTTGTATACTTTGGTTTCTTGATTAATCAAAGCACTAGACAAATTCAGCCACTGTCTGTTCCTTTACTGAGATTCAACAACCTAGGAAAGCTCCTATCACTGGACTGTCTAGATCACAGAGTTCATCTATGTGCTATCTTTTTATTTTATTATATTGATTTTATCATTTTTACTGTTTGTAGTAGGAGTTGCTTTATTGATATTTACTCAACACCTCTGTGCAAACACTGTAGAATACTGTGTTGCAAGTATTGACATACATCTGCTGGTTGCTTCACCACCATCAGCTTATTTTACCCAAATGGTATTCAGATGCTGTAATTGTTTCTTGCTATTGATTTTAGATTGTGTTTATAACATGCTTCCGAAGACCACAGCACACATGCTGTGTCTGGCTAGAGCTTCAATTCAACCTTTTAAACAAGAATCACACACATTAAAATTGTAACATCATACTTTAAGTCTGGATTTGCTTTGCAAAAGTCTCTCAAGAAAGATTGGGACCAGTGAGTTCTTTAGAGATTGTGGAGTGTCTTAACCCTTCCTAAACAATACTTGCTTATATTTGCAGATATTCTGAGCTATTAATTAATATTCTAGTGTAATACCAGGGATATTATACTGTCAATGGTGACCTATTTTTGTACAAATAGGCAGTTGTGCAGGCTTAGATTCACAAAGACATTTAAGAGCAAGTTATTTCATTGCCTGCATGTCCTACAATTAGTAAAACAAGGACTTTAGGGCAAATTTCATCTTCAACAATTGCTAGAAATGGGCGTTTAGTGCAAAAATGTCTTCTGCAACTGTTCCTTTATTAACCTGTCCAGGTGCCATGAAGGTGTGTACCTTTAGTGGTATTCCCCAGAGAACCAACAGTCTGAAAGTAAAATTAAAATATTTGCACTAGAAAATACCCAAGGATGAAGTAGAAGCCTATGGTATCACCTAGTAAAATAAACCACTGGAACATGAATAACATATCTACTACCTTTTATCAATTAGGTTTTAAATTTTTTTTTAGCCAACAGCAGTAGACCACAAACTTTATCCTCAGTTTACATAACATTACAAAAATTGGCATAACCTGAATAGGCTGAAAAATCAGCATCCCGAGTGCTATAAAGTAGAGGAACATTTCTTCTCTTATGCCACTGAAATAGGAGCTAACTGCTGAATTATGGCTTATTTGACCGGGGGTGCATTTTGCAGAGCAAATGCTGTGTTACTATCCTGGCTGTAGAATTAGATATCTATAGAAGATGTCTCTTTGAAGAACTGAAGAGCAGTTTTTAAAATTCATTTGCATGCTTCTTTTTCAAAACTAAGTTGCATTCTGTTTAATAAGAGTGGTAAATTAAATACAATTAAATGCAGATTCCCTAGGAAAGTTAATGGGGCTTTGCACCCAAAATATTTGGCACTTGAAAATTTCATTTGCATTAAGGAAAATTCTAAAAGTTAGAATATTTCATAAACATGCAAGAGAGCATGTGTGGAGGGCAAATTCATTCTGTGGGGAATTGGTTTTCCCAAAAGTAGTCGAGTTGAACATTGTTAGTATTAAAATACAAAACCCAGCTACATTTGCCAAAATGTCAGCAATCATATTCATTCCTCATGTGACTGCATCAAGTAGAAAATGTGGCCCTGCAATGTTTGTTGAGAGCAAAGACAAATCAGCAGTACTTTTACAACAGACAGGCAAAGAAAAAAAGACATTATGAAATATTAGTGTACATGTTGTGAGACATCAGCGTTTTGCAGAAGCTGTCCCATTTGTCAGTGCTGCCCTAGTTGCTGCAGAATACACATATTTAATGACATTTCTCCGTGTAATTTTTATATGTACAAAAAAGAAAAAACTGAATTCATTCCAATTCATCTGTAGCACTGAGAAACACAGAGGTTATGGAAGAAGTTAAATTACACGCTTTGTATTTTGGTAAAAGAATGTGAATGTTTTGCAAGTCTACTAAATATTCGGAATGCAGGATTTTACAGCGGCAAAATTGTGGCACCTTTGGACTGATTCTTAGCTTCTTGCTTTCTGTAGACCTTCCCTGAATTCAGGGGAGGTTCCCCTGTGTGAGGGGCTCAGGACTGGGCTCCATCATTGTCAGTTAATTGGGCAGAAATCTGGCAGTGAGAACGTTTGAAAGAGGCATATGAATGAAGGCAGACAGGCATCCTGCAACAACTAATTCACCCACATAACAGATCTTTGAACTGTCTAAGGCATACCTAACTGTTTACATGCTACCAACAAGAGTAAATACTCTGAACAGGAGGAAGAGACAGAGTTGCTGTGAATAAAGAAAAAGATTACAAGACAGCCCATCTGCTAGAGAATACCTGTCACCTCTAGTTACAAGCTGGAGGCAGCCCTACCTCGTAGCAACTAGAGGGACCAGTTTATTATTCAAACAGGAGAGCTAACTTAGACCTCCACTTTCTGCCTGATATGGTGTCAAAACATCAGTTTCTGGGAGTCTTGTGGACAGAATGGTGGAAATAAGTTGAATCTAAACACTAACAAGAAAATAGCTAAAGGAATCTACAGCTTCAGCAAAGCTAAATGGCTACCCTTACTGATGGCTGTGAAAGGGATTGAACACACTGGCTGTCAGGTGTAGACAAGAATTCTGCCAAGAAAAATACTGCTAGCAATGGGGACAAGAATTATATTAATAGCTCAAGTAATCTTGCTACCCTTAAGAATCCTGATTATAGTCGTTTAAATAACAACAACCTGTTTGTCATTGTCCTGAAAGGCTGACAAAGGCACTTTTAGAGGGCCTTGAATTAAGCCACCTCATTTTCTTTTCTCTTGGTAATAGCTATTGTTTATAGATATCTATTTTATAATAAGTATTGGAATACTTATTGTCTTTGGGTACCTATTGTTTATGCCTACAGCCAGGTCAAGTTTTCACTCTTTCTGTTAACATCTTCAAGGTCAGGTAGGTAGAGTGGTCACAGTCAGTTTTCACTGCTCTTATAATGTTTTTGTTTTATCTAGTATCCCTTGGAGAACAGACAAATTGGGTGCATACATGTAGCAGGCCATCTTGACATTGATTTTTGAAGGTTCATTAGATAAATGCTGACATCATAGATTGATGTCTCTTTAAAACAGTGCCTAGCTCAGAACCATTGGGGGAATCAAAAATATCGACTTACCGTGTTTGTGTGGAAAGCCCACTGGAGATCTCCTGCATTAATGGGTCCATCAATTTAGGTGTTCTTTAATTATTCTAATTGTACACCTTGCAGCTGGAAACTGAGTTTATTTGGACTTCTGCCTAGGTAGTCATACCTTTCACAGGGAAGAATTACCAGTGGATAATAGTGACTTTTATCCACTTTGTCATCACACCTTGAATTGTTTGGTTTTTTTTTTCTTTATTATTGTTAGTTTGCCTCTGTAACATTATGGCAAAAATTAATACACATGCAGTGATGGGCCAATGCAAAGCCCAGGAAGCTATATGGTACTTTAGAGAAATACATGCTGGTAAAATAAAGTTGATGGTTTTGTTTGTGTTTAACCCCTCACCCTGATACCATCAATAGATTGAAGACATCATTTGTATCTGCAAGTGTTTGTTTAATTAAGACCTCCTAAAAAATCTTTGCTATTGATTCATTCCATTATCTTATTGATTAACTGCACTGGATCATGTACTTGCTCTTTAGTGGAAGGCAACAGTTTCAGCCTGCTGTCATTTACCCACAGATGTGAACAGTAAGCAATGTTCAGCATCCATGTCTGCCAAAGTGTCTTGTGTTTTAATGAAGTACTGGCTGCAATTCCCTGTATTACATGAGAAAAGCCAGTTGTCTCCTGCTGGTGGTGTGACCAAGCATAGAGGTTTTCTTCCAGTTATTCATAAAGCAGCTGCTTACCAGGGAATGTTAGAAAGTTGTGCTTTGCATTTATATGTTAAAATCTAGAGGCTTGAGTCAGAGTAGCAAATTAACACAGATGACCGGCATATTTCATGTACATGTTTTTGTATTTTGATTTTTTTTTCCATACTGGAAAATCATATAAACTAGGGTTTTTTAATAATCTGATGTCATATTTGTACCTCACAGCTTCACCTCATGGAGTTTGCTGCATGACTCAGTGTTAATATATGTGTGTATCTTACATGAACATCCCACCACTTCTTCTCTGAAGATTTTTCTCAGGAAAGTAATTCAGTAACAACATTCTGACTGTTCAAGAATTCGACTGACTTGTGCAGCCACATGTGCCTTTGTTTGTCAGCTCTTTGTCATCATTTTTGTCGAGAATAGTCCCTTCCTTATACCAGTGTGATAGCAATGTGGCATATACTACCTTATTTTACAATTCCAGAAATAAGTTTCTGTGTTGAAAATAGGAATCTGACAACTCAGACCTGCGGGGACCAGCTGCCACAAGGTCACACAAGTGTAATGTACCCGTCTGCTTGCCCACCCCTAAGTGGGCTGAGTGCTGGTTTTAGAAATGCTCATTCTACCTCTCAGATTTTTAGGGGCTACCATTAGCAAGAAAGGTACTGACTGACAGTGAAATTATGAGTTTAAAGCAAAGGGAAAAACCTAGCCCAGCATTTTCTCTTTCTGTCCTGACATTTGAGTGACAATCCAGATTGGTCCAGAGTAACTGCCAATATTTCAGTGGAAAATTTTAAAACATTATGCATGCCATATTGAAGCATTTCATAGGAAATAGGGCATGTATTCTTTATTTTCACATGCAGCTCTTCCTTGACATTTCCAATATACTATCTGTAGTGTGGGTGGTCTCCTAGTGAATACCAGCGGGTTCTTTGTTGCTGATGTGAAGGGAGAGCTCAGAAACTCCTCTCGTGACAAAATTGCTACTTTTTTTCCTCTTTTCTTTTATATAAAAATAAAACTTCTCTACTTGAGCCATTTTTAAATTCTAGCTCAACTGAGACTTTTGTGTTTAGTTAAGTTTATATATCTGCTGGCATGCTTTGTTAATTTAAGCCAAACCCTCAACTTTACCTTGGCAAAGACACTGATTTTGTTGGGTTCTCTGCACCCTGTTAAATGAGCCTAGTACCAAAACAACATCCAAAGGACAAATGACTATGTTCTGATTACTTTTCAGGGTCTTTGATGGCAGCCTAAGTCCTGACTCAGCCTTTATGATACCTTAAGCATGGCAATTTTGAATGCCTCGCCTCAGGTTATTTGTAACTGCATAAATGCTAAAATAAAAGCACAAAGTTCTTCAAGTTCTTATTCTTCAAGCCATCTCTCAGAACCTATCTACAACTTTTTTAAACCTTTTTTTATTCAGAATCCATTTATGTACAAATAGTAGGTTCTCCTGTCATCATGAGTAATTGTAATATTTATGATACAGATATGTAATATCTGGAATTGTGCAGGACAGGGTAGAAAAAACTGCCTTGTTGCAGGAACCACTTTTCCATCCCTGCTGGTCCAAAATCGTTAATTTCTTCTATTTATTTAACCCTAATGACTGCATTGCTTTGGACTTGTTGTTTTAGGAGGTACTGCGACTCTCTCAGGTGGCTGTTAATATACTAGGAGGGTTTGTCTCAGAAGAATCCTAGAAGTGAATTTTGTATTTGATGGGGAATCAGGGTAGGAATGCAAATATTTGCCTGACAGGTCCATAGAAGAGTGACTGACTAAGGCAACAGACTGCTATATGTTTTAGCAGCAGACAGTGGAGGTGGGACAGAAAGGGACTGTTCCTTAGCTCAACAGGGCTTTCTTAATTACAAAGTCTTGGCATCTACATGATATTCTTTCTGTTCCATGTATGACTTGGATTTTTTGCTTAGCTTCAGTCTTCTCCTTTTCTTAGGTTGTCAACGCTTACTGTGATTAGAGAACAGTGCAAATACTTATCCGGAATGGGTTTTGTCCAGTTCTTCACCAGTAATTGAAATGGTGGGTGAAAAGCTTCATGTGTCCCTTCTTATTTCATCTACAGATTGGCTCTGTTTGTAAGTTACAGTGAAATAAATTAACTTTAAATCATCATACCTTAGATGGCTTTAAATTACCTGCAGTTGGACAGTGCCAAAGCATAGCTATATAGTGTTGGTCACCTCACTAAGGTCTCAGTTGACTTTTCAAGATCAAAGAAATACACTGCTTACTGTTAGCTAAACTGTGAAGTGCAACTTGGGTAGCTCAGAGATGCTTAGAGGAATGAGATCATACTTTTGAATTGTGAATTATGCTTTGTTTATATTCACAGAAGTAAAGAGCAATACAATTTCAGCATGTTTCTGGAGAAAAAAATATACTTTATAATCGCAAGCAATTCACCTATCTATCCCTACAGGAAAATCTAGATAGTAGTGATATTGAAATAGAGAGCAGATGTGACTCTCCGCAAAAAAATGTCAACATTGGGGATATTGTCTATAAGGACAAAAAGTCGATTTCCTATTTATCCTAACCTTCAATTCAAAAGACAGTTTAGCACAGACTAGCAAAAGTATTTGTGTTCCCAAAACATATGAGTTTTAAGAGATCTTTTGGATGCATTTAGCTGAAATTTCCAAATGGCATGTGTTAAAAATCTAAATTGAATATGATAGAATGAGACCTTTTTTTTTTTTTTTTTTACAATTTAGAAATGACTTTCCAAAGTATCTTTGAAACATTCAATAAATTGAAACTGGTCTTTTCCACCAACTTTTATGGTTTCTAGAAATTAGAATTTTCTGGAGAAAACATGTGCCATTGAAAAGATCCCAGCTAAATCTACCGAAGATTTATTATTTATCATGGACCAAATCTTGCTTTCTGTACCTACATAAATAGTTAATGAAAGTGCTTCCAAGCAGAAAGCATGAACTATTTGGACCAATGTTATAAAGTGCTTTGAGCTGGGAGAAATAGAAGCTGGAACATGGAACTTACATTACAAGCAGAGTTATTTTTGTTCTGTAGAAAAACTTTTAATTGTCAAAGATTTTTAAAATAAAGTATTTTCCTTACAGTTTGAATCTTACAAGTGTTTCCTTTGTTGGCAAAAACTCAATGCTGCTGTTTTGATTGCTGAGCCCAGGCAGAGATGAGTTGAACAACTGAAACCTCCAAATAAAAATTCATGAATTAAGAAACTGTGCTTCAAGTGGAAAGGACTTATTTTTAAAACTTGGAATTTTGGTGCATAATGTCTTTACCAGTTTACAGCTTTGCTGACTGAAGTGTACAAAGGCATTTCACAACTTGGTCTTTTATGGGTCGTGAATTTACTACATTTATACAACGGATATGTATTATGTGTATCATTATATGACATCAATTGAAATAGGTTATTTTGGAAGAAAGTGACACTTGTATTTGCTGAAACTAACACAAGTGTCTGGAGTACTCTGAAATATGAATAGGAAGAAAACAACACTTCGAAGTAAGGTCTAAACTAAGGTCTAAACACTATGAAGCAGTGATAATCCTATCTTTTGAGTGGAAAAAATAGCATTAATCTTGCTGGCATATTAATTCCTCAAAAAAAATGCCGTTTACTTTTTGAGATAGGTTAATTCTGAACATGCTTCGTATCTAATACTGAACATTGTATCAAAGTGAATGAGAGTCTTATCTAGATAAGACTGTTATATATACAGAATAAGACTATATGTTCATATGAGGCATTGCAGACTGAAGGAAGTAAGTTTGGAAAAAGTAAACTAAAGCTTCATGAAACTTTATTGTTAAGTGTATCTAGTGAAAGCATATACAAGATAGGTTTCTCAATAGATGGGGACCAGAGGTAGTAAAAGTAATTAAGTAACATATGTATAACAACCGAGGTACTTGGGAGGTAATCCTATGCTGAGCCCCTGGTTGCTGTCAGGATAATAGCAGTTTCCAGATTAATTTTCATGTGGAATACTGCACAACAGAACTATCCTAAAATAAGTACTTCATATCCACGCATTCTTTGACGCCCTATATAACCTTTATAGTTCAAATGCAAACTATGACTATCCTTATATCTAGCATGTTAGCCCAAAAAAATGACATGGAAAACTTTTCTGCAAACAAGATAGTCATAATATTCACTGGTGGGAGTGGGATTTTGTTATTTCCTTGTATTTGCTTATACTGTTGGTGAACTTGGTCTTCTAGCAGAGAGTTTGGTAGTTCATTCCACACCAGTGAGGGAAAAAGTGCACAATAGCAGAGTCTAAAAGTAAATAAACAAAAATCTCTGTGGAATTTCTGCTCTGTAAAACATTGTCTTATAAAGATTTCTTTTGAACTTTTTTTTTTTTTTGCCTCCCATCTGAGCCCAGATATAGACTTGTTAGGATTTCTTGGAGGCTGTTGCAGGCTAAAACAATCCCTGCTGTGATTCCTGATACACACATGTTGGTTCTGTCCCTTTTGTCCCATAGACGATAGTGTAGATGTTTTCTGAGTTTTTGTTCAGGGCTACCACAGCAACCTTCTGTAAATTAGAGGTACTCTGGAAGAAGATTCCAAATATGTGGGAATTCATGTTCATTTTCAGTCACCCTAGAAGACTGGACTATGTATTTTTCACCTTCCAATTACTCCATCTCTCTGTAGGTAGGCAGATATCTTTTCATCTGAAAATGAAACAATGAGCAAACTTGTATGAATTACTTTTGTTTCCTGACCACTTTTATTGCTAAAATATTGAAGTTTACTTTTAATCTTGTCTATACTTTTACAAAATCCCGAGGGAAAAGGAGTTGATTTATGTACAGCTTAGCCTGAAGCACTTGCGTCACTATGCAATTTTGTATTGCTTGCTTAATAGACCACAAAAGTCAACATCTCTTTGGAAGAACAATTTGTGCTTAAAGTAGTCACAAATTCCAAGAGATCCTGTTAAGGCAGGATGTTGTGAGAAACCCAGAGTTGGAACAAAAACTCTTGTTTCCTAATTATAATGTTAATACTTGGGAAACCTTAAGCCATTCTGTCTTGGTTTGTGTCAATAAAGGTTTGGTTTTTCATCTTTCTTTCTTGCCCATCCTGCTTTGGGAAGTTGGAACTAAGTCAACATTTTTAGCTGCAACATAAGAAGGTTTCAGTTGTCTATTATTATGGAAGCAGATGCAAGATTATGTCTCTGAAAAAGACAGACAATCTGCATTTTAAATATCTTTAATGAAGTGAGGTCAAAACCTTTAGTTCATAGTTTTATAGACTAAGTGAGGTTGGAAGGGACTTCAGGAATTCTCTAGGCTAACCTCCTGCTTGAAGCATTATAATCAGTGAGGTCAAATCAGATTGCTCAGGGCTTTAACCAGTCAGAGCTTGAAAAACTTCAAGGATGGAGACTTTGCAACTTTTTTAGGCAGCTCCTTCCACTACTTGGCTGTCCTCATGGGAAAAATGTTTTTTTATTATGTCTTGTCAGAATCATGTTTCAGTTTATATCTGTTTCATCTTGTCCTCCTGTGCAGCACTCTGAAGAGCCTGGCTCTGACATTTTCTTGCCACCTTCATAAAAAATACTAGGAAGATGCTGTCAAGTCCCCTTAATGCTGCTGCTTCTCCAGGTTGAACAAGCCTCACACCTCAGCATCTTCTCACAGGGCAGGTGCTTCAGCCTCCAACCATCTTATCCCTCTGCTGAACTTGCCTCGGTTATCAACAGCTGTCTTCTAGGAGAAGATTTCAAACTAGACACAATATCTAGATATGATGTAGGGGAAGATTACTTCCCTTGATCTGATGGCCATGCTTCCCTTAATACTGAAGGTCATATTTGCTACTGAGGCTTGCTGACTACCAAGTCCTTCAAGCCTTTTTCAGCAGTGTATACCCAGTCAGTCCTGTATCACTGTTTCTTCTCACATGCAGGACTTTGCATTTTCCTGTGTTGAATTCCCCATTCCTCCAATCCTCCAAAATGACCTTGAGCACATTGACTAGCAGTCATGTCCTCCCACAATCTGATGTCACCCACCAACTAGATGAGTATACAGTCCTTTATCTGCTCTAGATAGTTGATGAAGCCATTAAATGAGTAGTCCTACCTCTACAATACTTTGCTTGCTTACTTGGCACCCAGGTAGAATGCAAACCATTAATCACAGTGTTGTGAGACAAACCCCCAGGCATCAAAGCAAAATATTTTTTTGCCTTTCTAGATGTCCATTCAACCTGGTATGATATTTTATTTCCTGCAATGGTTGTTTGTAGGTGCCTATATCAGGCAAATCTTGCATTTGGTCACACTTACAAAACATTTGGTTGTTCAAGGTCTTAATTAGGTTCTTTGTAGATGAAATGCAATGAAGTCATTAGTCTTACAGGAGCACATTCATATTCATGCCAAGTTTTAACTAGGACTTTAAAGTTTTCATAATTGAAAGATTAAAATAATACCAATTCTATATTGCATCTGTGTGGTTTTCAGTGTGAACTCCCTTACAATAATCCTTATGAGAGCCTGCCAATGTCAGTTTTACATCAGTCTAGATTCAATATTCCACAAACCTAGAGTAGGAATTTTGTTAGGTTCAGTTCTGAACATGTTTATTTACTATGAGAGATTAAACTTTTTTTTTAAGTAAATAGATATTAGCAAAAAGAAGTATGATATAACATTTCTCATCTTGATCACTTTGTGTTAACTAATTTCATAGGATGTGATACGTGATGCACAGTATACATTTACACAGGAAACTAAGCACTGAAGCTAATATAAGACTGATGACCAAAAGCTCATTGTCAGCATGTCATAATGTTACAAGCTGTATCAGATTCATGTGTCCAGCATTAGATTTGGAGAAAGTGCATATAAACCAATGTATGGTTGCTTGGTTTCTTCTTGAACTATCAGATTCAAAGCCACACATGAGCAAGTTTCAAAGATGAGTATAACTCCCTTGATAATATCAAACTCTTGAGTTCTTCTGACAGCCAATGATAAAGCCAGATGATTTGTAGAATAACACATTGATTGTTCCTTCAAACAATTGAAATGTGTTCTCACCTCATTCAAATTATTTTATTTCAGGAAAATCTGTTTCTAATACACAAATTTTTAGCAGTTTCTGTTATGGTGGATAATTTTACTAATTTCAGACAGCAACTAGAGTTTCTAACCTCCTCCTTCCTATAGAAGTCATGAACTGTTCTACGTATACATTCATATCAATATTACATAAATGTTTCAGTTCACAGGTGGATAAACGTTCCTGGCCTACTTATGCAGGCTATATGTATCTCCATAACAGAATCAGTAACTCTTGTTGAAACCCATGTCTGAGGATGAGTGCATGTTGAATGTCTTTGTTGAGTCAGAACCAGAGTATACAAAATGTTGTGGGATTGAGTTAATGGTTTATTGAGGTGCAGGGTCAATAAGATACTGAAGAATGATAAAGTAAAATGTCCTTTTAAAAAATTTAGTCTTGAATTTTCCATTAGCAAATCTTTCTTTAATTGTGATTTCACTGGTTTTGAAGGGGAAGTGCCATAGTTGTCAATGGCCTAGGCAGCTTGTCTGTTCAGCTGTTTGTTGTGGAAAATATACGTGTTGTCATCTTCCTACAAGACAGCAATTTGAACTGCAATTAATCTGCTAGATCTTTGGTGTTCTGTGTTACTAGCATGTCTTGAAATGGTAAGTGTAGAGTGAATCTGATTGACATTATCCCCCTTCTGCACATACATAATACCTTTTGATTATTCTTAAAGTAAATGTATGAGATTTTTCATAAGCCTACCATATATTTGATGAAAATATATATTTTTAACTGGCTTGTCTCTGTTAGTTTGTACTGTTTCCCTTCTGTTACAACATCACCATGATACAGGTTAATTTGAACATCCAACTTTAGAAGACTATCATATATCCATTTATACTTCTTCATGACATATATATGTACTTCATTTGCTCATTCTTCAGCAGAATGTATGTTTTGATTAATTTAGTACTCTGATACTTTCCTTTCATTGCTAAATAGCAAATTTGTTCACTGATGATTACAAATGTAGTAATTGCTAAGTGTATAGTGTCACCATTTCCTACATTGGAATCTCTCTTCCACTATGAAAGACAGTAGATTTACTAATATAATGAACAGTTTTCCAGCCATTTTGTCTCTTGCAAGACAGTGATGTGTGCATGTAACGTTTCTCCCATTAGTTCCCTCAGTTTAGCAAGGATGTCTGATCAGCACAAGCTCTAAGTGTTTCCAGTCCTTTCTTGGTGAAAGTGCTGAAAGAAACAGGTACAAAATAAACTCTTTGATGGACATAAACTGCAGACAAGAACACTGGCTAGCAATTAAAAGCAGGTTTAAAGGTCTTAAAGAGAGGTTTAAAGAGAGAAAGTTAAGGGTGAATGTTAGATAATCAGAGATAAAAACAGGTAAAATATAACAGCTGCAACAATGAAGAACAAGCCATGGCAGTGTTTGTATAGCATATGAAAGAATGAAGACAAAAGCCTTCATTGTAGAAGTTACAGCTAGAGTCTAGTTATAAAAAGACAAAAAAGTGCTTCAATGAGCTATGTGATGCTTAGATTATGACAGATAACCAAACTCCTGCTATATTATAGACAACAGAACAAATAATGAATAAATTCAAGGGGCAGTGAAAGTGCCAATGTGTACAACAAAGCCTCAATGTGAAAACATCCCTTCTAGAGTATTAAAAGCAGCAAAGGGTAAGTTTTGTTTAAAGACAAATGGAGATATGGAGACTTTTAAAGGTATAATTTGAAGATCCAAAATAAGTTTAAACAGATGAAAATTAGATTATAACTGAAAAGAGTTGGGCTTGTAGGACTGCATCTCAGTCCTTATTACAGCCCCTAGGATTCTCTGATAGTAATCTGTAGGCTTGCTTACTGTTTGGCAGATATAGTAAAACAATATCAGCATGCCTATTAAAAAAAAACCAAACATTCACTATTAATAAAGTGGTTTTGTTATTTCATGTCAGTGTGAGACTCGGAAAAAACATGCACAAATGACCTCTACCAGCTTCTGGACAGCTTATGATGTTATGATTTTAAAGCAACATAGGCAGGAGAAAATGTCAAGAAAAATGCCTTCCAGATTGGTAGAAATGAAACTAGTTTTATCATGTAAGGCAACATAAGCAGCCAGACAAGCTTAAAACAATTCTTAATGATAATCAGGCTGTATAGTTTATGGTAACTAGTTGCATTCATTACTAGGAGAGGAAATTAAGGCGCAATCCAAGCAATAGTGTTTGCCTCTCGCTTATGTGTTTTGAGAAGTTTTAATTTCAATTACCAAAGTAAAACAATCTGAAGATATGCAAAGCTAATTAACAAGAAAACAAAAATCCTGTTGCTTTACATCTGCTTAGGGCCTCAGCACTTATGGTAAAGTAGATTGAGCAATCCCATGGAATATTATATTAAAGTGTATTTTTTGAGTGGACTAGAGAATGATTGATATACTCAAATGTAATAAGGAACTGTGGGAGGCTGGTAAAGAAGCAAGTGTATGAACATGAAACCAATCATATTTGAGGCCAGAAGAGGCAGCAAAAAGGTCAAAGAGACCCCAACTAAGTGTCTTGAGGAAGCTCAGTCTTTTGGGGCTTGATCTTATGCAAATCAAAGAGAAGAGGAGCAACAGTAATTGAGTGAGTCCTAAAGTACTTAATGTGAATTACAGTAATAGACAAAAGACACTGCTGACATAAAATGCAACAAATTATGAGTACAGCTGAAGACCTTTAGAGTTCATAGGGTCTAGCAGGTTATTTTTGTTTCTGGTAAGTCCTAAAACAACAAGCAATATATAGCATTCAAATTTTTCTTCTAGGCTGCTGGGCTCTAGCCCTTTGAAAGCTGCCTGTTATTTCCTATGCATTTGTTACTGTATCCTGTTCTTGGTCACATGCCTACTATTTAAGGCTACTCTCTTTAATCAGCCATAACTTAATTACTTTGCAGGCAGAATCTGTGTTCTTATTATGTTGTCTTTAAAGCTGAAGGCTTCGGGTTGAAGGGTTTTTTTTTTTTTCAATTTGATTTCCCTGTAAAAATATATTCTGAACTTAAAGGACTATGTCAGTGGGGAGTCACTTGGCAGTCTTTGAAAAAGTGACAGTTTGGGCAATCAAAATTCAGTGACTGATGCAGCTGTGGAATGTGGATCATGTCCTTAAAGTAACCTGCATTCCATAGATTGCCTTGCAATGGTACATGGAAGAATTATTTTCACAGACTTAACTGGTTTCAGGGCTAAACATACAGTCAATGATAACATGGCAAAATCATTTTTCTTGCCCTGTGATATGCCATTCTTTTTCTAGGGGTTATGTACATAATAGTGAATAACTAGGACTCTCCTTATTGTACTCCTTTCTGTTTGTTTTTTTTTTTTTTTGTAGCAAAGAGCATGTTTAAAAGTTTATACACTGCTGCGTGAGTCCTGTGCAGTACATTTGTGCTTTGAGATGTACCTTTTCAGAACAGGCTGATCACTTTTTTCTCTTTTTTTTTTTATCTTTCTTTCTTTCTTTCTTTCTTTCTTTCTTTCTTTCTTTCTTTCTTTCTTTCTTTTTCTTTCTTTCTTTCTTTCTTTCTTTCTTTCTTTCTTTCTTTCTTTCTTTCTTTCTTTCTTTCTTTCTTTCTTTCTTTCTTTCTTTCAAGATAGATGGCCATTAACAGTACATGAGAATAACAGTCAAACTCGATATGTTGCATATACTATGAGTGTAATGTTTTTTCCTTTGCACTTCATTTCCTTAATGCTACCTGAGGTATTTTGAGACATATGCATCCCTGTCTTCTGTCTTTCAGAGTTAACTTCAACTTGAGCAATAAAATCTGGATGCTTTTTAGAGCATTAAATCTGGCGAGTGGAAATTTGTCATGATGTCTTTCAGGACCACCAGGTGTATGTCAGAGAGTGGGAAAGTTGCTCCACAGGTAACTCAATTCTCTGTGAGCAAGCCTAGTACATGAAGAAGCCATTTGTATCCCACTGAGTCCCATAATGTTGAGAACATTGCTGAGATTTACACAAGTCCAATCTATGCAACTGATAAGATGACTGCAGCAGGGTAGCAACTGTGTGACCTGAATCACTGTTTCTCGTGCCTCAGAGGCTGTGGCACTAGTGGGGGTTCTGGGTTTTTATTTGTTTTGGTTTTAGCTGGGTCAAAGCCACTGTGAAGGGTGCATTTTATTAAACCAGGCAACTGGAAAGCAGTTAGGTGGAAAAGCTCAGGAAAAGGAAGCCACATTGCCTCTTGGGTGTGGAGTGGAAACACAGGGTCAAAGGTAACATATTGGCAAAGGTCCTGAATGTCTGTTGCCATAGCTTATTTAGGGTTGCCTCAGCGCTTTCAGGCAGAATTATTGTCAATGGTATTGATTAGATGTTCTTATAATCTACCAAGCTTCCTGATGTGTTAAATTTCCTTCTTTCACGTGGTGTTAAGTGTGGAAGAAGTGTCTGTAACTGCGGAAGTAACTCTCAGTGGACACCACCAAAGTATGACTGCTCGCCATCAATTGTGCTGTGCATGCCAATTCCAATTAGTCGTTTGCTAGTCACTTTTAACACTTCCTACCAATTCTGTATACCCCTACTAACATGGTATCTACTTCTAGAGTTTTGTCTTTTGGTCAGAAGATACACAAAACATTATATTTTCATCAGACATTAAAAAAATGTCTGATTTAAATTTCTTCAAAAGTCAAACTTTTCAACGCATCTTGGAAGAAAACCTAACTTCAGTTAAGCTTCTGATTTGTTTGGCATTGTATTTGGGTAGCTTTTTTATGAAAAAATTCTTACTATGGAGGATATTTTTCGGAAAAGTGTTTGATACACTTTACCTTGTGCTTGAAGCAATTACAATGTGAGAGGAAGGGTCTGATTTTCAAGATTTCTTCTTTTTATTGGTGTGTATGCATATACAGTAAAAACTTGCAGATTTCCCATTTTCCATCACCATGAGCACAGGAGAACTGTTACTGCAGATAAGATCAGGTGTCATCCCTAGTTTTTGCCTAAAGAGTCTTGTGTGATGTCCCACCTAATCAACAGCTCCTCCCTTGCTGCTGTAATGCAGAATGGTGCTAGGGCAGTGTGGGAGACTTGTTGCAGCAACTCAGTTCTTGAGTAGTTCAAGCACTAAACTAATGAGCTGGTGCCTGAATTTCCTATCAGTCAAAATAAGACCTCTTACAGCAAGAAATGGGTTAATGATTGTATCTCTGCTTCAGCAAATGCACAATAAAGAGGTAGATTAGGAGAGATGAAAAATTTATTGCAAAACTGCCACAGTATTATGAAAAACAAAATTATTCCACTGAGCAGTAGTTCTGTTACCATAATCCTAACAATAAACTCTGTTATAGTAATAATAGGAGAAAAACTAATTGCAGCAAGGACAGGACAAATCTTTTTTAATCCTCGTTGTCATCTCAACTAAATCCAAACCTATTTGTATTAACCTTTGCTGACAGAGTCACATGATGGACATAATTTCTTGTAATTTACCAGCAGTAGATCTAACCTTTCTTCATCAAATATTCATAAAGGCATGATTCTCAATGATTTTCTGTCTCTTTTCATATTTACAGCTTGTTGTCTTCTTCCTTTTTACTATAATTTGAACACAATTGAAGTCAGATGGAATTAAAGTTAAATTGCTTTAGTGGCTACAGTACCTGAAAGCAAAGAATAACTAATTGAAATTTCTTTCAAGTAGAGATCATGCTGTACTGTGATGTGACTGCATTAAACAGTCCAAGTGTCCTTGCCTTTTGAGGGGGAAAAAAAACAGTCCAGATTAAATGGCATCAGTTCTTGTCACTTCCATAGCTGTTTAAAAGTGTATCACATGTATCTGCATAAAAACACACATGGAATTGAAAGTATGTAGTTTTACTGGATCCTTGGACTACATATTTGAGTCATGGAAAGAAATGCTGTGGGCTTGATTCCTTATGTAGTTGTAAATAATAATAACTATTGAACTCAATTCAATTATGCTAGTGTAAAACTGATGTAAAAGATTGAAGATAAATCAATTTGATAAGGCAGCATAGAACTGGTATGAGACTTGGACTGTGCATCTTCTTCCATCTAAGTAGTTTAAATATGCTAGCTGTAGAATGACCACGCTTCACAGTGGATTGTTTTTATGAGGAAATAAGACTCTTATAATGCAAATATAAGTTATGATAGAAAATATTAAAAAGAAATTTAGCTACTTAAAATATTATAATGTGGTAAATTCTTATAAATACTTTGGACTGATATAATTGAATTGATTGAAGATGACTATGTAATGGCTATAAACATTCTTTGTGTTGTGCTATGAACAGGAACTGTGCCCATGAGTAGCTCTAATAGACAATTTGGTATCACTGTGCTCATTCTCTCAGAATAGATTATGGGTAAGTGGAAACAATGTAAATTATTTAAAATAAGCATAGTTTTAAAATGCAGTCCTTTCTAAGTAAGCACAAAATGCATAAGCTTTTTTGGTTTTTTTTTACCACAATGCCTTTCAAGTAAGCATAAGATGTGATACTTACTTTGTCTTCATCATTTTATGGGCCAATTCTGGGTCCACACCAGCCAATAACTGAGTTGTTAGGACCTTGCTTAACATTTTTCAGGTATGGTTGTCATTCTTTCTGTGAGCAATCCCTACTGTTTAATGCAATGAGCTGCTGAGAGACGTCCACTCCCATTTTCATCACTAGGAACTAAATGTTCAGCACCTTCTAGCATTAAATCTCTAGAGAACAAAGGGTTCTAGCAGCTTCTAAGTAGAGTTAATGCTGCAAATTAATGAAGAAAGTATCTTGAAGATACATTTGTCATAACTGTCATTGTTGTGGAAAAGTGCACCAAATCCCCATGGAGTGATGAGCAGATGAGTATTACTGATGAAAACCGCTTTGTTTCTTTCCTTAAGCCAGTTGTCATCTATGAAGGAGTGAATGAAGAGACATTAACTGTCTGAGAACTTTCTGAACTTTGAAGGAAGTGTTTTAAATTCATTGCATCATTAAAATACATTTCTAGAACTCTGCAGGTATGCCAAGCCAGATTAATCTGGATTTCCCTTCACTTTTCAGCATGCATTTTCCTCTGCCTGTGTGTTTTATAGGTTTGTGTTCTGATTTGAAAGTGAGTGGTCTGTTACTGACAAACTAGTCTGATGAGAAGGAAGCTTGGCCAGTCGCTTAAGCACCATACTAAAAGCAGTGGCGTTAATTCAGTTTGTGACTTGTTCAAGCACTGATGTCCCATGCACTGAGAGCACGTTGTTGTGACACCAGAAAGGAAGTATGAGGTGGTTGGGTGGATGGAGTCATAGAGTCATAGAAGAGAGTTAAATATGCAGTAGGAATAGATGAGCTTACAGGTAAATACTATGTACTGAAGCAGTTGATATGTTTTTATTACATCAGGAAACCTTCATTTTAAATTTGGTATATTTAAAGCTGAGTATGGAGATTTTAAAGAATTTCCAAACTGAAACCAAACAAAATGCTATGGAGAAAAATGCAAGGAGGTTGTTTTGGTGGTAGAACAAATGATTTAAAAGACATAGACTGTTAAAGAAAGCTGTTACTGCATTTCAACTTTGCAGAGAATTAGAGGAAATACAATCTGTAAGTTCAGTTGTTCTAACCTTAATCAAAGAAAAGTGCTTTCAATGTCCATAGTAATAATAAAATTAAGGGGAATTATTCCTAACAAAATAAAAGATAGGGTTATTTTAAAGGTTCATATTGTAATTGATAATTCACAGAAATAAAATTTTAAAGTTATCAGATTAAAAGCTGTCCAAATTCTCCAGTGTATTAGGAAATACAGAATTAAGTGGACTTATTTGTATATAATTACAACTTAAAATTAATTGTATAGGTCTTTAGGTAAAGCAATTTTATAGCAGTTTGTAAAAATGCATTTCCTTCCAGGTGGAAGCTTTTAAGCATTACATAGGAAACGTTTGAAAACTCCATAAGTAGTACAAATGGTGTTTTCAAGTCTCTCCTCATATTCTGGTTGTTTGAACTTACAGTTCAGTTATCTTTAGAGGTGTATCCTCTAAACGTTTTATAGTGTAGACAGCTTTAAAGAACAAAAAGTCAAACAATTCAGCTTAACTAATGTCCTCTCATCAGTTTTTGGTATGGAACTATGATTTAGTCTTTACAGCTCAGAAGACTGTAACAACATAAACTTAGATGAAGTGCTCCAGGTCATACTTAAATTTGGGAGACTATTTATGGTAGTCAAAAGGAACAGGGCAATTGAAAGCAACCGTGCCAGTTACACTCTTCTTTAGCAGACATGAATCTTGACATAAAGTTTGAGTTTAGACTATGTTTGTATTTAGGGAATTTGTAATCATCAGTATAATTATAATGCCCATGATAATTCCAGTAGACAGTAATGAACACTGTACAGTAATTGAGATGAAGTGCTGCAGATGAAACTCAGACACTTGGATAGCCATGCATCTAAAAAGCATGAACACCAAGTTAGCCGTGTGCTGAAAAAACGTGACTTTTCATCAGTCCCCTGGCAAGGGCAAGAGGTTATTGGGACTAATCAAGTTGGTCTTGTGGGTAGCCAGTGAGGCCTTATGGTTTCCCAGGTGACCTTGGTCCCGTAATGCACTGTAAAGGACTGACTTTCTCCATTAATAATTTGTTTGTGAGAGCTGGAAAGGTGACTTGTAATACAGCTGCTTTTTTTCTGATTCTTCCATAATGACATTTTGAACAAGCAGATGATGTCTTTTGATTCAGTGTGACCTTGTACATTTTGGTGATTTCAGGATACTTTAAGAGAAACGAGGTAAATGAAACAGTAAACATGCTGTTTACTTATATTTCTGTATATTGAGTATTTTTCATAAATTACATGACAAATTGTAATATTAAATATATGTATCTACATAATTTTTGGCCAATTCTCTTTTCAGTTGCACCTATGTATATTAAAAAGTTATGCTGGTCTGTAACAAGTGCAAGAGAATGAAGATTATGGATGCTTCTAAAGATTTTATTCCCTGCAATTAGGGCTTTTCTTTCCATAGTGGTATTGGGTTCAAAGGTTAAGCTTATACTTTCAAGACTTCAGTGATAGAAGTCTTCTGTCTTTCATTCTCCTGGAGTACCTGTTTCAATTGGAATGTAAAATTTTGCAGCAAGATGAATTGCAAGGAATTTTTAAAGTCTTACTTGACGTAAACTCATTTAAAAATGGTTGTGCAGAAGTTTGAGCATCATAGTATTTAGGATTTTTGTCAGCTGTTTTGACTTTTTTCACAAGTTCCTAAATTTTATCCTTTTATCTCTCTGCTAGCTGTGTAACTGCATGGTTTCCAGGCAGGAATCTTTTCTTGATTTGAAGATGTCAAAAATGAAGAATATTCTATACCTTTAATAGTTTTTCCCAGTGTGTGATTGACTTCATTGTAAAAAACAGGCATATTTGAACCTCTCTGGTTTCATTTCCAAATTCCAGCTTCCAATGCTAAGCAAGAGAGCTCTTTCATTCATGATATTGTCTTTCAATCTTATCAGTTTTAAATCTGATGTGAAGCAAATTAAGTTAATAATTATCACATATTTTCCACCTGTCTCCACAGTCTCTTTGCTCCCTTCAATGTACTTCTAAAAAGCTGGAAACAAGGTTATTCCATGTTACTCTTATATTTGTCTACCTAGTGAAATACAGAAGGATTAGATACTATGCTAGAAAGTCATTTTGAGTTGTCCAGGATAATATCAACATTGTTTTTAGATGCAGTGTTTTGCACACAAGTACATCAATTTTCCTTCCTCTATCATTGCTTACAGTTCTATAACACATTGCATCCTGATCATTAAGTGATCTTGCAGGTCCAAGTCCTGTCCACATGGTTTTTAACCATGGTATGGTGTCTGTGGTATCTGCAAAAATTGTCAAGTAGCTGATCACTGCCATTTACTTTCAGAATACTGATGAAAATGTAATACTGGACCCCATATTGGCGTCTGGAGGGATCCTTTATGAGGGTCACTATTCAGTAGTGATTCTCCATTGAGATTTATCATTATGTTACTTGGTAGCCATTACTTATACATGGTGTATGTTCTGCTGACATTCAGTGCTTCATGAATGCTTCATGAATGGTGGGAAAAATCCCACCGTCCACTAGCTCTAAAAAGTCAATTCATCCTATTCCTCCATAGTTTCTTTTGGTAGTTGAAATTGTCATCTTGAAGGGTCTGTCCAGCAAGATTTGTTTTCTAGAAAAAACCTACACTGATTGGCATCCTTTGTAAATTCATATGGTCTGTCAAATGAATCCTCTACCAGCTTTTCTGTTGCCTAACAATATGCTATGAGCCCTGGAGATACCTGGATCACTCCATTTCCTTTATCATGATAGTAGCATGGTAACAGCTTTTATAATTTCCAGAATTCAAATCAGTATAATTGGGCCACAGAGTTCTTCAGTCTGTTCTAAGTTAATAGCATAGTGCAAGACATGTTTGCAAAGGTGGATACTATGTGTGTTCTGGAGCAAGTTGAGAAAAAAATAGATCTGAACACTGCTAAAACCTTTCTTCCACAAATAAATAACTGTTCTTTAGCAGACAGAACAAAGGAAAATTAAACAGTAGGTCTCTTGTGAGAGTAGTGAAATGGATACTTATCTTGATTTCTCATGAATCTTCACAAAGTATGAAAGATGGAGAGCTTATGGCAGCCAACAAGAGGAGAGTTCTTTTTCCTCAGGCTCAAAAAATTACACCATTATCCACAGAATTTGAACCTGAGAGTGTGGCTATTGTGTAGGTTACATGGCAGAAATCCCTGAAAGGAGCTTCTAGTGCATGGTTATAATCCTGCATTAGTTCAGATAACATGTGGAAGATTCATGCCCATTGCAAAATGAATTAAAGAGAAGCGGCCAGTACAGTACAGGGACTAGAGATTTAAGTATGAGGATAGGGACTAGGACAGAGGTAGTTCGAAAGACAACTAAAGTTGCGGTTAATCATGTCTGTATACAGCTGTGCGTTGAGCAGTGATGCAGAGATTATCTCTAGGGACCCTATGCAGTGAAGCCTTTAAGCCTGTGCTGAACTTGAAATATATTTGAAAGTTCCACTGAGCTAAATGAGATTTAAATATGTGAGTAGGCATTTTCCTCAAACCTGATAGAAGATTGAATCAGGTCATTAATTAACTAATGTGAGAGTCCTTTAGAATTCCAATGTAATGTTTTAGGAGGACTTACATGACAGAATAACTTGGGAGTAGCATTGCAGATCAACCAGTACAGCAAATGGGAGCTTCTCTCATTAACAAAGTTCAGGTTTTGTGGCCATTTTGTTATACAGAATTTGTCAAGAGAAAGCACAAAAATATTTGAGAATTAATTTGAATTGTGCCTTGTAAATACTAAATAACCCATCTGAATGGCTCTTGGGGCATTGGCACCATATACTTTATTATTGTTAAGAGTGTTCCAATAGCAATAACTTCATCTAAGAAGAATTGCAAGAGTAGTTGTGTTATCTATTGAAAAGCAATTTTTACTGTCTATGGAAGCAAGCTAGTTTTAGGAATAACTCTGAAGTTTACTCTGAAGGCCATTTCAGTCGTCCGTAGATCTTATGATATAATGTTACCTTCTTTCATTTCAAATTCACAGCATAAGAAAGAAAAAGAATGACATAAATTGGATGTTAGAAGAGTTCTGAAGATAAACATCAGAAGAATTCAAGAGTAAGAAGAGAACTCAGCATTATTTGTTATTTTCTATCCTAAAGTAAAAAGAGAACAAAGCATCAAAAGCATCAGTAGTGAGCGATAGCTCAAAGCCAGCACTATGTATCATAGCATATAAAACAAGTGAGCTGGCACCACCAAAAGGTCTAAAATCTTAGTCTGTATTTTAAAGTCATTGATATTGCAGTCAGAAGGACTCTTTACACCATGGAAAGTAATATAAAGTACTCTATGCATTTATTGCAATAGGACGGTTTAGGTTTTACCCACTCGTAGCATTTTGGTGCTCACTTGAGTGAATAAGACTTCACGGTGCTGAGAGAATTCAAGCCCACTGATAGAATGTTGTAGATCAGGCTCTTGTACTTTTTTCAAGGGCTCCTGGAAATAATATCTGTGAAAGTAGGACAGGATCAGTTGCATGTAATTTATCACATGTTTAAATTGATCAAACGCAATAATATTCCATAAAGGAAAGTGTATTCCTGACTAATAACTAATCATCATTGAGTATGAGCTGGAATTTTAGTAACAAAAATATTGCAGAATTACATTAATTGCAAAATTCTGAGGTGCAGACATGCTGCACTTTCACACAGAATTTCTCCCCTTAGTGAAGTTTAAAATAAGTAAAGAAATGCATTTATTTGCATTGTATTTAGCCGATGGTGATTATGTACAAGTTAAAGTAGAAAAGGATATTTAACATCTCTATAGAACGTTTTCAGCTATTTGAAATGCAAAGGGTAAGTATAAAAAAATCCTGAGGTAGTCTTTGGTAATCAGATAGATTTGCTCCACTTATATAGAAAAAGCATATTGAGCATATTCTTGCCATATGATTTTTATTGTGCCTGGATATACCGTAGCATTTCCTGGGACATGAAGCCTTTCTCTGCCAACACTGGAATTTTTTTGGTGGTATATTTTTCTACTGATTTATCCATAAAATATCACTGAATAAAGCAGCAGACAAGGAGAAATTCTGCAGTCATTGAAATGTGATTAGTTACATGAGGATTTCTTTTTTTATTATTCTTAAACTTCTTCCTCTTTTTGAGTCTCTGCCTTTCCTGTATCTGTTTTATCATTTCCCTATTATTTGTTCCCTCCTGCTTCTGTTTGACCTCATATTGACCTAAAGGAAACTGTGTTTTAGTCCATAGGATTGCATTGCTGTTATAGTATTAGTTCCAATATATGTTATAAACATTCTGGTTGCAGGCTACAGCTGAGGTGCACAACACAGGGAAGACAATGTAGTTCTGCAGCACAATAAACATGTTGTTGTTGTTGTTCCCTAAGCCACGTAGGAGTTCAAGGCTGTATCTCTTGATAGAAAATGTGGTGTAAGCTCCTTGTCTGTGTGAGTAAATATGTATCCACATGTACAGAGAGATGTGTATATGTATGTCTATATATCACAAGTTCAAATGATAAGCAAGATGTTAATTTCAGTCTGCAAATAGAGAGTTAGTCTCGTGGCTGTTTGGCTTTCCCATACAGTGCTTGCTGCAGAATTCTTTCGGCTAATGAAACATGCAAATTCACTAAAATGGACCAAAGCCTTTGACAGATCCATTTAAGTAAGTGTCTGAAGGCAGCTGGGCATCATGGTACCTGGGGTAAGATCTCCATTTGGTGTCATTCTTCCTAACAAACTTGTATCAACAGAGGACTGTTTTGTGTAAGATATATGCAGAGTCCTCCTTGCACATTAGTTACCACAAATATCTTAAGGTCTGTGGTTCTATTCTGCTTTCAGGTGCTGTCCCTTCTGTATCACCCTTGCTTCGGGCCTGATGGAGGTTGTGGGATTTTGAGAGTGAGTAGTATTGGCAGCTTGCAGGAGTGATGCAGGAAGCACTTTGAGCTGAAAGGATTATATATAGCTTTGATGCTGAAAAGATACAGCCCATTTCTGTCCAGTCTGATTTAAGGATCAAGTAATACTGTTACATTAGTTGCATTCAGTCATGTTTCTTTTGATTTTCCTTTCCACATATAACAAATAGAGATTTGTCATACAGCAGTTGATTTTTATTAATGTGAAAAGTTGTCTTAGGGAAAAGCACACTCAAGAAGGAAAATGTTTTAGCTCTCTGCCAGAAGGACAGAGCCTGTGAACCTGGAATATTTTGGAAAATGAGATTCCTTCCTTTAAATAAGGGAGCATTACATGGAAGGGCCGTCCTCCTGCAGTGTCATCTAAAACCACCCTATGTTTACATTTTGCCTTGACTATAGGACACCCACATAAAAGGAGTACAAGAAATAAAGTAGAACATTAAATGGTGCTGGAAGCACCAATAACTTTTTGGCTGGCATTCTTTTGGAAAATAGTGTATTTCTAAAAATGTGCCATATGCATGGCCCAGCCCCAAATCTTCCAGCAATCTTAACTCTGGCAAGAGAGGGCATCTGTAGCCCCAAGGGAAGCAGGCTGTGGAGATTTCCTTTCCTCCTCTTTGTTGGTTGTTATTTCCATTTCCTTTTCCTCTCTTTTTCTCAGTTATTTAATGCCATTCTATACAACAGAGGGGAGCATCTGGCCCCAAGTAAACACCCAATAAAATAAGTGGGGGAAGTTCAGAGCTCCCTTGGTGCTATTGCGTCTGTCTGTCTGGTTGTGGACTCAACAAGATAACCATGCATCAGTTTACATTGTCCAGGCTATCTTCACAACCAGAGTGCTTGAAACCTGATTTTAATAGAAGCTTAAATTCTGGAGAATACTGTAAAATCTCTCCAAAGGCTCGAAATCAGCAATTCCATCTGTGTTTCTGCAAATGTAGAGGAACAATGCCCCAGCTGATTATGCAAACAGAATGAAAATAGTTATTTTAAAAGTGGATAAAATCAATACTTTGGGGAAAACAAGTCAGCTGTGTTTATACTCAGCATATAGCAGACATTTTGTTTCTTTGTCTGAAAAAATCATAGGAAAGTGGGGATTGCAAGTGAAATTAAACAGCCGATCGTAGTGCAACAGAGGGGACTGGAACATCAGATGCCTCAGCAAAGGCTTAGTGCATTTTAGGTTCCTTTTGAGAGAATTTAGATTGTATTGAGGTTGATATATTTCTACGTTGTTTGAAATCAAAGTCAAGTATTCTCAACACAGAGGGAATAAATTACATCCCACTGTTGATCATGAGAAGTATATAGAACTAAATCCATGTCTGTGGTGCTGAAAATTTCTTCATGCTGTCTCTTTTGGACTGAAGGGATTTTTTGCAAGTACTGGTATGAAGGAGTGTGTACATAAATATGTATAAACGTGCTTCTCACACAGTCAAAATACGTTGCTTTTATATACATATTAGTCTAAAAACAGGAAACAAAACCATCTGAGAAACAGGGTTGAAAGGGAAAAATTTGTAGACCTATAGGTTAAATTGGATTAAACTTCATCTTTCAGCAAATGCCATGTTATTTATACAGTGTTTCTCTGGGGGATTTCCCTACCGTCTACACTTTATAGAGAGTAGTGCTGTTTCTTAATTAAAAAATCAAACAAACATGGAACAGGGGCTGCCCCACACAGCCATTCTCTTGTGGGAATAGGAGGTACACTGATTTTCTCATGGACAGTTTCTAGGTCTGTTGGACAGAGGCCATAAAGGGGAGGAAAAGCTCTGTCTAGGGAAGTAAGTTTTACATCATGCATCTGATGGCAGCACTCTTCCTTGTGGCATTACAGTTGCTGCGGTGCCCTCTACTAGATATTCCCCTCTAGTAAGGTGGAGTTGGTGGACAAGGTCACTGATAATCTCATCAGAAGTATTTTGGGGTGGATTTCTGCTTATTAATTCACCCACAGTAGAGATGGCAATATCTGAGAAAGGAACTTCGTGGGTCTTCTTTCTTCTGTTCTTTCCACCCAGAGGTTGAATGTTTCTGAGGTTTTAGTCCTTTGTTTTACAGTCTCCACTCCATAGCTGAAGATATCACGCAGCAAATCTTTATCCTTTCCCATAATTTGTCAGCTAAATAGAAAGATTGAAGTATATTTTTACAAATTTCAATTAATATTGTAGGCCTCAAAAAAGTTGAAAATTAATTTTAATTTCTCTACAGTTAAGGCTAATAACATATTATTTTAAAATATTTTTGTATATTTTTAATGTATTCACATAAAGATATCATTGGTGCACCACTGGAAAAGTCTTTGCAATTGGACTTCACTAGTGCTTTGGTTGCTGTTATTTCAGCGTTTAGAGGGTATTACAATATCAGGTTTTCTCATATTTACCTGACTTACAATTTAAGTAATAGAATTTGTCTTCAAGGTCATGCAACTGTCACTTAAGCCTCTTTAGTGCCAGGTTCATTGATCTCTCTCCTGCCTCTCTATGGAACAGCAAAATGCTCTCTGCAGGCCAGTGTTAAAAGATGGATTCTGATATAGGTTCACTTTGTAGAAGTGCACACAAGGATAATGCTGGCTGTTTTCAGGCTATCCTGCTATGTCACCAGTAATACCTCAGGACATTTCAGCCACGTCCTCATTACCTATGGAACAGATGACTTTGGAGGCATAATGCCCTTGGGTCACTGATAATAAACTTTGGTTCAGTAGTAAAGGCCAAATACATCAGTGACACAAGTCATTATGAACTTTTGAAAGAAGCAGACAGGAAAGATCTTATAACATGACATCGTGTGCATTTGTACTTACATATTTGTGCATCTGATATGTGTTTTTTTTCTCAGATTAAAATTTAACTGATACTGCCTCCATCCCTTCCTAAATCTGGCATTCTAGTTTCAAGTTTCTTATCTGGAAACAAACTCATTTTATCTCTTCTATGAATGCAGTCTTGGTCTCAGGCGTTATTTATGGCTGGGCACACTCTAGTTAGAGCACATGAATGAACATCAGCAGTGACTTAATGTAAATGGGACAGACTCCTTGGGAGTACACTGGGGACTAGATATTCAAAAGAAAGAGGCACTGCTCTCTTTCCATCTGGCCACTTCATTTCACTGCCTATTTGGGACCAGTACATCTGAAATCTGGTTTGCAAAGTCAAATATTGATGTAATTTGTTCTGCTCTTAAAAGGCAGAGTAAAGCTGGGAATATTTTAGTTGTGCATAGTCACAGTAGGAACAAGCATGGAACAACTGAAGGAAAGGCTCTCTGCCAAGGCTCACAACTTTCTGACTGGCTAATTTTAAAAGCTAAGAAAGTCTTTGGTTTAAGGTTTTGATTGAACTCAATAACTTTTAAAATTCCAGTTTTTAGAATGTTATTGGTTGAAGCAATTACAGCCAAATGAAGAAGACATCTTCCATGTTGTTATGATTCAATATATTTGTATTTTCCACATCATTTGTGTTTTCTGGAAACAGTTTCTAGGGTACAAATTATGAAAGTTAATCTCAATCCCAAGTGAAGGATTTATAAGTTTTTGGCTTGATTCTATTTTATAGAGTTGAAACAAAGAGATCAGAAAACATTGCATAGTCCTGTGCCATGATGGAGCATTAACTAACCCTCATTTTCCAAACACCCTTCAATTTTAGTGAAGTTCAGCTGAAATACTGATTTTGAGTCAAACCAATAGTCAAGATTTCAACAATTTTAACTATAAACAAGTTTAGCTCCAACTCCCTGTGTACATCTCACGTCTTGGATTAGGTCTCCAGAAGTGTGCTTAGTAGCCTATGGCTATTGTGAATGGTTTCTGGAAAAGCATTTAGTTTGAAATCTTGGCCTTGTTGAAATCACTGGAAGTTTCAGCTTTTACTTGAGTGGTGTCAGGTTCTAATTGTGATGCATTCAGCAGCAGAAGTAAATTTTTCATACTTGTCAGTGCAATACACAACTTAGAAAAAGAAAAATGAAGGTTAACTTATTTGAGCAGTTGTCCTCATGTATGTAATCTCATATTTTTCTCTGTGCTTTGCGTAGCAATCCAGATAGCTGAGGATATAATGTGTTATCCTGCATATGCTCTGGCAACTAAGAATGTCAGCTTGAAATGACTGAGGATAATCCTAACACTACAATTAGAGTAACTGCATATAGGTTGCATAATAATTTCCCGACAAAGAAAAAGTTTGAAGGACAAGGATGAAAAAGGCTCAGTAACACCTTCGTTCTAGCATGAAGGAAAGGAGGAAATAACTCCTGTATAAAAGAATGTTTTCAGGAGTACTGGAATAAGCATTTGCGAGTGAATGTGTACATGCAGAGCAAAAACCCCATCCTCCCTTTCTGACAGTATCAGTGCATGGGGAAGATGACCAGACCCATGTTCCTTGACTTACCTTATGAATTTCCACATGATCTCTGTTGCTGTTTGAACTGCCAGGACTAGGCAGCTAAACTTGTGCCATCTATGAAGCAGAACTATGCACATCATCCCCTCCCTCTTAATGCCCATGTGTAGTCTGAGCTACAAATTGACCTCTATTGATCTGATTTGACTGCACTTCTGTGGAGGAGACAAACAATAGAGTCCAGAGACGCTAATTCACAGTACCTTATTTAGGTTCCTAGGCAATAATTCTTATTTGCATTAATCACATTCATCAGCAGAACCTGAGGCTACCTCCAGGCTTATATGCATTCCTGTTCTTGACAATGGAACAAAAAAACTATCTGTTCTGAAAAAAAGAGTGTTTTAAGTATATTGATACTTGATACTTAGTAGTTGCAAGACAACTGTTAGAAATAAGACTGTTTTTCAAATCAATGGCTCACACATTACTGTAAAATATATCGATTAAAAACAAAGCATAATATTAGTCATTTAGTCAGTAGAGTGATGCAATACAGAAATAAATTTATCCTTTGGCTTTTGCATTAACCTTTTATTGACTGCTTGCATACTCATAATTAACACACACTTTAGATAGCTTGGTTAATTTTAGCATCGTGATCAGTGTCCTCTAATGTAGCTGACTCCCTGATCATCAAAATGTCAGTGCAGCCCAAGGGACCATAACCAGGCAACTGTCTGTCTCAGTGAATGTACACCTGCCCATGGTGAAATTAGCCACCTTCCAAGTGAAGTGTCATACATTGACATGCAAATAGTCATACAGTCATGAAAATGTTTGTTGTGACTCAGCTGAACTTATATTAATATTCAACAGTTGGTATGTTTTAATGAGCAAATTCCATTTGGAAAAAAAAAGACAAAAAGAGGATAAAAAATCTGTGAAGTTTACAGGGGAGAGATAGTGAGAATGTGCAGTACAACTACTTGATCCTTAAAAATGGTTGTTTTGTGCATTCTGCACGTCTTTAAGTTATCCTTTCTAAAGTTAAATGTTAGTGGACATGTATTACCAAGGTGTTGGAGCTAAATGGCTCTGAAATATATCATGGCAGTTTTTCTGTTCTCCTGCTGCAAATAACGTATGAAATATGTCTCTTGATTTGGCATCTGTTCTGTATCTCAGAGCACGTGTTATTGCCACTCTTAACATATTTTGTGCATACAGTGTGCACATATTAGGTCTAGTCTCTTTTGGAGATATGACTGTTGATACTATTCCACTACTGCCATACTTCGATGTTTGCAGTGTTTCCTACACAGAGCCTCATAAATTCTTTTGTGTCAGACAAAAGACAGAATTTCTGGTTATCCTGAATTATTATTTCTTACTTATGTTGTCTGTTTTTTTTCCCAGATACAAAGGAGCTTGAAATCATTCTGTGCGGTTATTTAAGTGCCTTTGATTGTTCTGCTTCAGTTGAAGATGTCACTGTCCTTTTGCAGGATCTTAAGTTCTGTTACTCTGCTACAAATTGAAGACCATTGTAGGAACATTTTCTCTGACAGAAATTTATTAGAATCAATAGTAATATACTCATTTGGACAGGACTCTTCTTGCACCGTATCTCTGAGTCAGAAATCACGTCTTTGGATGGCTGCATTCAAACTTGTGGATGCCATTCAATTGGACTGCCAGGTGCAGTGATGACTGCTTTGAATTCAGCCCCATACCTTTAAGTATGAGTAACTTGATTTGACTTTGATGTCAGTGGATCCAGCACAGGGCTTGTAATTTTGGTCAAAATAGATGACTTACAAATGTAAAAATGTAATGTTTGCTGCTGTTCTTGCTAGTGATATGAAGCAAAGCAATAAAAATCCCAGACTGAAAGACAAAGGAGCTATGGGTTTGCAGAACTTGGAATGTTATGGTACTGCCTTCCCCTTGTTTATATTTTTGCAGTACGCTGATGCATTTGTATCATCAGACTTGCACAGAAAGTCCAAGGACCTGATACCCTTCCATTCCTCTAAGCCCTCATATGGAATACGATATGGCTAAAGCTGTCCAAGTGCATGATTGCCTGAAAGTTAAGGCACATGCATAGTTGTGGAGCAACCTTTCAGAGATGTCTATGCTGTTAAGAAAATTAGAGATGGTAAAGTAGCAACTAGAATAGTTGCTCATGGGCTGTCCAGTCACAGCATCACTGTGACTGTTGATGCATTTACAGCGACACAAATGCTCAAACTTCAAATGTGAGAGAAAGGCTGGTCAATCCATTTGTGTGAGAGTGCAAGGGAAAAAACAGATATGAAAGGTATAAAATCAGCTCTGAAGTGGTGAAGAAACTAAAAGTGTGTTTTTCCTCTAGGAGGAAACTGTGTTGTTAATAGCAGATGTGTGAGAGAGAGAATGTTTATTTTTATAAGTTGAGTTTTACAGACCACATAACATGCCTGGAGTATTTACTGTCTGAGCTTCTTGATTTGTCATCTGCAATAATCTCTACATGGTTAATTTATCCACTCTTAGATTGAAATGCTTAAACTGGAATATCTTCTACTACCCAGCAAATTGAGCGTATTATTTTGTGCCAAGACAGAAAATAAAGCAAGATTTTAAAAGCCTTATAGAGTTATGCTGTAATTAGTTTCAGCTTCCCCTGCATATTAATTTTCTCCCAGTCCTTTATATAATTTGGAAAATGTCTTCAGAACACGATGGCACAATCAGTTAAGTACCTCTCAGAACTCATACACTAAACTGCATTTGCTCTAACAACTATTATAAAGCAGACAGCAAAACAAATCCTCTGTTATTCTGTACAGTGCAGCTTATCAATGCAAACAGTTTAATATTTATGCTAAGAGGATTGTCACAAGTAGCTTCTGTTCCTTTAATTCTTGTTTTAAATAAATAATGAGAACATTTAAACACATTACTCTTCCCAGGGCCCTGAGGTCGGCTAATCTTATTATTTATGAAGTGATGTGCTACATAATAGTACTTAGTGCATGTTAACAGATGCTATTATCAGGGGCTGATGTGGAGAGCTGAAGATATATTGGAATGTTATGTGTTAATACTGTCCTTGTAGTGTAATGTACGATGGATTGAGTGCCCAGGATGCTGGTGCAGCAATTAACCACACACCAACATGGGTGTAAAGCTGAAGTATGTTTTCTCATGGGGATTACAATGCCATTAATAATTCCCAAGAGAAGACATCTTTCATTTGGAAACAGTCTCTTCCAGAAGGCTGATGCTGTAGACAAGGAAGTTGCACATGTCAGTGTTTTTAGAGTTCATTTTAAAGAGGTGGAAAATACACACTCTTAAAACAACTTTAAAATTATCAGAACAATTATGTGCTATATAGAACATGTTTTTTTTTTAAACATCTTACAAGAGCTAAAGATGTATTTCTACAATTTATTACCTCTTTGAAGAGCTATGTAGAACCACAGCATATACCAAAATTGAGGTATTGCTTAGCATTTTTCTTTGTCTTGCCCCATTGCAAACATGAACTAATTAATCAGCAGCATGAAATTGTTCAAGAGGAGGAGAAAACAGAGGGAGAGAAATCTTACTTGAACTCTGACCATTTTTTTGATGTATCGTGTTGTATTACAGCCTAATCTTAAGAGATGTGATGGTTGCTACTTATAAAACTTTCCTCTGCAGGCTGCAGTTCAGTTGAATATTATAATTAGACTTCACTTCTATTGATGAATAATCCATTTAATAAAAACCACGGTAATTTAAACATTTTCTCTGGGGACTAACATACACTAACCTCTTAATTTAATTTTATGGAAGTTTTGCCCACCTATTCATCATCGGAAGTTGTTATTAACCTCCATTTCCATTTATCTTTAGAATTTTCTCTTTTTATATTGCCTTTTTCAGAGCTAAGCAGGTTGATACACTTGTAAATCTCCAGAATCTACAAAGCTAGTCCAGCTTCTTTAATATTGTTTAATCTATCCCCCCTGACCTTAATGCAGTAAATTCAGTTTAATCTTTCTCAATAATCTGGTAATACATTGGAAACTGGCAAACATTTAAATCTGATAATGGTTTAATCACATACTTTAAATAACAGCTGAGATAATGAAAAAATAATTCACCATATAAAGGTACACTAACTGAGTTTTCTCTGTGATTGGCTTTTTTGAGAAATCCCTATAGAAATTGCAATGCTTACAACAGAAATACACTCAGTGGAAATGAACAATCCATTTGGTCAAAAGACATGGTATTTCTTTTTTATTATCATCTTTCTCTTTAAATTAATGCACAAATGTATCCTTGCTGAGTATTTCGTTTCTTGATGCAGTTTTACTTAAGTAGTCCATCTGCTTACCTTTCTTTTCAGATGCCAGTCAGAAGCAGCAGAGAGCTTGCCAGAAGACCAGAAACCAGAATGCCATCCTTTCTGGACAGATGATGAATCTAATATGCCTCTGCCATATGATCTTGAAGAAGTAATTGCTAATCTACAAAATCTTATTCAGTGTGTAGAATAACAAGTGAACATCTAGCCTAAAATTATTGATGCTCATCCTTTGGAGAGAAGGCTTTTAGTTTAACAGAAATTTTTTCAGCTTTATGATTCCATGATGATGTGTTATTTTATTTATCAATGAATGCAGAATTTCTTGGTCTTCATACAGTTCCATACTTACTGTCTCATAATAAAAAAGATCAGTCCCCAAAATGTCCAGAAACAGATGGCTTCTAAGACCTGAATTCCAGAACATTAGCCTCAGTTCTTTCCTCCTCAACTCTAATTCCCATTGACTCTAGCCCGTGGATATCCATGTTTCCACAAGTTCCCTTGGCATCTAAATTTCAGCTTCCATGAGTACCTAGAACTGTTCTCTGGCTTGGCAGATTTGAGCCAAGTTCAAAGCTATGACACAGTTCACATCTGACACAGCAATGTCCATGGGCATCCTGAAGAGCGACCAGCTTGAGGTCAGCCTGCTGGATATCCTTGTAACAAAGCTGTGACTTGTTATCCACTATCATTAGACAGAGATGCAGGGGGCAGTGGAGAAAGTCCTTTATGGAATGGCTCCTCATTAGAACATTTTTTCAGATAAGGAACTCTGGAGGATAATCCTGACATAGATCCCAAGACTTTCTTGCCTATTTTCATCAAGGCAATTGAGTAGTACTGGGACAGATTTTTGATATGTATCTATACTTCCCGTGCTCTCTGGAACTTAGAATTCCTTACCATTACTTTGTTTCTACATGTGTGAGTCCTATTCTGAGGCCAGGTTTCTCAGTGCAGTCTAGAGTGGGTTTCTATTGGGAGTGTCAGGTCTTCTGACAGATTAGATTTAGGTTGTGTGATACTGGGCATTACAGCATCTGTCTTGATCTAGTGAGATCTATGAGAACAAAACTAGAAGACTGATTGTTTGTGATCTGTTTTCTAGTAACATGCTATAAAAAGAACAATTCTGTATCAGACAATTCAGGGCACTCCTGAATGAGAGAAAGATTTTTCATTTGGCAATGTGGCTGTTTTTAACTTCAGCTGGTGTACCCCTTTTCCTTTGCCATAAAAAGCAGAAGAAAATCATGTTATGGTGAAACAGCACTCAGTCTGCATGACCACTACAAAAGAAACCAATAAGAGCATCAAGAAATGCCACCAAGAAATGAATATGCCTCCTGTGTTAATCTTCTGTATAAACTGACTGTTGAGGCCAGGCTTACCCAGCACATACCAGTATGCTGGACTGGCAGAGTGCTCTGGGAGAGGATGAGCTTTGCACTGCCAAAAATTGTGACAGTACAACATATGCCAGACCTCCCTGGAGCTAAAGAAGCTGTACCAACAAAAATTCAGTTTTAGTGGTATAAAACTGTATCCACACCTACCGACTTTTGCCAGGACAATTATATCAAGTAGAGACTGTGCCTCTTAACACCTCTGACATAGCTATGCCAGCAGAAGTATAAAGACCTGCATTTTCACTGTAGTCCCAGGCTTCTGCAAAAAATGTTAGCCACCTTGTTGAATGTAAAGACACTCTGAAGAGTATATTATTATTTAAAATAGGTTTTATTGTATTATAACCTTGATCTATACATTTATCTATTGTGTCTAGTGCTATAGATTTCTTAGCATTTGGAAATATTATGCTACAAGCATAGCTTTTTCTTTCCTGCACTAGCTAAAGCTGGCTTTACTAGTGGGCAAATAGCAGATATTTGGATTAATGCCACACTAAATACTGTTTACTTTGGAGATCACTTAGAGAAAAGCTAGCTGAAGATGTGGGAATTCTGCTTTTGCAAAGGCAGTTCTCACAGAAACAGATATTACTCTGGAAATGAGCAAGATGAATTCTAACACGCTAATGATGTAACACTGTTAACACAGCGTTTGAGGGGATTGTTTATTTATGCTGTTACTTTATGATTATTTTGTGTTTAATTAAGCACTGCTAGAAACCACGGGAATCACAGTGTTGAAATGAATCTGACAGCCATAAAGGGTAGAGAAGGCACATCAATGTTGTAGTTTGTAGCTGAAGTGGAGGCATAGCTATTAAAATGTGATTGGCAAATAATTATTTCCAGCAATAGTGAAAAAGAAAACAACACTGTTTTCTTTTTCCTGTATTAGGAAACTGCTATAATAAATAATACATTTATTATAATATATTATATTAGCAATAATAATTTTTTTAAAAATACATGATTCTAGGCCATGTCTATGCTGAAAATTTAAGCTACTGAGTTAGCTGAGCTAGTACTAGCCTCAGTGCTGTCAGATAGCACTAATTTAAGCCATGGATGGCAATGACACAGACAAATTATCACCTTTGGAGTAGATAAGACCTAAGATTCACTGGCAAAATACCAATAATCAAGTAGTTAAAGAGGATTAATGCTGTGTTGCATTCCAGTCTCACATCATCTGAATCGGTGTAATCGGAGTTCAGATGAAATACAGAAGTCTCATATCTCCAAAGCCCACAGGAGTTGATAGCAAAGAGATGAGTAAGGTTGATGGAACTGTTTGAATGTAGTAATGCCAAATGATACCCTAAAAGGACAACATGGTTAAAGGTAAACACCTATTAAACAAAGGAGAGAGCAAGTGTAAATTATTGCTGTGGTTGGATTATGTACTGGAAGCTGACAAATAATTCTTTGGTTTCTTTATTTTATAGTTATAGTTTAGCTTATGTTGCAATGATACTTTAGCAGTCCATTCGTGTTCCAGCATTAGATAACCATTTCCATTTTGGATGAGCTGAAAGACACAGCTTCTAATGGATGTTCTGTGTATAACAACTGTTTGCCAAGCCTGGATGCTCTAGAGGCATGAGAACTAGGGTTGAGTTTTTTTCAGGGAAGAGGTGAGAGCATAAATTAGCTTTTAACATTAGATTCAGTGATTCTTTTTAAATGGTGGAGTTCATGACTTTGCTTACATTTACTTTTCATCAGACATGAAAGAATTAAGGTAAAAGAGTTTGCTTGCACGTGTGCGTCAGGCTAAATGGATTACAGAAGATACAGATCTGTTTGCCTGTCTGCACTTGCCTTTAGAAAATATTCATCAATTTTACAAAAGCTACTGACTAAACATGGAACCAATACAAATTAAATGCTTGAGGCAAGGGCTTTCTTTAAAAAATCTGATACAGAGTTGGTTTTACGCTGATAGAAAAAAAATATTGGCAGGAAATGAAAAACCTTTATTTTTCTGTAATTTGTGGGATGAAAGGTAGAGGCCAGTTTTAAGTATTTGATAGAAAACTGCTGTGTTATACAATGTAATTAGAAATGGTTTTATAATGCTTAATTCATGTTTCTGTATATGAAAATATTTTATCCTTTCTTCTTTTAAAAGGTTATGTGAATAAAAAATATCGATCTTAAGTTTATAGCAGATTCTGATTCTCAAGTATAAATAAGAATGCCGTGAATAATCAGTGACTGGAAACTGTCTGGGATGGGGAACATGCAGTGTGATAAATATCCAAATCATTGGTCTTATTATCATTCAGATATAGTTTTAGTTTTACTGGTAGTGATGCAGGGTGCACTTTAAAATCATACTGGACTTCTTGATGCTGTGGGACAGATTCAGACATTCCAGGGCCATAACAGAAAATAATATTGGAATCCTTCATGAAAGATGGCTAAGATATTGTAGTGTGCTAAGAGTGGGCATTGCTTCTTTCTCAATTCTTCTAATGCCATTCCCTTAGTCTTGTGCCATGCAATAGAACTTGGACCAATGTAACAGAGATTAAAGTAGCTCAGGAGCTGACGTCTAAGCTGGGCTGAGAGGATGGGAAGAAAGATGAGATGCATATGAGGTGCAAGGTATATGCTCTCTCAAGGCCACAACTTTATTAACTGAACTCATATGGGAGTCATTCAACAGAAACTTGTACATTGCAGGTCAGGATCTCTCCCCGAATTGTTACCACCTGGTGCGAAGTTAGTGTTGGTTCCTTAATCCCCCTCATGCCTCTGACAGCTGATCCTCAGCTTTTTACTTGGGAGCTGACCACTGTTGTCTTACACCAAGATTACAGAGTTGGGAAGAGTGATTGTTCCACTAAAGCAACAGGTATGAGAAACCCTAGTCCTCAGATTCAACCTCCACATCTGTCCTACAAAACCTCCATAGACAGAGTACCTCCAGTCAACATCTGTTTCCCATTTGAGATTCAAGTTACTGTAGCTCATCTTCTGAGCTGTCCCACTGGGATGGAGAGCTGCTATGGGGAAGGGTCAGACAAACAGAGTGCTGTTTGCAGTGAGGTTCCTTGTCAGAAAAAAAGACAACCACTACACTTGTCACAATAGAGTGAAAAGCTCAACCCTATACTAATCTAGCTTTAGAGGGTGAGAGCTCTTAAATATTGATGAAAGACTCAGGCACCCAGACTCACCAACATTCAATGTTTCTGAGGTCTCCCACCCTGTCTGATCCTGGCTGTCACCTCACCCCACCTGTAAGGGCAGAGGCACTCCTGAATAGAACCACTATTCTCTTTCCACCTCAAACCGAGGCTCATCACCTTCAATATTGCTGGGCTTGCATCTTAATTTACATTAATCTGTCCTCTTTACCTTTGCCTGAGGACAATCATTGAACAAGAGAAGGTAATTTTTGCAATTGCAAAATAACTGTACTGGGTAGGACTGCAAAACTGGCTGAATAAGATGTCATCTAAAAGTCAACAAATATTAAAATGCTGCTATTTCAATGTGAGCCCTTCACACATGATATGAACACTGTAGTTTATTTTCTTGTTGCTTTGGAGAGAGCATTCACCATTCGCATGATATTAAAGGACATACTATGCTGTGACTTACCTCCTCTAATACTCCACTGGTTTTACAGTGCTTGTCAATGATGAATCAAGTTGGTCACAAAAATCATTCTTCTCCCCCTCTGTGTCATCAAATACTTGCCTTCATGCCAACACATCTTGGTCTGATTAGTCCCCTTGATTAGAGGCCAAAGTAAAAAATCAGGTGTATGAGATTCCCATTATCCTTTATTTCACTGCTTCTAAGAACAGGTCAGATAGAGTTATTTCAGTGAAAATGTGAACAATCAACTTCTGTTTACCATTAACCTTCAGTTTTCTTTTCTTAGAATCAAATCAGGGCTTGGTAGGCAGTTATTTTCATACATCTCCCTTGATCAGTGGAACAATCTGTCAAAAGCCATTAAACCCTCTATTAGGTTGAATTCCATTCAAAGCTAAACTATCCAATCATTTAAAGGGCTGTGATGATTGTTTTTAATATAGTATACATTGATTTCTCTCTGAGTCCTAACATAACTTTGAAACTAAGCATATATGACTAGAGCTTTTTTGCTATCCAACATGTCCTGAGAAGCTTGGTTTCTTGTGAAAGGTGAATGTCTACATAAAAAGAGGAGCAAATGAATGCAGCAAAATCACTTGTATTTTCTCAGAAGCTTTTTCTCTGTTTTTTTTTCCTATTTCTCTGTATCCATCCAGGTGTAACTTGCAGGAAATGGGAAGAAATTTTCCCAGCTCCTTTGCTCAAAAGCGTCACTGAAAAATTTAACATCTAATCATAGTGATATTTTAAACTGGCTTTTTATCTTAAGATCTCAGGATGCTTTTAACAGAGAAACTGAGGCAAAGGTCAAAAGTGCAGCTGTGTTCTGACTGCTAACACTGGAACCAAGCATACGTAATCCCCATCGCTGGCAGGTTTCAGTTACTTCCAGTTAGTCAGCTCAGTTTACAGGCTAAAGATGCTCTCATAGAACTTCTTTTCTCCAAAGATAGATCTGTAAATGGAGCTGGAATCTGTCCTCCTCATGTCATATTTAACATACTATTTAATTGCATAGCACACTTTAATGCATCTCATGTTCACAGAGATCTTTCTGGCCTCCTAATGTTTGATTAAACTTTCCAGTGAATCTTTTAGTTACATTCCAAGTCCCTGAGCTCTCAATGGGAAAGGTGAATTTTATTGGAAGTATTAAATTACTCCATGGAGAATATGCAGATATGGTATATGTAATATAAGACAGTCTACACTCTTTGCTGTATTTTAAGTATGTCTGCTACACATCCCACAAGGTGGTACTAGGAAGCTCATAAGAAAATACCCTGTGGGCATTTGGGTGCTATTTATCAAGATGAAGATGTATTGCTGGAACAAACTGGAATGCCAGTTATGCACCTGTTAGCACTTTGGTACCTATTTGGCAGTCTAGTAGTACTTTACTGAGACTGCTACTTTTCTAGTTATTTTTATGAACATCCTAATAATTAATTACCCAAACATTATCAAAGCATTCCACAACTCTTTCATTGCTGTTTTTTCTCTTCTATCCACTGATGCCTTTTCTTTCCCTTTTGTCTCAGTATTAACAGTAATGTTATCGGCAAGTTGTGTTCTTTGTTAGGGTGACATGACTTCAAAGTGAGAAAACTTAAATATCAGTGCATTTCTTTTCAAACCAATTTATTATGATATTTTTTGTTCCTTGCTTATTTGGCACTGGTACATGTAATTTTAGTTAATTTAAGGACTATTTACATAACACTGCAAGACAGACAGTGATATTTGTTATGTATTTGCTAATTTACTGACATTTAGAAAGTCACTTAAAGGATCTGTTTATCCATCATTTGTCCTCCAGAAGGTGTTAGGACATCAGTACTTCATTGTTGCAGCGCATGGAACAAGAATGTATTTTTCACACCATCTAACTTCAGGTACCTACATGAGACCTTAATTTTTGTAAGCTTCCTATATGTTGAATAGTAAGAGCCAGAGTTCTTCAAAGCAACAAACTCAAAGATGCTCTGAAGCTACTCTTCAGTGTGGCATGTTTGTCTACCTGAACTGTATTGCAAGTCCAAGTTAAATGGCATAGTTATCCTCATCTGCCTATGCTGGCAAGTTAATAACGGTAAATAGATGAAATACATAAGGAGAATTTGTTGTTATTCTTTAAATTAATCGACCTAATTCTGCTTATATTCAAAGTTTTCTATTAAGAAAGGCAGAATATTTTTTGTTACTTTGTTAAGACTTGTACTGTAAATGACTTCCACCCCATGTAACAGTGTTTCCTTCGACAAAAGTTTATGATTCCACTAGATACTCATCTGTTTGTGCAACCTCATACTTCCTGTTATCTGACACAAACTCTGTTATGTGAGTAGTAGGAACTCAGTGCCTACCAGCACTGCATCAACCTGCTTGAATGTATAAACTGTTTATTCTACATTTTTTGCAGTAGAGTTTGCAATTTAAAACACATGTAGTCATGTTAAACTAGACAATATCAAAGAAATGCATCTTGCATATAGATTGAAAGATGGTAAGGTTTGTGATGTCTATTGTTTCTGGGGTATTTAGTTTCTCATTTTTATCTCCCACTCTTGGCAGGTTCTATGGAGGATTCTAGTTATCCAATTACCATCAGTTGCCTCCATCTCAGGACTATGGGTAGCCTAAAGTCCAGGCTACCCCAGATTTGGTCATAGAGCAAGCCAAGAACCAATACTGCTAACTTCCTTTGCTACTCTGGAGAGGGCCATTGTAGAATACACCAAACCAATTTGATGTGCATATGCCCATATGGCTGAGATACACTGCAGTGTTCTGTGTTGGAGATGTCTTAATGACAAAGGCTATGTGCCCAAATTATTCTGCATTACTAGATTCCAGCCAAGAGCTGATGAAAGCATGAACACCAAAGGCCAGGTCATTCCCTGCCAGGATGGAATGAAGTCTCCAAGCCAGAAAGAGTTGACAGACTATTATTCACATATACTCCAGCTTATAGTCTGCAAGACATCCAAGAGGTAAGTTCGGTTTCTTAGCCTCGAACATTCTTTCTTTGGCTTTAGAAAAAGTTGAATTGATTTAACTAAAGTCAATGTACTAGCTGACTGTTTACAGGATGGAGACCTGTTTGTGAAACCAGTATTATTCTGAAACATTGTACAATTCATTGTAATATATATTACGTGTCTCTAGAAGGACCAAGATGAGCATCCTTCATGGGAAAAAAAGGGAAAAAATTCCTTTTTTCTAGTTCTGTCAGAGCCAAAGATTCCTTATATTTTATTGTTCTGTTTCAAAAAAATGAGTAAAACATGGCAGTAAATGACCTTTCAGAAAAAAAAAATATATATAACCTTTTCTGGAGGAATACAAGCACAAGGACATGCACTCCACTCATGAGCAGGCATCTTCTGGGGAGGTGAAGACACTCTTCCAGTTTCTGCACTCAAAGGAGCTTGTGTTAAATGAGGCAGAGACTAATCAGTATGCATTGCTCGTTGAATTTTGAATTTTCACCTAATTCCATCCTTGCTGTAGAAAATCTGTCATGAGAACTTAAATTCTTTTTGAGGAAAGGGACATGTAGTTGTCTTTTCATCTTAAAGGCTCCCTGTTGCATACATTTAACACCCCACAATAAAGTTTCACAAAAATTATATACCCTACTGTAGCTAAAAGATATTATTCTTTTCTTTTGGTGCTGAGACTTTATTTCTGAACTAAAAGATCTCAAGTTCTGTTGCTGAAGTTGTAGATGTGCAATTTATCTGTTAGCCGGAGTGTCTTCATTTTGCAATAATACACTAATAACTAGAAGTGGAGTTCATTAAACATTTTCTAAAGTGTTACATTTTGTGTTCCAAGCTCTTTCAAATGAAAAAAAAAAAAAAAAAGTGAGTCTCAAAACTCAACAACCACATTGAGTTTGTAAGTAGGTAAAATGAAGTAGAGAAAGTTTGTATCACTCTGGATACTTGCTTTTTCAGTGAGTGAAGAGTATGGTTTTAGAATTTGTAACTGAATCATCTTACCTACTAAAGAGAGCATCTATGCAAGTTTTCATCTAATCTATCCTCTTTGCGCAATTCTGTTTCATTTCAGCAGATACGTGTGAAACGTTGAATAAGTATCACTAAGATTTTGGAACTAACAGCAGTTCATAAATTTGGCTTCTGTTATTATCCTATTCCTAGCGGCATCTTAATTATTAGTGTGAAAATAAAGAGCACTCTTTTATAAGCCTTCATATTTTCTGTTTACAAGGATTTCAGTAACATCCAATAAATTTAATGACTCTAATAACAAGAGGAAGTAAAATCCTACTTAAAAAATTCATAGCTTTTCAGTGTATCTTGTGGCTTTATGGCATTTCAAACTGTAAGAATGTAAAAGCTGTTTAAGAAGCTGTTGCTGGGTTCAACTAGCTGCAGAAGCTGTTAAGTTATTTTTGTTTCTCTTTTATTGCTTAACCTCTGGGGCCTAACTCTGGGCTACCTGATAAAGCAGTCGTTCAGGAGCTTTAAACTATACAGTCTTTGACTTGATAGACATAGAACAAGGTCTTGTATTAAACACACATTTTAAAAACGTAATTTCAAATCTGGCCATTGATTCTGGCTTGACCTACTTATTTTGAAGAGCTCACTGTTACTTAATTTCTTTGCTTTGCTGATATTGTTAGGTCTATTGTTCTTTTACCAGAACTCCCAGCTGATAGAAGAAAAATCAATGTAGTGCAAAGCTCATTGGATAACAGCACTTTCATTAGAGTCAGGGCCACAATTAGCTAAGTTATGACATTACCATTTTTAAAGGTTACAAACAGCTGTATTATGAAACTTCTGGTATTCTCAGAGGGCCAAAATCAAATGTTCACAAAGCAAGCTGAGAACACAGCAGTCTTTTTAAAGCATACCATATTAGACACTAATTTTTAGTACATGCCAATGTGAGAGTTATAAATCATGCAGAATTTTTTTCTAATGCTGATTTTTAAACAAAGTATATGTCCAAAGTAACACTTCTTTTATCTGCATACTCATTTCTATCTCCTCTTGGACGCACTGATTTCTCAGCTGCCTGTTGCAATGTGTGTTTGCCACTTGTCCGCATGGTACAGAGCAGGGTGCAAAAGGATCTCTGAGGATGCATCCCTTCCAGATGCCATAGCTTGAACTAGCTTGTCTTGGATTGAGGATGCTCAGAGGTCTGTAGTTCAAACACACTTCTGCCTAGCTAATGGGGTCAAAACATCTTCTTCCAGTAATGGATTGGTTCTTTCTCGAGTAAAGTGCCTCTAAGAGAAATTGAGAGGAGATCCATCCTTAAATAAGATTTGATGCAGCCCAGGAGAATGACAATTACATGTTTTACTGGCACTATTCCTAAGGCAAAGTCGTGCTTTGTAGAAAACAGGATGACAGAGTACTCAGGGAGCTTTTTTAGTGTAGTGATTAGTAGGTAGGTCCATATTATGGAAATGTTTTGTGAAAGAGAAAATGAAGCTCACATAAGTATCTCTTCTATTGGAGACAGCGAGAGGTGTCCCTGTGTGGGTCACTTTGGTAAAGTCTGAGTTATTTTCTTCTTGTGCTAAGTGCAGCTGGTGATAGACACAGATTTCTTTATCCAACAGGTGAAAAACACAAGAGCCATCCCTAAAGTTCAGGGAGGCAGTCGAGATGTATAGTAAAAGAGGCACTGCCAAAATCAAGTTAGAACTGCAATTAGAACTCATACTTGAGCTGTCCTTTGCTGGGGCTTAGCATGTCTCATGGTGTAAGTCTCAGCTGAGGGGGCCAGGGTAGGATTGACCACAGGTGATTATAGTGGAGACACTGGGCTACATCTACACCTGAACTTTTATCACTCTCATACGTATTATTTCCCCTTGCACTGTCAGGATGCTATGCACACAACAGCAGCAAACCTCCCTCACTTCTCACCAGCACAGGGAGAACACCATTGCTGGGCAGGAAGGGGAGAGCATTAAAGCCGCCACTGAGCTCGTGTACCTGAACAAAAGCAGGGTAGGTTTACGTGCCCCTTTGAGGCTAGTGATTCTCAGAAGGTACAAGCCATCCTGGAATTTCCACCCATTTTTCTTGAATTTAATGGCAAGTCAGTGGCTGAAATATAAATTGGAGATGTGAGCAGTAGCTGAGACCTTGCTTTGTCTGACCACTTAAATCTTAACCTTCTGCACATCTTCGTTTTCCATACAAGATGTAACAGTAGGCTGTCCAGTCATCATTCCTAGCTTAACTGCCATCAGTCATCTACTTTTGATACCCAGAACATTTGCAGAATTCTCCTGGCCCAGAGTGCTACATCAGCACTAGCTTGTCAGACAATCAATTTGCACAGTGGCACCATAGTTCCTTCCAAAATGTGGCTGCAGCCCTCTCACCTTCCTGCTGTCACCCAGTGTAGAAGATAGCACAATCCTCCCTTATTTGTCTCTGCCCCCATTTTTTTCATACGTATTCACGCTCCCTCCTGCCCTCTGCTATATGGTGAGGAAACAGGACTCAGCTGTGTGCTTTGTGCTTGCTGTGCCAGCTGTCTTTTGAGATTGCTGATGAGACTCACTCTTCCACTGACATCCTGTGGTCTGACCTCCACATAAACGTACTCTGTGTAATACCTGCTGACTTAAGGTATGGTGGTGTCTCTGTCCTGTTTCCCCTGGTTGAGTGTTTATTTAAGCTGGAGCACAGTGTGTCGTTACAGCAGTGGCAGAGCAGTGGGGGAGAGGTGGCTGGGCAGCACTGCTCAGGATGTTGTTACTGGAATGTTCCCTTTACCTCTGCACTTGCCTGGGAATAGGTAGGATACGTAGTAGGAGAGTCGGTCTCTTTTAGCAAGTAACAAGTGATGGGACAAGAAGAAATGGTCACAAGTTGTGCCAGCGGAGGTTGATATTGGCGATTAGGAAGAACATTTTCACTGAGAGGATTATTAGACACTGGCACAGACTGCTCAGGTAGGTGGTGGAGTCCCACCCCTGGAGATATTTAAAAGATGCATAGATAAGTTGTTTAGGGACATGTTTGAGTCATGGGTTTAGCAGTGTAAGGTTTGTGATTGGACTTAATGCTCTTAAAGGTCTTTTTGAAGCTAAACAGTGCTATGAATCTATGAAGAGACATCTCAGCATTAGGGTCATCTCTGTGAAATGATTGAACACAATATGGCAAAGAGTTCCACTGGAGATAATGTTTTAGGGCTTTTTGTTGTCCTCTTTGAGAGAAAACATGTAGCTCCTTGCTAATAGCTAATGAACATGAAGAGAAAAATCTCTTCAATTATTCATGCACAAATTTGCGTTTTGTTGCTAAGGAAGAAGTTAAATGTGCAGTGATCTAATGTGGACATTAAAGGATTATGAAGACCTGTGTAAGCAGATGAATGTGTATGTAGCTCTTTATCCTCTCAGAACACCAAACCGGGACTAAAAAGGTCTGATCTGAAAATTTTTACTATTTTTACTGATTTTACTGTACCTGAGAGTACCTGTCCTGCCTCTTCCAGTCTGCCATTGCCACTTCTGTTTAATGGTTCTATAACATAAATCTCCTATTTTTTCAGTAGTGCTGGGGGTAAATAATACTGAAGGAACACAATTTACCTACCCAAGGCAACCCTCACCTTTCCCCAGTAACCAACTGAGCCGTGTGTGCTAATTGCTGAAACAGCTGTGGCATTCCTTCTTAATTCTTATTTGCTGTACATACCTTTCAGGGTAAAAGATAAAAGAATTCAAGCTTCTGTGGCATAAATATATCCTAGTGTTAAGGAGCAAAGAGTAAATGTTTCCTGAAATGTACTGCAGTATTTTATATTATTTAGAAATCTTGTACATCAGTATTTTACAGAGAAATAAAATATGTAAAAACATTTCCACACAGTTCTTTTCTAAAGCTAACACAGGAGCTTTTTTTTTCCCCTCCTCTTTTTTAAAGCAACCATTTAATAAAGTCTGACACTTAGCAATGTTTTGAAATATTTTTTGCTGCTCTGCCAGCAGTTGGCTTTGCTGTGAATCTCTAAAGACAAATCCATCTACAGTGAATCTAGCAAAATTCAGCTCCGTGTTGTATGTCAGGGTTGAGGACTACTTGTCAGCTCTGGCACTGTCAGATTTTATCTTTAAATATGACAGGCAATTTGTTCAGGGAGCACTTCTGAATGACAAGATATAGTGGTGTTGTAAAACATGGCACCTGTGTGGTATGCCCTGCCTTTGTGGACATCAGAAGCTATTGTTTCCTTTGCTATTAGACAGCCACAGTCATACAATAAGGTGTGTAAAATGTTCACAGAAACCTTTTAAATAGAGTAGAAGGAAAGTAGATCCCCTCCGGTCATTTAAGTCAGGCCGTTTATCATTTTATCTTATAAAACACAACATCCGCTAAAATGTGATGTAAAGAGAAAACCAAATGCTCTGCTGAGCAACGTTTGTGCAAGCTGAGGGCTTGAGTCACGCTGTAATAAAAGGGCTTTATCTTTAAAGTGCCATGCCATAGAAAAATTAGGATTTTAACTCCTTCACAGTCAGATAGGTAGCAAGAGCCATTCAGAGGGCTGTTGTGAACATATGGGATTAATAAGGTCCCACTGAAATATCCACCGTGTAGTGCAGTGGGGCTTCCTGGAATGGGGCAGTAAGAGCAAATGATGAAATATTAATATACCTAATAGGTTTGGTTTTAAAAGAAATAAATACAAGGTCATAGCGGATAATGTTCTTACAATGTAAAATCAAACTGCAGAATTAAACTGGAGACGTGCTGTGGGCATGTCACTACTGGAGTCAATGGCGGGGTTTTCCACAGTGCAACAACCATGTTTTCATGAGAGTGATAAGCAGTCTTCTTCAGAACATGAGTGTAAAACTGAGTAAATGCAGAAAAATCTGATACTAAAGGACACTGTATCTAAGCATATCCCAGTTTGTCTGTCTTTGAGCAGTACTAATGCTCTTGCCCTGCTGACAGAGAGTGGTGGCCATATTCTGGAGATTGTGGGAGGGAGCAAAAAAATTGATTTTTTTTCAAAAAAAAAAACCTTTAGCCTCTGTTTTTGCTATGTTTCTGTTATCTGAGAAATGGACAAGGTATTTTGACTGAATGTCTTCTGCTCCTACATGTGCTTGTCAGCAAGGACTATGCTGTGCCTGTCCAGCCAAGCTGCACTCCTGCTTGTAGCCTGTGCACACATGAACCACCCCTCTCCTGAACCACCTCCTTACAGCCTATACCACTGCCAACACTCCAGACAAGTGAAACTGCTTTAAAAGTGGGGAGAGAACATACAGGTCTGCCCTTGTAGATGAAAGATATACACTACAGTTGCCCTTAGTGACACAGGCAGAAACTAAGACTCCAGTAAACCTGTGACATGAGAAGTCTGGAGTAAGGCCATTCTGTGTAGATTTTCTAAATCCAAAACCAAAGAAAGTATCGAAAGATAAGATTTTGATTCACAGCAACACTGTGAACAAATCATATTAGTGTCCCATTGTCAGTTCAAAGACATGCAATATTCAGTGTTTAACTTAAAGTCTCAAATCCTGGAAATTAGTGATTGTTAGCTTTCATATGAGAAGCAAGTATGGAGTAGAAGTAAACGCTGCAAACTCAAACACTAGGTGGCAAATACAAAAATGTGGATTTAAAGCAAAACTACACTCTTCATTGTTACAGCCAACCCCACTACTAGTATTTAGTGGTGGTAGTACTGGATGTGCGTGGCAGATTGAACAAAAATAAACGTTAATACAAGCTGGTGGGTGACAAGATGGGATCAGCAGTTAAAACGATGCAGCATATGTGCAGTTGGACCCCTCATTAGAAGGATTTGGCATACTTAACATATACTTTTTTTGTTTCTCGTTCTGAATAGAAATTAAGTATTGTCTTCTCACCTGGATATACTTTAAAGGAAATTCTGCAGATGGAGAAGAGAGGTAGCCTGTGCAATTTCCTTTGTGAGAGATAAAACTATTAGTCATGCTCTTAGTATGGTTTGTCCATCTTCAGTAGAAGAATTTGTTGTTAAAATATGTAAAGTATCAATTTTTATTAAAGTAGGGTAATTGTGTTCAGGTGTGTATGAATTCCCTTCAGATGCTTTTATCTGTTACTTTTTTTTTTAATCTGTGCAAGGTTACAATAATTTTAGAGCCATGAAAATCATGTTACCTAAGTGAAAATGTTTTGATGATTAAGTGTATACTGTGGGATGGTTTCCATAACAAACGAAGAGTAAGAAGCAGTTCCAGAGAGTTTTTTATTCCACCTGTTTGTTGGTATTTATTTCAGATTAGGATGTACTGTCTCTGAAGAAGTCTATGTCTACAGTTTGACTCTAGAGAGAGCCAAGATAACTTGCTTGTTTGACTTTCAGGTTACTGAATTTGGCTGAAGAAAGTCATCTTTAGTCATCTCAGTCTCCTGACTTTCTCCCAGACATAGGAGCCTAGATAGATCACAAAGGTGTTCTTGAAGACTGTTTGCCTTCTCTGTATTCTCAAGCACTTGACCATCTGTGGTACAACTTCATAATGGAATCTAACTCAAAGGGCTTTTAAAAACAAAGAGAAGGGTTTTATTTTAACTAATAGTGATGGATGATTGGTATGGTCACACAGAGCAACATAAATCTTTTGCCATACCCAGTACTAAAAAGCAGACAAACTCAATAGCTCAGGGAACTCATGTACTTAAGCATAGCAAAGTCATACAGGGAAAGGTTTTTAAGACCTTATGTCCATTAGGAGGGCAGATAGACACCCAGTGAAGTAATTTTGCCTGCCCATCACTGAATAATGTACTCTGAAATGAAGTGTTCCACTGCAGTTCTACCCTCCTCAAGCAAGTGGCCTTGCCAGCATTTTTAGAGAGAATGTAATCAGGGAGAAGAAAACCTCTCAAACATTAATGAGGAACTACATGAATCAGAATTAACTGCCCCAAATAATAGAAACAGCTGTGTATACTTTCCAGTTATCTATCAGCTGATTTTCATTAGGAATTAGATATAAAGTATATCTTTCGAATGGTGTGTATTTGTTGGGGATCTGTGTAAAAAGTGCTAGTATCAAGGAGCAGGAAGGACTTATTTTAAAGGTGCAAGCTGAAAATCTGGGTGACCTGATCAGCACTGAAAAAAAGACATAGACACTTCTGTGCACAGGTATATAGTATTTTGCTGTTGGAGCAGTTTCTCCTCTTAAACAATGCCATTTGAATGCCATTTCTATTCCAGGGAAACTGAGATGTACCAGCCAGGAAGGAGTGCCTCATCACATTATGCACTCTACAAATGTAATGCACTGATGAGCATGCTTTAGTAGTTTCCTCTGTATATAGTCCACAGATATAATTTAAAGCTACCTGTAGTAAAAGTATTTAGGGTGACTTTAATGGAAATAGTAGGCTTTTTGCTCTAGTAGGCTCTTTGTATCCTCAGATTACCTGGTGTAAGCCATGAAGATGGTGTAGGCTTATATAGGAATAAAAATAATGGCATCAAATACAGAGGAATGGCTTCCTTTGGCAGCGGGGATTTGCAGTTAATTAGTGTACAATATGTACACCTTCTGGGCTTGAAATATGATGGACATGTCTATTCACAGCTATAGCAAGGCAGGAAATGGCAGGAAATAAAAGCACATATGCACAAGTTCCGCTTCCTTTTCCAGCTGCCCAGGAGGAAGCCCTGAGTCTGTGGCCATGGAATGAACTAGAAATGTGATGGGAAGGAACTCAGAGGGTAGAAGAAGCTGCTGGACATGTACAGAAGCAGAGAGATGAGTGGGTGTATTCCTCCACAGTTCTGAGCTTACTATGATGTCTTGCAGAGAGCAGTGCTTTTGATAGAGTAATTAACATATTCAGTGATTAATAGAGGAATCAAATTCAGGCATGGAAATTTTTCAGCACGACTCTTCTATCTGTAGGAACAAGGTTTTGTATCCTTGTGGACCAAGCTTGGCTTGGGAAAACAAGTTCTGTTTCTCTCTCTGATGCTTTTTTAAGTCTCTCCTAAATGGGGAGAAGCCTCAAAGAATGCATTTTTGTCATATGTTCCTCTCTATGTTGTCTGTCCTCAAGCCTTTTGAATATATGTCTAACTTTAATCAAATATGAAATAAAAATTCATGTCTCTGAGATGAAAGTTCAGAAATCTTTGTGAAGTTTGGAACATGGCAAAAGAAGAGAGATAAGTAGCAGTGCCTCTTCTGAAGATGAACCAGCGGAGTATGACCACCACTACCCCTTTGCAGCAGCCAGCTGGTCAGTCAATCACAGCAAGGTCTGTGTCCCGGGTAGAGGAAACACAAAACAGCATCAACAGAACACAGCTATTGTGGTGTGGGGATAGGGGCAGGATTTTGGTAACAAAGAATTTGAATCCATGGGAAATTAGGCTTCATTAGTTCTGCCACTCAGAAGACAACTTCTTCTTTTTGGTAACCCTGGGAAAACCAGGGTTTTCTCTGGTTTACATTTATAAATCAAAGGTGATGTTATTTAAAGTGCTCTAGCTATGTAAAAGCTCATATTTTCAGCCTTCCAAGAATTATCCACAATGGACACACATTATTAACTCACATTTGCTTGTAATAGTCATGTAACACTTTCAGTGGAATCGGACTATATATTGAGCTTTTCAGCCCTAAACCAGCAAAGTGCTCGGGCATATATTTGGATTTAAGTTGCAGGAGTTTCAGTTGAGAAAATGTGGAAATGCTTTGCTGGGTCTGGAATGGTGCTCTGCACCTCAATTTTCTAACTATTTGAGCAGAGGTTATTTCAGAAGAAAGTAATTTAATCCAGTTCCCTAACGAAGTATGATGTTTGCAGTTGTGCTGTATGCTCAGACACACATGTCTTAGTTCTGCACCCTAATCAACCAAGGACCTATTTAATTTAATTTAATTGAAAGAGGGGGTGATTTTCTGCAGGTTTCATGAAAACAGAATAGAAGTATTATTAATACCAGTAAGGAAAATGCTGTTTTGAGAATTCAGTCCTACTAGAAATCAGCCTAACCTACATGGGTGTGAAATTATGAGACAGAGCTCCGTAGCAAGTGAGAATTCATGGGTCATACAGCTATGGGAGCTACCTCTGTTTTTTTTGCTGTGATTAAGCTTTAAAGGCAAACACAATATGGAAAACAACTGTTTCAAATTTTTAAGCCAATGTGGGCATTTTTTTCTTGCTAAGGGACAGATGTGGCAGGCTACACATTAATACAGACCAAAGCATTATCCAGAAGCTGTGCAAGCAATCTCCATGGATGTCAGGAAGTCCAGTCGCTGGCTGGCCACAGGCTCCCTTCCCTCTTTACCTTCCTGAACTTGGGGAAGGGGATCATTGAAAAGAAAGATGGACCACACATACTAATCTAAGTCCTAGGATGAAGAACAAATAGCTTGTGAGATCACAGTATTATGTGAGATAATGTTTCTGTTATTCCTACAAAGAGATGGCAATTACATTGCAGCTTTATTATGTTTTGCTTTTCTTTAAAATCCACTGAATATCAATCTACAATCAATAAAGAAAGTTGCCTATAGGCAGTTCTACTTTCACTTCTGCTTCATGGACCAGCTGCTGATAATTTGTACGCAGTCAATAAGACACACTTCAAAAGTGAGGTTTTTCTCCCAAAAGGCAAAACTGCTCTAATTTACAGCTGGATATGAACTGGGCAAACAACATACACCTGGAGTAAATGTAATTTTTAATTTACAAGAAACTCCAGTGAAAGATTAGATCTGATCTGCTCTCTATGCAAGTAATCTATGGATATTTATATTACGATAACTGGAGAGCATAAATTGCTTTTGTTTTTCCTTTTGGGTACATTTTTCATTTGTTTGTTTAGCAAAACCTGCAGGGGAAACTAGAACAACGATAATTACAGTCACAGTTACAAGTTGTGGGGTCTGTAGATAATAAGCTACAAGGTTTTTTTATTGTAGTTTTTTATTATTATTTAGTTAAAGAATGCTTTTTTCCCAAGACAATCCATCTGTATTTTGCAGGAAGGAGAATGAAAGCAATAGCTGTCAAATATCAGTGAGATAGCAGATTTACAAATTAATCCCATTGCTTAGTATTTCCACAAAGGTTGAAATCTATAATTGATGCTAGAAACTATAATTAACTTATTAGAAGCACTCTGGCAGCTAGGTGCACAAAATGGCAGCAGGTGTGTAATATCGTTAGAAATACTCTGTATAAAAAGCACCTCTGAGTTTTATCCCTTCAGTTACATGCTACCAGCTGCCAATTTGATTGGTTAAGTAGTTTTGGGCCATGCAATACTCTTTCTTTTGGATTGATGTGTTTATTACTTTTTATGACAGGGGATCCCAAGGCAGATGTTCAATAAAGAAACAAGCTGCTACAGAGCAGAGTAAAGAGATAGGTGGTGTAGATGCAGGAAATTGGGAAAGTTATCATATGTGCTAAGTTGTTATTGAAGATTTTGCTTCCAGCATTTGTAGCAGTTGTGTTATGTGCTCTTCCACAGACAGTAATCTAACAGGGAATTATTGAAAGCCAAGTGCCAAGATTTCAAATTGCACTATATGATGTGGAGCTGCTACTCAAACAAGGAGCTGGAGCCTTGAAATGATAAAGACATGGCCCTGCCATTTTTAGGAGAACTGTATATGAACAGCTAGTTCTGCTTTGCTCGTGCAGAGCCTTTTCTCATTGAGATGCACAGCTGAAGATCTGCTTTTCCTTTGCACCTTATGCAGTTGTTTAGTACAAAGTGAGTGAAAATCTTTACTGGGAACAAGTATAGTTCAGAATTTGGATAAAGGGCAAACACATTATAGTTGTACAGATCTGATTGATCAAAGCCAAATTTTGCTCCATCTTCACCAGTAAAAATGCAGGATCATCACATTTAGGTGAGTGGCAACGTACAGATGGATACATGGGGAAAACTCGGGTTTTTGATTCCTGTAACTGTTCACAGCTTAGTTTGTGTTTTGCTGAAAGGGTTGTGAAATTACAAGTTTCACTGCTTTCAGAACTTTTGACGACTTCTGCAGGGAAAAAGCAAATATTTTCTAGCGAGGTGTCTTGGCATAAATCAGTATTTCTTTTTAAGTGTTTTAAAAGGAAGCAATAGAATGTGATTGACATAAAAATCTCCTTTTTAATTGATCTAGTATATTTTGTTGGTTTTATGACTTTAATTTAATGTATTACAACCAGATATGAGGACACCTAATAATTCATGAGAGAGGTGTTATTTTGTAATTAGAGTTTTATGAATGCCCCCACAGCTTCTGCCCAGAAGCAGAAGCTGGTGAACAAATTTGAATTATATTGAGAGCAAACTGTTGTGCTCCATCTATGTTCTTTGATCTGCTGCTTTCCTTTGGTTTCTTGGTGGTATTAACGTCATCCCTGAAATAGTATTCTTCCCCACATTTTCAAGGGATGAGTATCTTGTTCCACCTTTCACCACCTCTGAAATGCTTCCTGTCTTACCTCTGTAATCTCTTCTGACCTTTCTGAGGCTCAGCTGTTCAAACTCCACTGGGAACAAAGTGCTGCCCTGCCTTTCTCTTGCAAACAAGAAGGTGTGACTATGCCATCCCAAATCTTCCCACTCCTGTGTGTGTTGACAGTCACTTGAAACCTCCCTTCTTTGGTTCTAAGGCAACTGTGGCAGACTTGTTCCAGCCTGCCTCATAGGCAGGGCCTTTCTGTACCCTCAGTTTTTTTTCTGCTTATTTGTAAACTATGGCATGGGCCACAAAGGCAAAAAAGGAAATGTGTAATAGTCACTGGTTGTGAGGGAAAACACTGTTTAAATTCAGTCAGTCCTCAGGGCTGCAGGACTTCTCATGGCATGGAGTGGCAGATTTCATGGTGTGGGATAAGTATTCCAAGTCACTTCCCAGCTCTTCTATTTTCCTCTAAGTAGACAGCTTGAATGGGTTTGAAGCCTTGAGGAGGGAAGAAAAAGCTCAAGAACTTACCAGATTTAGGCTGATTATTAGGCTATTTATCAGACCAACAAATTAGGCTGACCAACAAATTATATACGCTACTTAGAATTTCTGCTTATTGCGGTTCAATTAGCAGTAGACACTGACACAGGTCAGTGAAGGCTAAGGCTGTGTGGAAACAATCAAGAGAAACGCCATGAATGCATTAAACATGTAAGACAGAAATGAAAGAGTTGTGACAACAAAATTGTGTTAGAGCAAGGGGTGAACATAGAACTTGAGAGTACTTTCAGTGATGGGATGTGTTTTGTCGGTGTGTCTCAAAGCACAAACAAAGGCAGCTGGAAGAAACAATACAGACCTCAGGAGCTGAGGAGTAAAGGAACTGGGAAGAGGAGAATCATGCTAAAAAGCTATAAGCACTTGTGGGAAGTGACGTTTTTAAAACAAACCACTGTGGTTGCTGCATTGTACAAACCTAATAAGACATAGTGAAAAATATTGGATTTATTTTTACAAGTTAAAGGTGACCTTGTTGGCCTTATGAATGGATTCACTTCTCACAGTACCTCTTAAGGGCATTAGGGTTATGACTAACTCATAAAAATAAATCCAATATTTTCCCCTTGGCCATGTCATATCCAGTGTTGGAATTCAGCTGTGAGAACTGGTGGGGCTCCGACTTTCATTTAGTTTGACCTCCCATTATGAGAAGTACCTAGCTCTCAGTCCTGGTGGGCTGCAGCATAATTCCAGCAGCAGTCATATCACAAACCAAGTGGAAATAGAGAAAAAAATCTAAGGCCTAGAAAACAGAGGGTCGTGCAAGACAGTATGTAACTGAAAACAATATATGAAAAGAATAAGTGTTTCAAATACTGATAGGGTTTTTCATTTGACCTGCATAATAGATCAAGGCAGAACTGTCAGTTTAGTCATATACTGTATATGGGGGTAAAAAAATCTAAGCTGATGACTTACTTATCTTACACAGTTGTTCATTTCTATTGGAGTCAAAGGAACTTTACAAATTCCAGTCAAGACAATAACCGGAGAACAAGTAGTTTAAAAATGTGGTTGGGTGGCTTTAAAGGTGATCAACACACCTTTCTAGTATTTGTGATAGCACAGGGCTATTGCTGAGGAATAACCTAGACCAAAGCAGTAGGAAAAAATAGTAAAACTGCTTTCAGCACCCACAGATGTCTGAGCTTTGTTTCTGCACCCTCTTGGACTCTGAGAGCCTGCATTGATTTAATGCACACAGGTGACTTCCATGTAAAACAGACACACTGTAGTCACTGTTGTGTGGATGAGGAAAGTGTCATTGTAACTGTATACCAGATATGTTCTTTTGAAGTGTTCTGCATATCTGCTCTGCCTGATAACAGTTCCTTTTCTAGTTCATCCTCCTTTTGGCTGAATAACTTTTAAAGGTCCAATTCATGCATTTGGGCATGGTCCTGAGCAGCTGGCTCCAGGTGACCCTGCTTTAGAAGGGGGCTGGACCAGATGACCTCCAGGGATGCCTTCCAACCTCAGCCATCCAGTGATACTATTATCTTAAATGCAATATGTAATGGCACAGAGCTCTGTATAGGCTAAATTACCCTATCAAGAAATGGAAAGTGGTCAGAAAGCAGCCAATGACATAGCAGTGATGGAATTATGGGGTTAACAAGGAGGTTTGCCAGTTACAAGTAATTAGGCCAAACCAAAACAGAACAGCATGAGATTGAAGATTTCCTGCATAGTAGTTATCCTTGCAGGGATGAACCCTTAACTAGTGTAATTTGTGTCAAACACCAACTCCAGTGCAAAGAAGGTGTAAATTCACTTATCTGTGTTTATTTGAACCCAAGTTGGATCCCAGCCTTGATTACTGCAAGGTTCATTTTGCCATTGTTCAGTGTTGCTCTTTGTCCTCACAAATTTTCTCCCAACAACTTGAGCAGCATGCTGAATTAAAACTGTAGAAAATCATGAATGACATGCATATGCTGTAGGCATTTTTGAGGTTGCAATAAATATTCACACTTAAAATATTGAATTTAGGTTTATATGCCATGGCAATGTTGAGTACCTTATTTGCTTTGTTCCCTCTGCCTCTGCTTTTCCCATGACTCTTTTATTACACTGAACAAGTTCCATATCTGTAACATCCAGAAGTTGATGAGTTCTCATATTGCATTTCCTTATTTTCTCTGAAAAGTTTCAATGAGTATTATTTTACCTGCATCGTTTTGGTGTCCAAAGTATTCCCATAGTCAGATCAATCATGGGAAAATTTTCATTCCTCAGAAACGTACAGGATCCAGAGATACAGAGTTCTCTAAGTCCGTGAGATTTCAACCCTGCTCTCTGCTGCTCTGCTGTGCTTTGTAGAGCAGATGAACTGTTGACTTTCCTATGGAACAGCCCGGGCACCTTCATACCCCAGGCCATGCTCTGAGCATCGTGGTGACTTCAGCAGTAGCTACCACACGCTAAAAAAAGTGTGTGTTGACACAAAAGCCATAACTAGAGATTTAGCTTTCTTTTATGAGACAGCTTTGTCAGGATTTAGAGGTGTTTTTTCCTAAATGTGACAGATAAGCCTGCTGAAGCAGCTAAGAACTCTTATTTATATAAACTGGCTCTGATGTTACTTTGTATAAAAGATGTTTAATTTTAACCAATGCATATTTGAGTTATAGTTTCCATAAATATTTGTGAATACATTATGATAAAATCTAAAACCTTGGCAACAGTTAAGAGAAGAGAGTTTGCAGATAAAAATCAATATTGCCTGCAGTATCCCAGGAGATCATACTGCTAGTGAAGTTTAAATTAGCTTTGCCCTAAAATCTAAGACATTCCTGCAGCACACTTTAAAGTGTCTTAAAGTGTGAAGGAGTTAAGCTAATTACTGTAGCATTTGAAGACAAGACATTTGTAAAATTAATGGGCTAAAGTCTGCAGTCTTTCATTCAGCAAAAATTCCTACTGCAATTGTATATTTATTATGGAAGAGTCTCAGAACCTGGTCCCATGCTTTTAAACAGTGATATCCATCAAGAAAATAGCCCAAATAGTGTACGTGGGGGTGTGATTTCTGGTTACACAGCGAGAAGAGAGGGAAGCTGGACCACTTAGCTCCAAACATGATAGTAGGACTTCATCCCAATCCTCCGCAGAGACACTGCCTTGCACCTCTCACCCTGAGCAGATTTGTTCTCCTGACCAGTTGTGTCTGTCCTTGGCTATCTCTGGGTCCACAAGGCCAAGCCTACAGGCACAAGTTGTGCAGCCCAGCCAGAGCATCTCTGTAAAGCAAAACACGTGATGCCAAAGGCTTGAAGTCTGTGACACTGTGGATGTTTCAGGAAGCTTAATGCAAATTAGCTCAGGTCTGTTCTCATACTCTGAGTGCTTCTCTCCAGCTGGAGAACATCAGCTTTAGTTTCCCCTGAGAGGATCCCAGTTCACACAGTGGCTTTCTGGTCTGCAGTGTAAACCAAAGCATGGCAAGTGGTGGTGATGGGGAGATTCACCTCAAAAATGTGCTCCTTGTATCTCCTAAGACACAAAGGGAGATGTCTCCTGAGAATACCTGCAGTAGCTGTGACTGCCACTGGCACCAGGCAGTGTGGCTGCTCTGCAGTGATGCTCGTGGGAGTACAGTATCATTTGATTAAGAGTGCAGTGAATGTAACAGGATCCCAGGTCTCTGCTGCTTCACCTTTCTGTGGGAATCTGTTGAGATGTGATATCTGTATCCTGCATGGAAACAAGACCAGAAGAGCCCTTCAGAAGGGATGCTGCTGAAGAGTTGCTCTGTTTCCCTGTGTGCAGGACTAGCAGAACTAGCTGATGTGAGGACAGGAATGATGTTTACCTGGAGATACCAGTTTGTTTAGGCATGAGCTTTGCTGTTTCTCAGTGTTCAGGTTCTCATGCAGGGACATGACTACAGACCACAGCTAAATAGTGAGGGATTCAGTTAACAGCTTCCTTTGTGAAGTGTTAGATAGACACAACCCTCTGTTGAAGTATTTTCAGGGCAAAGCACTGGTCCACTGCAATTCCTTGGCACTAGTTACTGTAAGAAGCACTGACCTCTGAGCTCAGGCTTAGGAAGGCAAATTGTTTACTATTCCGGTTGATCCCAGTCTGTTTCTCCTCTAAACCACTTCAGGTCAGTAGAGTGATTACAGAGAAAACTGAAACTACTTGTGTTACCCCCTCAATGACAAGTAGCCTTGTTCCTTCCAGGCTGCAGAAACATTTCTTCCACATCTGTTTTTTAACTGAAGATCTTTACAAGGCATTCACAAATGGGAAGAAAGAAAAAAGAATTAAAAATGTAGCATATGATGTGAGCCCAGCTGCATCTTGTCAGGCTTTTATTTGGCTATGGAAGCTGCTGGATGGAAAAGGGTCAGCATAACTATAACAGACTATTGGGTTTTGTTGTTTGCCTGGAAAATTCCAGACTTCATGCACCTTTAAAAAAGCCTTATTTTGCTTTCCTGACTGAGATAGGACTCAATTAATGGAAATTAACAGTTGATTTGAGATTGAGGGTGAGAGGCCAGGCCAGGGAGAGGATTGATGCTTGAGAATTTACATCATAAGCTCTCTATTGGAAATGCTAAGGTATGTTTCACATTTTTGTCTAAATATAATTGCATTGCTGAGTGTTGGCCAGATGAAAAGAAACAGTGCACCAGATGCAATTTATATACACACACACATATATGTGTATTTCTCTGCCTTTGATCTTCATGGAAAAATATTGTCCTTCCAGTAGATTCTTTGTCAGATGAGTTTGCTTGTCTTTTTCCAATTCAAAGATGTAGTCAATAACCGAAGTTAGACTGGCAGAGATGGTACAGAAAATTGTTCAGCCTCACAGGAAAAGTGCAATAATTGCATTGTTTGTAGCTATCACCCAATTCAATCTTGCTGGGCCAGGGACTGGTAGTATTTAGTTTCCTCTCAGCTGCTACTGAGGAAGTTTTTTTGCAAATAAAATTTTCTAAGTGTTCCTCAGCCTTTTGCAATGTTGTTATAGTTCACTGCAGTTTCCCAAGTAATAGGCCTTTATTATTGCAATACCTACATTAGAAATGCTTATGTAGTAGCTATACAGCTCCTCAGCTTTTTGTAGGTCATCTTCTGTGCCTGCACACTTAGAAGCTTATTGATTTGAACCATATTGTGAATCTGTCCCCTGCCTTGAAATTCTTGTAGCATTTCTTGATGCATCATTGACCTATGAGTCTTTTACCTTTTTTATTACAGCTGCTCAGTGTCTCAAGCACCTTTTTGGCATGTAGTATGAGCCTTCAAACTTCTTCCTCTAGATTCTTGTCTGTGAGCTAGTAATAGTAAAGCCTTTTGAGGCCCAGCCATGGCAGGCAGGACTTTCCTGTTCATCCCCAGCAGCTGCCCTTTCATAGCAGGCTGGAGAGCTCGCTGTCTCCTTGACAGACTCCAGTGTCCTTTCTGAGTTGTTTCTTCCCCAGGGCAATCTGAAGGAATATGCCTCAGATGACCGCATTCAGGCAAATCTCACCCTCGCCTTTCACTTTAGTCAATTTAAATCTCACACTTTATACTGTAGCCAAAGCCATTAGCCCATGCCATCCTTCACTGTAATACAGATCTGCTCCTGTCTCATTACGACGTGCTTAGCTCTACCACAGGCTCTGATATACACATACCGAGATATACTGAATTATTAAAGGTTTCACTTAAACCAGCAAGACTCGGGGAAGTTTTGAAACTCTGTCTTTAATGCGACCTGTAAGGTTTAAGTACTAAAGCTGTCTCTCAACGGTTGATGTTTTTAATACACTCTGTGCAGCACTTCAGATCTGTACAATTACAGGGATTTTGAGATAGATATCTGTATTCTGACTTTGGACAGCTCTGGCTGTATTGCAGCTTGACTGCAACAAAATACTAAAGACCTTTTCCTCTTATGTACATAAACAATGAAATCCTTAAATCTTCCCTGTCAGATGAAAGCCTGGGCATTCCATAATAATATTTTTCATGTGCCTTACAGTAGGAAGTATTTTGAGTGTTCAACTTTGCCTTCGTGGGTCAGAGATGATATTCTTTTTTATACAGATCTTTAATATAAGCAATATTCTCTCTCACCTCTGACTCATAATACAGCAGTTTTCCTTCAAAGCGTAAATTAAAATGAAGCCACAGAAGGGTCATTAATGGACTTAGTAGAGTCAATACTGAGGGTATCATGTACTGCCTGTTTAATATTAAAAGCAAAGTCAATGGAAGTATGGCCTTAATATATGTGGGCTTTGTGAATACTGAGACAGAGCAGAATGTTTAAACTCGGGAGTGTGCAGAGAGATGAAACAGCTTGCAATGAAGCATAATGTTGGGGTTCATTCCTGAAAACCCAGGAAAATATATGCCTGCAGCTAAAGGTTGAAACTATTAGTGAGTATTAGGATGGTGTCATCCACTGTTATTTCACACGTGGAATTTTAAAAAATTCTAATGGAAGGAAAAGATTTGTAATCCCAGAGCCACCACTTACACAGTAATATCCAAATCGTGGGCTAATCTTTTCCTTCAAAGTAATGAATGGAAAGGCCGGAATGCCAGAGCAAAATCCTCTACAGAACATACTTTGTGAGAGAACTAATAAGACACACAGTATAACTTTATTCTGCTTACAGTATGCGAGACTTTTAGAGGGCCAATTAAAAGAGACTTAAAATGCAATTAAAGTAGAAATTACTTGGCACCAAGGCATTAGCTATCTCTCCAATCAGCACTGCATTAGCAAGCCTTTAGCAAGAGATTTGCTGGTGGATAAAATCTTTGTGAAGCATAACAGTGGGTCTGAGCTGAAGCAACTGATAGGAGGTTAGAGTGAAGCTGGCCTCCAGGGAAGGGCCTGTTCTTGCCGTGCTGAGATGTAAATGGTGGCAAGTGATGGGAAAGAAAAGCAGCTTCTGAGAGATGCTGCACTGGAGAACAGAGGGCACAACCCACAGGAGCTCTTTCACCCTTCTGATAAATGGTACTGAAGCAGGGAGCCCATCTGTTTCTACAACTGACAGTGTGAGTTTCTTTTTAATACCAGTCTCTCTTTCCTTTGGAGGAGGCAGGCAGAAATGCCATGACTCGCTTTTATCAGTTTTAGTGGATTCCTCACCAGAAGGGCAGGGCAACAGCTAGGCAGAGGTGTGTCAATGTGCCACGGACCAGCACATGACTGGCTTTTATCCTTGAAATGCACCTTTGTATTGGGACAAGGTGATATTTCTGATATTATTTATAGTTTCTGTATGTTGGAATCTGAGCCTGGAAGCCATAAAATAGAAAATTCCACAGAAGGTAGGGAAGAGCTGCATGTACAAAGAAAATACCAATGGCAGGAAAAAAAAAAACAAGCTGTTTCTTTTAGGGAACAAATCAGTAAGTAGCAGGTTTGAGTGCCTAAATACAGGGGAAAAGGAAAAAAAAAAAAAACAACCCTTTCTGTGAAATTCACTTTGTCAAGTTAAGAATGGCAGCCACAGAGCTGAGTTTAAGACCTGCAAACCTGATCCAGGCAATTGTCCTTGCCTGTGGAGAGACTGCCTGCCTTAGACTAAATTATGTCTAATATTCTCAATAATATTAGGTGGGGAATGCGACAAATGCAGCTATATCAATAGGTGAGAAATGCCATTTTAAATATGTACATGCTGCTTGGACATTTAAAGATAAAATGGATGTGTGCATGGGTGCTGTTGGGTGCTGCTTCTGCATCCAGAGACTTGCAGCCTGCCTTGTTCGGTCACAGCTAGCACAACCCCCTCATAAGTGTTACTGCACAATGCAGAAATAGTGTTAATTGTAATGTGTGGCAACAAGCCATGACAACAAACTGCTTCCAACTGTCTCGTGCCAGAGATGAGCTCTGCAGAGTTACAACTGACCATACTTCCTCCTCAGCACCAGGTCGTGGCATAATAAACCCCGTGTGGCACTGGTGTGCAGCAGCAGTGCCTGTGACGGGATCCGTATAAAAACAATCAAGCCAGGAACTGAAAGGCTAAGCAACTGTTCTGTGTTACTACTCAGGCAATCCCAGGATCTAGGCACCTCCTTTCTCCTTGTTATGTCGCTGTTAGCCATGTGCTACTACTAATAATATGCAGAAATGAACATTAATGAATTTATTTTTCCTTTTCCACTGCTGATTACATTTCAGACACAGCTTGGGCATTTCTTAGCAAAACAGCTCCAGATTTGCATAATTACGACTGTGATGCATTTTCAAACTTTAAGAGTGGATAATGAGATTATTTTTTTTATGAGGGAAATACCTTAAGAGATGGCAAAGCAGAAGCTTGGCCATTTTATTTTAAGCTACATTGCTTGGACAGTAAAGAATAATTAATTCATCCACACCTTAGCAGAAATGAAAGAAGGAATGTTTCCTGTTGCCTGCCCCTCAACACAGCACAGTCCTGAAAGGCCACTTGTTTAACCAAAGCACTGTGGCCTCTGAGCTGCGAAGCCACACCGTGGGGCGTGGGGCTGACATTTTGATTTAGAAGCATTACGTAAAATCTTAATCACTGCGAGCAAATTAGCAGAGGGAAGCTTTTACACCATGCTCATTGTTTACGCTTATCATTTTTAATAACACTTAAATGCTTTTACAGGTGTGGAAATAGGCCTATTACCAAGATAATTTTCTTAATCATAGACATCTTCGATTGAGATGTGACGTTCATCATAATTCCTTTGCTCTACCTTACAGCTTTCTGAAAGCTATCCAGGTTTCCAGCACCATCTCTGTGGTAGAAGTGGTCTCTTGACTGACGTATCTCCCAATAAGCCTTTGAATAGCTTTCCATATTGGCCTTGAAATAATTCAGATGTCAAATTACATCTCGCCAGACTTCCTGACTCCACCAGGCCCCTTGAAGATGTTTTTGAAAGTATTTAGGGGGAAAATATTAAATTTTTCTAAGCTGGGTCAGGGTTCGCAGCATTTGCTAATAAAGAGGCAGGCAAGGAAGATATTTACTTGGGGAAGGCTTGAAGTGTATTTTGTGCAACAGCTGCAGGTTGAGACAGCCTTTAGTTTGTGTTTCTGAGTTTGCATGCCTCTAAGCTTTCAGTGTCGTCGCCTTTTTTTCTGCTGCTTTGCTTTCAAGACAAATAAGGAAACAATTTAGGCTTTTCACACCAAGCCTTTTAGCAAGGTCTGCATACTCAAACTTTAGCTTGAACTACATCTCAGATTGACAAAGGATATACTCCAGCTACTCATTTTGTTCTCATTAAAATATCCTTACAGCTGAAATGCATTGAGAAGCATAGAGCACCTGCTATCCCTGTGAGCACTGTTAGGCTTCCATCAACCATGGCATGCTGCACACTGGCAACATTGCAGATCTTTAGTACTTGCTCTTCATAATGTTTTTGCGATCGAGCTAACCTGGAGAAATGATTCTTGCTGTTACTTTGATGTGCAGATGTGGCTTTGTCTCCCAAAATATTGTTATTTCAATGATTGTCCTGTTTAATGGTTTGTCTCTCACACTGGACATTATTAGAAATTCCCTATTAATTTTGTTTGTCCAAGGGCCCAGTTTTGACCTTCAGCAAAAAAAATTCCCATGTATATTTTTAGAGCACTTTGCAGTGGTGATGGAAAATGGCCACTAGCTTTATCTTTGGAGGATTAATGCTGTAGCTCCTCAGTTACTCCTGCTGTACTCAGTTACTGCTGCTCCTAGCCTACTGCAAGGGTTCTTCATACGGTGCCTTTGTGCATCCCCATCAGATGGGTAACATGAGACACATAGGTAACAAGGGCTAACTGGCCTCTTCCTGCTGTATTAAAAATTACCTCCAGAGAAAAGTGCAATGAAATACAAACTTTTTCACACTGGTCCCTGTGGATGGCCTCACTGGGGTCAGTTACCCTCCGAATCCAGCACAGGCACAGGGGCTTTCTGCTGAAGGCCTTGATGGAAAGCAGGGATTTTCCTCATAAGCACTCTGGAAGTTGGCTCAAAATACTCCATCCTTTTGGGACTTGTTATTCTCTGTGTGAGAGTAAGATGATGAAGCAAATGAGTTTTACAAGGACTTTGGTCCCCAGCTCCGTGGTGTCACTGCTGCAACCTTGCAAGGAGGCATGCAAGCCAGGGTGTAGAAAGTGCAAATACGATTCAACCCTGGTTTCATCTTTTCTGTATTAAGATCATGACATTACAGATACTGGCAAATAAAACTTTATAAAAACCTTAATTATCTAGAATGAACCTTTTCCAGGAAGATGTCAACAAAGTTGCTAGTTAATTAAATATTTCGAATGTGGAAAGAAGCTTAAAGGTCCAAATATTTTATCCCTGCAATGTGGGACTGAGCTAGTGCTATACTCAGACGGAAGATGCTGCCTTTAACAAAATGAAAGTAAAAGGGTACTTGCAATGCGTTTTTTTTTCAAATAATGCACTAAGAATGTCAAAGTGAAACAAAGGTAACATTGAGCTGATTGTGTGCATTGAAAATGGGTTTTTTTAATTACCATAATTTGAATAATATGATGTGTAATTACACATTTGGAAGGAAATGTGCTTAAATTTGCTATTTGTATTATTAAATTGGGTATCCCCTTAATCAAGATCTCTAGTTTGCCCTCTGTGTTTCACTTCTACTGGTTATTTCCTATGCCAGAACCACTTGAAAAAGTGGTTAGGTTCAGCTTATCACTATTAAGAACATGTTTGCTGCAAGCATGTGATATTTGTCAGGTGGTACAGAATTCGTTGCAGAGCCATCGACCTAAAATGCTCACAAGTATTGTTTCCTTTAAAATAATTTCTTGGCTTTAGCCTTATCTCACAATGTAGACTCAAGTAATCTGAAAGGTAAATAATCAAAGAGAATTTATTACCCAAGACTGTTTACAGTGCTTTTAAATCCAAGTCTCTACGTAATGTTAAAGATGCTGTGGTTAATTTTAGAAACAAGTGAGGGACAGTAGTTGCACACTATCAAAAATGTTTAAATTCAATGGTTATAATCAAGAGGTAATTATCCACTGCATTCCAAAGAGACAGTTCAATGCATCTCTGAGATCGTTTACAACTAAAATGTATGAATAGAAGCAGTGAGCTTGTATGACTGTCACGCAAAGCCCTACCAAATTACAATTCACTTCGATTAACTTTCAGTGACCGTGTCTATAGGCTGCTTGGTTAATGGTTTTCTGTCAATATTGTAAAAATGCTAACCTGTCTTTACATCTAATCAATTTGGAAATGGCTTTTTACATAAATGGTCTATTCCTTTTCTTCATAAAAAAAAAAAAAGAGCAATCAAATAGGATTGAACTGAACAAGCAGTTGTAAAAAAATACAATAATTAATTTTGAGCCTGTGTATTTTGAAGTAGTTGTCCTTGAGTATTTTCTTCATCACCATTTTTTAAAGGGTGTTGAAAATCAATGTTTCACTTTACTATCATCCATCTTTATATAGTAATAAATTAAGTGGAAAGCATTGATATTTTTGACTGAGCTTTTAAAATTTACATACTAATGACAATTGTACCCTTGTGACTTTTGATTTCTGTTGCTGTTTACTGACAGTGACTAGAGGGAAACTTCAGTCATCTGGGGACCATTTTTCCTCTGAAGGAATAGGATGGTGTCATATCTGTGGTAATGTTATGCTCGAGATCTTAGCCTTAGTATCTCTTGCTGGACTTCTTTTCAAAAAACAACACAGGCAGTGAGAGTGGTTGAAACACTTCTTATGTTGCTCTGTCTTTGTGTGTTCTAGATAGAGTGGCAAACATTGAAAACATTGAAAACATGGCAAATGGACCCATAAGAAAATCAGAGAGTGTGGGGGATAACCATGAATAAAAATACTGTTGAGAAAGTAGTGATGCCTTCCTGTGCCCTCAGTAATGCAGCTAGCCTTAGGAGGAACAGGATTGCACCCAGGCATGTATTTGGAAAGGGGATTGATAATTATGAAACTTGGACTGTCAATCCAATCTTATATTTTCTGCCTATTTTTTCCTGTGTGCATTAGTCTCATAAGCAATGCCTGGATTGCATGATAGCTAAAAAAAAAAAAAAAACCCTAAATCCAATGCATAAAGGAAGGAAGCCTTCATGGATTCTATGATCCTTTTAAAATCTATTCTTTAGAATACAGCCCACTATTAGAGCAGGAAGTTATGAGAGGTTATTTTTAGCGGTGTGTGAAGACTTGAAAAAATTAGTGTGTGCTATTGGGAATGAAAGCTGCAAATGACTTTGACAGTCACTTGCTCCATCTTTGTTCACTTCCTGGGAACACTATAAGCTCTTTTACATGCGTGAAAACATTTGTGGGAAGAAGTCATGTGATTAGAAATACCTGGTGCCAAAAGCAGATGATTGTCTTGTGCGTTACTTGCAGGCGTAGGAGTTGGCTAACCTCATACAGTGGGGAGGGAGGGAAAAAGCAACATGACTTAGGTGAGGAGGTGCTGAGTACACGTAGTTGATTGCACAAAGAACATACATTCCAAGTATTAGTTGTGGTAAAAAAAAAATTGCCAGGAAAACACTGGCAGCAGTTTGCTGACATGACCCATTTGCTGAGTAATTCCAAATAGTAAATAGATACCCAAGCTTGCTCTGTATTTACTGATAATTTGCAGACAAGAAAAAGGAGCTACATTGGCTGAATAACTTGTTCACTGTACTTATCTCAGTAATAGTTATTTTCTATTGTCTGTCCTCTACAAAATAAATTCTTATTCTGCCTACTGCATGCTTTATTTAGGCAGGCAATATTTATTTTCACTTTTGAACACCTTCTTATTAACATGATGAGTAACAATGTGTGGGTTATTGACTACTAATGTCTATTACTGTGTTAGTTCTCTCCTTTAACAACACAGAGGTGGAAAACAAACTACTTTGCACTGAGCGATAAAGCCAAATATTGACAGGGTTTTCTGCATGCAGCAGTATATAAGTAGGTGTGTTGATGTAAGAGTGTGTAAATACTGTACTGGAATATGTTAAATTAGTAGAAAAGTTAATTACAAATAGTATTCCAAAGGCCAGATTCTGAAACACTTTACCATGCATCTTATTCCAAAAATGTGCCTTACTCAAGTAAAAGGCTTTCCTGTGAGTAACTCAGTAGGGGTGTGTAATTTTGGTCTCAGAAGGGTCTCAGGAGGTTTCTCGTCCAGCCTTCTGCTGAAAACAGAGTCAGCTGTGGGCGTTTAAGTGGTTGCTCAGGGCTTTTTCTTGTCAAGTCTTGAAAACTCTCAAGAACGGAGACTGCACAACTTCTATGGGTAACCTGCGCCCTTGCGTGCTGGTCTCAGTGAGAGATTTCTCCTCATCTCTGCTTGTACCTCCCTTTGTGTTTGCCCTTGTCTCCTCATCCTCCCACTGTGTACCAATGTGAAGAGCCTGGTTTTGGCTCCATCTTCTCACTAGACACCCCACAGTTTCTGAGGGCTGCTGTCAGGTCTCTCAAAGCCTTCTCCCCTCCAGGCTGCACAAGTGGTACTCTGAGCCTGTCCTTGCAGGGCAAGCCATCTTGATGGACTTCACCTCTAGTCTGTTGGGGCTTAGGCAGTATGATAGGGCAGAAGCAGGGACCTGCTGCTTCTTTGGGGATGTATCAAGCACCAAAAGCAGCCACTACACCCTCACACAGCAGCAGCACGCCTGACCACCTGCTTTTTGCCTGTGAGCAAGCTCCTCAAGCCAAGAGGATAGGAGCAGGCTCCAGCACTAAAACCTCCAAAATGAATTCTGGCTCCTTGATAGCTCTGAGTAGCTCTCTGACTCTGTTGGCAGACCTCCCTCAGGTAGATGCTAAACCCTCTGGAAAAGAACCCCAGGACAGGAGTTAAGTTGCAGTGTGCTCACAGCAGCAATTTGTTAGGTGCACTGTACTCACGCCAGCCTTTTTTTTTTGTTCCCCTGTGAGCAAACAGTGGTTCAGTCATAAAGGCTAATTTGCACAGTAATATTGATTGCCTGCAACACGCTCAATTCTAGTTTAGATTCCACAGGATAAAGACACAGTGGCACTGATGTGCTTTTCCCTCTGGAACTTGAAGGGTGCCGGGAAAGACAAATACAAAAGAAATCATGCACCAAGGTACAGACAAACCGTATGTTAGCTGCAGCTCTCCCTAGGGCAAGGTGTTAAGTTTTGTTTACATTTTGCCAAGACAGCAATAAATTGCTTGTTTACAGATGACAGGGAGAAATGGGATGTCCTTAGACACAAGCTATGCACAGGGATGCAAACAGCGTGCAGTCAGATGCACGTCTTTGAGCAAAGAGCAATTAATGCTCCTTTCCTGGACAGCCACCCCCTCCTTTCCCGTCCTTCTTTGGGGTTAGCCAGTCCTTGGGGGTCATTATGCAGGATTATAAAAATATTAAGGCTGATGAAAGTCTGCCTTCTTCAATTTCCACCCGAATGGTGTATTGTGCTATTAGATCCAACTGACCAGGATGTGCCTCGCAGCCCTGTCTATGTGCAGAGGACAGAAAATATGAGAGGTGTGGAGAAGGACTCACTTTCATCAAAGTATCAGTTTCCAGGATAGTTTGGAAGCCCACAGCATTATTGTATTACACATTGCACAGAAGCGTGCCTTGTTCATTTTTTTTAGTGTTTTAGAAATAAAAGACTTTTCTTCCAAATTGCGCTGGGAGGCAAATTCTTCAACAGTGTAATAGAAAATGTTAGACAATATTCCTTACTGGAGCTATTGACATTTTTGGTAGTCGTGACACTTTGATTTTTTCTCAAAACACATGGATCAAGCCTGAGTGTGTTATTGGACAGGAAGACCTGATGAAAGGCCTTCCTTTATCTATCTTTGTGGGTTTTTTTTCCCCTCTGTTTGTTCATGGCTTTCTCTCTGAATATAATCGCGGTTTTCTTATGCTGCCCAGGGAGTCGTTATTGCCTTACTAAATATTTTATAGTGCACAGTGCACCATACCTGCCAACTGGTTCTTATTTGTTCTATAAAAAAATAAAGGGGTAGCATGTGAAAAGGAGTGTGTGTTAAAATTTCAAAACTACACACAGAATAATTTTAAACCCTTAAATTAGATGTCAGGCTGCTTTTGGTTTTTGGATTTTTTTTTATATGCTTGAAAAAGGTCTGTTTATAGTTTGGGTTTGTTATTATTTTTTTTCCCCCTCTCTTTTTGGTATGTGTTCCTCTCTATGATTCCAAGCACTTGTTTCCTCACAGTTTCGCTTCCTATTTGTTCAAAAGGGAAAAGTTCAAAGCCACTCTGGCAGCTGAGGGAAAAGCTTGCTGAATACTAACCCTCAAGTGTCTGTCTTGTCCTGACCTTGAGAAAGTAGCAGTAAACTGTTCTATTGCAAACACCACATGTGTGTTTTGTTAGACCAGGTTAGGAGGGGTCAGAGCTCACCTGAGGCTTGGACTGCAGATTTAGACTGCTTTTCAGCAGCATAATGTATTTTTAAAAAGGGACATTCTCGCCTTTGTATGGGCCTAATATAAGCTCTGTTTAAAAATCTGTCAAAATCCCAAGCACACACTCCATAAAATATAAATAAGTACTTACTGTTTGCAGATGTTGCTTGTTTTTCATAATGTTTGTATTTGAAGTCCCGAATCCCCGCTTCCTGTCAGAGCCAGCCCTGTTGCTTTAGTCCATTTATTTCTGAAGGAGCGGGAAGAACTTCAAAATGCAATTTCTCAATGAAGACACTTTCTGTCAAACCTGTCAGTGTTTGCAGCACAATTACCTTTTTTCAGACTAAGGCTTGCGTTTATGGCTTTGACTGCTTGCCTAACCTCTCTCCCCCCCCCCACCTCAGCTAAAGCAGTTGCTCGTTTTTAAAAAGACTCCCACTTGCCATAAATTGTGGGTTTAGGTTGTTTCAAAGCAACAGGATAACTTAGCAGGCCTTTCTCCTATTTGCATGTTTTAATTCATTTGATAACGGATACAAAGTATATTGTGGGGAACAATTCTGTCCTGGGAAAAGGGATAGATCGGATTTTGTCACGTGCAATCTATCAAGCATCTCCCTCGGTAAGGCGAGCTCTGTCGAGCCATTTCTCAAAAGAGAGGAGAAAAGACAGGGAAGAAAGAATTGTTTCAGGAACATAGCTATTAGCTTGCCTCAAAAGAACAACAGTTTTTTATAACCTACTGCCTGTCTTAAGAGTAGATACAGACCATTTTTAGGGGACCATCAAAACTCCACTCAGATTTAGACTGAGCTTCTGTTCTGCTCACATTATAAGAAACAGTGCTTTTGGTGGATATCTGATCTCAGATCATTTAAGGTATTGTTTGGATTAGTTTTCATACCAAAAAAAACCCCAAAATAATCTGAATGGAGGACCTCACAAATACTTAAACCTTTTTTGTGTAGGGGAAGCTGTTTTCTCCATGCAATGGCATGCAGGGGCTGATGAGAACAGTGCTACAACTAACTCCTGGGCATCTCAGTGCGGACTGAAACCATGTGCTGCTCACCCCCCTCCATAACCCCGGGGCAGGAGAAGTGTATTCTTTGTAATATACGTTTCTCCATCAGGTGAGGCAGCCTTACCTCCATGTGCCTGCTTTAGTCACCATCCTTTTAGATGAAGTTTCTTGTCTCTAACTCCCTCCTCTAGCAGTGTCACCTCTCCGCTGGCGGCAGACTCTTTAGTGTGCAATGCCACTGCACTGCGGGCAAGGAGAGGGGGAGAAGAAAAGCCTCTCCTTTGTATTACAAATTCAAAGGGTCATTATTCCATCGTTCCCTGTGGACAAATGTGTGAAGATTATTGTGGGAAGTTAGTATTTATTCTGAAGCCCTAATATGAGCCTCTTGAACATTTTAATAATGCATTCTCTGGGGTCTGTGCTGCAAGTGTTTAAAAGGAAGCAATATGCGTTAGTGCTGAATGGCTGGTGCTTTGCTGGAATAGTCTAAGTTATGGGGTTGCTTTTGATCAGTCCCTGCTTTAAAAAAAAAGGAGAAGTCCCCTTGCCCCCTTCCTCACCATCCTGGAGTTCTTTTATCAGTTACATTGATCTAGAAGCAAGGACAAGGCCACAGTATTATATATCCACATTTGTTACACTGATTTACGAGTTTCTTAATTCTAAAACCCTTACCTTATCAATGGCCTCAGGAAGTCCTAAATCCCTGATATTAAGCAGAGAAAGAAAACATTTAGAATGAAAATAGGTGGTGGCTGGGGTTTTTTGTTGTTGTTGTTGGAGACAAACATGGGATAAACAGCATTCATTTGCAATTTGCTGTCTTCCCTGTAATTTTAAACCTGCATGTGTTGTTTCTGTAGGGTCTGATTATAAACATGTGCAGGGGACAATGCCCATACACGGTTGGATCAGGTCAGTGGAGTTTTCTTCATCTTTAAAGCTCAAAACCCATAAATCAAGATGAAAATACTCCAGCCAAGAGCTTTACCAATTGATACAATTTTAAAATAGGCCGCTGCTAAGGCTTGGGGGAAAGCTGACATGATGACTTTTATAATAGCAGAACGTTTAAGGTTATAGAAATAAAAGGAAGAGGATGAAATCAGTTGCGTTGATCTTAGCCTGCAGGCTCTCTCAGCTAACTCGAAGCTCCAGCAATTATTTCTGCTCTGGCTTTTCCCCCTTTTTTCCAGCAGTCTGTTTGAAATGAAGCAGAACCAGGCATGGCAAGCTTATCAGTGTCGTTAGCTGACAGGGAGCACATCACACCTGCTTTTACTTGCTAGTTTTTCAGGCACTTTATGCCACAGAAGAATGTTGATTTTGTTCTTATAATGTGTAAAGATTCATTTATTTCACCTTTTGAACTTGGCAGGGCCACTCAGTTTTGATGGGAGTTTGTTTTCATCCTGGCATTTGGAAAACCCTGGCAATTACTGGACTGTGGCCCAAGGCTACCTTGATGAAACGTAGAGATGATCAAACCCAAACGACTGTGGATCTGGCCCAGCTAAAACCCCAGCCTGCTGAAACTCTATGGGAATAAGGAGCGCTTGGGAGTGGCTGAGGCTCAGATGTGCCAGTGTCACCTTGGTCATTATACTGTTCATCATAGCTGTTCTTGCAGAGAACTGGCCTATGGGTTCTCACCAGGATGTCCATACCCCTGGAAGAGTCCTGGGTAGAAATTAAAGTAAAAGTGGGTCCAGAAAGCTTCTCTTTGTACTTACTTGCCACCTTTGGGGGTTTTAGTCGCAATTGAGTTTTCTAATTTCTCCCTAAAAAAAAACATGAGCCATTCGTTATTGCTTGATACCAGTTATTTTAGCAGCTCCTGCCCATCGTGCTGTATCATTTTATGAGATTAAGAGGATCATAATCAATAAGAAGCCTAACCCATCTTTTCCAAAAACCTCTTCCTGTCTGTGGTACAGGTATCTCATTCTTTCCATGCCTTTCAGCCTGGCCTATCTAATCACACTGCTCAAGGAGCAAAGGAATTTATTCACCCAAAGGGTCCCATTACAAGATATTCTGTCATCTCCAGTTTAAACCTGTGAAAGCCTTATTTTGAGTACCACTGCCAAATGTGATAACAGCAGTCTTGCACAGCTGAAGAGAGCTCAAGTATCTGGGATCTGTGCTATGTAATTGTTCTTATACAGACCTACTTTCAGTTGCACAATGATGCTTACAGGATTTGAGCTTGTAGCACTGAAAGCAGTAGGATCCTCTCTGCTGACTTTTAATGAGAACAGCTCAGACCTTCACTAAAGCAGGCACTCTGGCAAAGGATTTCAAATATTTCTTGCAGCAATTGTTATTTTCTAGCCAAACAACCTACCAGTGACAATTTTGTAACTATCAAATACTTGCTTGCAGAGCACTGGCTAATAGATAGACATGTCATGTCTGAATTCCAGGTGCTCTTACAAAGCCGATGCTGTATCAGAGCTCTGCTTTCCAGGTGTAGGCAGTCAGGTTTTGAATATATCCTTACTAATATATCCTTATCCTTTTACCCTTGGTCTTTGGGTGTGATTCCCGTGGAAGAAATTCAGAATATGTCTAGATCATGAGCCTGTAATATGAACATACCCAATCACATACAGTGACTTTTAAAAAGGGCAGTGAAAGTGCCAGATGTAGAAGCCTTTCTTGGAGTTGAAAACAGAGAGAATAGATAAGTATTAATATACATACTAATTTGCTGCATCAGAGATGGTGCCAATCCTTGGCACAATATAAGCTATTTTAAAGCATTCCTGCAATCAAATCTGAGTTGTGAAACAAACCAGGTTCTTCCTAGAAGTGAGGGGAACTGATCAAAGAGAGATCTGAAAGAGATCTGAAAGAGAGGCTGAACTGTGCCATTACCTGATGGCCTTGTGTTGCCCTTGAAGCAGATAAGGGGGAACCTGGCTCCCTAAATCCCTAAATCCCCTTTTGCTTCCTCCACTTTGCTGGAGGCATAGACTGTGACAGACCCTGGCACAAGGTGTATTCTCCAGTGCCCTGTTGGGCTACAGAGGGAAGAGGGAGAAGCCTGAACATGTAGGTACCACATGCACACCATTAGGCTTTGCTAAATTGCACACAATCCCCATCCTTCCGGGCAAGGATGGAGAGAAAAGGAAGGCCTGGGAAGGTATGTCTGTGGTAGGATGGCAGAAAGGGCTGTGGTCTGCGTAGGCAGGGTTTGACCTTTTGTCATCATTTGAAGAGAACATGTGACTCCACCTCATGCTTATTTTTCTGAATCTAGTGATAAATATATCCAAGAACTGTATGATGGACACGAGGCAGAAACAATTGAAGTGCTGCTTATAGTGTCATGAAACAAACCCAGATTCTCTGCAAGCTGTTTCCTTTATCAGCAGTTCTGGGAGGATTTTCCTATGTTTTGAAACACATTCATGTTTGCTAAAGTGCCATACAAATATTTTTAACACATTTGGATAATTTACTGTTTTATTTGGTTAATTGTGATGATCATTAAAAAAAACCCCAAACCTACTGAATAAATATATAAATACCTGTTAGAATAAATATTGATGAATTGTTATTATTCAGTAACATTACCGAATGAGTTATTTTTCTGTTTATGAGGAATTTTAAAGCGAGTTAATCTGAAACAGTTAATCCAAGAATATTTGAAATTGCACCATTAAAGTTGTGATTATGGATGAAACATGAAGTTTGAAAAAGGGAATTCCAAGGTCACTTGTTTTCTGGAGCTTTGCCCATCCTCTTTAAAGAATACCTTGTGAAAAGGACTGGGTTGAAAAGTGCACAATGTTTACTCCCTCCTTTCCCCACAATTTATAAGGGTTCAGAATTTCTAGACTACGTGTAGGGGGATAAAAAAACTGTACATGTACAAGAAGGCTTTATAAGACTGCTGCTATTGCATGACCAGCTGCAACTATCCAGCATAATATGTTACATGCAGGCATAAAATATGCTCCTATGTGCCTTTATGGATTATGTGTTGATGAATATTTATTATATCTCATTATTGCAAAATGTTCGTGGGAAAGCATCTGATTGTCAATTATTTTACTGCTGTTTATTTGTTATCATTTTTGCTGTGACAGAGGCTTAAAAACTGACATGCATTTTCCTATCTATATTTTCTATTATCTATATATTTGGAAAGCTGGAAATTGGTTGAAAATGTATACATTAAAAAAATTACCTAAAGCAAAGTAATCTTTGTTTGACCTTAGGTTATGGTTTGTGGTATCTTAATACCACTTCTATTATTCTCTTTGGTCGTTAGTTTATACTAATGGGGTGATATTATGCTGGGCAACTTTAATTAGGGTGCCTATTGCTTAGTAGGCAGCATTTTTGCTTTCAGGCAAGTATGACATGCTGTACAGTAGAGACTTAATTCCTGTTTAGGGGAAAACTATAATACATCTCAGTTGCCAAGTGCATAGTGAGCAACCACTCTTAGGAGGGGGAAAAAAAAAAGAAGGTATTCTCTTCTAGATACAAAACACCCATAATCCCATTAATGTGAATGAGTGATTACACATGTGCATATCACTGGGAGAATACATTGTCAGGAGATGCCAGAATTTTAGATGAGATAGAAATAGCACATAGTATATCATTTAATGAAGACCCCAAATAGTCATGTGAAGGAAGTTCTGTGTTACCACATGCCTGAATCTCTGGATTTGTATTTTTATTGTCTCATTAGAATTATAGGAAAAGTCATGTCTAAGACTCTATTGCTATCATAATATTTTTACCTTCAGTGTTCCTTTCATAGCTTTTTAGATTTGCCTTGCAAATGCAAGCTCACGTTTACTGTAGATGACTTTAATGAAAGGTGAGTTTGTTAGGTGACATTAGGGGTGCACATATGTTTCTGGAGATATTTTGTTGAAATGTTACTGTCCCTAGGACACATCATACAATTCAATATCAGTGTAACTGACATATCTGTGGAAACAATCACAGAGATAAAGAAGGGGCTCTATCATGTGTTCATTTCCATCAAATTAATAATACATGAAGTTCATATAGTACAAAATGTCAATTATTTATTTTTTGTATATGCAAAAAAACAAGAAGAGCTGTACAGAAAGAATTCCTGTTGTCAGAAAATGAGAATATGAATTTAAAAGGACTTGGTAATTGTTCCATTTTAAAATATTCTTATTTTTACAATACAGTAGAAAATGCTATTAAAAAATGTTTGTTCCTACTGCACTCAGTTGGACATTTTGTGAAAGCAGGCTGAGATTTATACTTTAGTCCTTTCAGAATATGCATTGTAAAAAATTAAGGTATACATTACAATATTCCTAATCTCTGTATGGAAGGAATAAAGATGGAATATTTCCGTAAACCAAACGGTGATTTTTAAGTTAAAGTAAGACATTAAGACTAGGAAAACTCAGGTCAAAAGAAAACCACTGTAAATATAATGAAGTTATTGATTTTAATTTTCTGCCTTTCTCACCGAAGAATGAAGCATCTGTACAGGATAGCAGATACAGTAAAGTGAAGGAAATGGAAATCTAGAGCAGGTCCAGCAGATGAAGGTTTTTTCAACAGCTTTAAGATAAATAAATTCCTTTTTTTTTCATATGCTTGACTAGGAACAAAAAGACAACACACAATAGCATTGACTTTCTTGTATTCTCACAAGTGGATATGTTTGGACATATTTCTCACTGGTATTTCAGCATATATATGTCAGTCAGTTTAGCCCATTAACCAGTGAGGATGAGTTACTCTGAAAATCAAGACTCCCTTTCCCAGTCACAAATGAAAGTAACCAAAGCTCACCCTTACAGGAAGTTGGAGGCTTGGGGGTAATTCAGTGACCATGCCCTAGATTCCTATCTGCTCCTAATCTCACAAGCTATTTATTATCTTTATGCTAGTAAAATAACAGATAATTTCTTGTCTGTGAGTAATTAAACTGGTTGTAAATCTGCCTTTACTGAAGAGACATTATTTTTTACAATAATGTTCTCAGTGAAATCATATTTTGCTTTGGTAGCTGTGTTGTCAAAACCAAAACTAGTCAAAAATGTTATATGGAAAATACTGACAGAAACAGTTGTTTTTGAATTGTAATAGGATTTTCTGTGGAAGTTTAGCATTCTGGGCAATTGAAAATAAAGAGGTTTTTGTAATGCTGAAATTTTTCAGTTCTTATGTATTAAAAAAAGCTACTAAAAAAAACCTAGAAAGCATGTCAAAACAAAAAGCCCAAGATGCCATAAGTGCATAGAGAAATTGGCAATTCTGGGGTGCTTTTTTCCCTTTTGACTGTGTCTCTGACCGAAATAGAGATTTGCTTTATCTCTGTGCTTTCATCTTCTATCTCTACAATAGTTCTGTGAAGATTAATCCATTAACGATCATAAAGTGCTCATATTAGTATTGGTGGTGTGGTCATGATAGTCTTAGAATAAAAGTGAGGTGAGATGTTGAAGAAGATTCAGTATCTCTAACTAGTTATGTACATTTATTGATGTTATATTACACATAATTATGGAGAAAAAAAATTATTTGGGCACACAAGGCCATTTTTCAGGTCTGAAATTTAAGCAGCAATCTTGATTCAGATGCAGATAAGCCTTCTGAAACCTGTCTGGCTCCCACCCATCCATCCAGTTTCCAGCCACGCGAGACGAGGGCTACTGTGAAAAGCTGTGGGAAAACACAGCATCTGCTAGAGGAAAGATGTCAGACCTTGGTGTAATAGTCCTAGTAGCATATAAGCAAGAAAAAGACAGCAAGGGGCATGTTAAGGGCCTTGTGCTACAGATTCACATTGGCATGGGAAGTTAGAGAATTACTTGGTAGGGATAGTCAGTGGAAAAATGCAGCTGGGGATAGTTCTTATGGCTGTATTCATGCAGTATTGCTGCCAGCACTGACAAATATTTAAAGCAATTCTCATTCTCATCAAAAAAGGATAACTGTGTTAAGTCAAAATGTACATGTATTTGCATTTGTGTGGGAATCTTTGCTGTTGTAGTTCATGTTTTGAGACAACAGGAGGGAAGAGTAGGAGGAAGAGTAGGAAAAGGAGTTTGAAGAAGAGAAGGAGGAACTGGATGAGAAGGTGTTAGGAAAAGAAGGGGAAAGAATATGGGAAGGTGAAAGATAACAACAGCAACAAAGATGAACAAAGGAAGATTTTTTTGGCAAAAGAGCAGAAGAACTAAAAGCTGGAAGAAAAAGGAAGAGGAAAAGGGAAAAAAATAGAAGAAGAAATAGGAGGAGGAAGAACAAGAAAAGTAGAAGTGGTTGGACTCAATGATCTTAAGGATCTTTTCTAACCTACATGATTCTATAATTCTGTGATTCTAAATTGGGATACTCATAAGTAGGAAAATAATATCCTCAAATGAAGAACACTTCTTGTTTTAAAATAAAGGAATGATATTTAGTGACTCTCTGGCAAAAGGCATTAAGGTAAGTTGTCATGACTTATTTATAGTGCTCTTGTGTTGAGGAACTGTAGTTAGGGACTAAAATGCTTCATTGGACTCAAGAACACTGTCGTGTTAGATGCTGTACAAATACATGGCAATAAGGCAGGTTAGACCTATGAGCCAACAAAACAGATGCTGACAGTGCAAAGGGTCAGAAGACAGACAGAGGTCTTGGCACAGCTGAGCCACCAAGGAGCTGTCACATTCTGTATGGGTGTGATGGCAAAGAACACCTTTGAGAAGGAATTTAGTGGAGACTTCTGCTGTCCTGTTCTTCTGAAGGCGAGCTGGTTGCTAGGTGGGTGAGGAATTTCTTGTGAATGACTAGCAGGTCATCATTGATGAAGCACTTTTGGGGGAGGGGGATGGCCACAACGGGTTCTGATGACAAAGATGCAGCATCTGCAGTTGCAAGAAAAGGAGGACAGGCTGCAGCAGGACAGCTGGCAACCCTAGGACAGAGAGGAAGCCACCTACAGCCACTGCTTCCAGCTTCTCTGCCAGGTTTGATTCTAACTCTGCAGGTTTAAAAAGCTGATTTTAGGTATCAAGGAGCCTAAAATAACTCCTGGTTATGTACAGTTTATTATAAATACAGCCATGGGATCCAACCCCGCAGTCTTTGCTTGCACAGCTAATCAAGGCTCCATCTAAGGGATCGAGGTGTGAGCAGGACTGCAGGCTGGCTGCTCACTAAGTGGTTGAATGCTTGGTGTTCTCCATCAAGTTGGGTTTTTTTTGTATGTGAAGCAGCATGGCACAGTAACTTCAGGGATTCATAATGCAGAGAGGGGGAGATAGCACAGGGTCACTCGCCCTGCACAGCTCCTTTGAGGCTAGACATCTTGGAAAGCTGTTAGTCACTGAAAACGGGTTTCATAAAGTCGTGGTAGCATTTGAGACAGTTGAAACACTTTCAGTTGCCTGTTCTTGTATACAGACACTGAGCATAATACATCAGTGATGTGGAACTGCTTTTTCTTAACAAAGCAACTTCTTGGTAGGACAGAGCAATGTAGCTTGAGTAGGTGCTGCAAAGGGCAGAGTTGCTGAGTAAGGCAGAGCCCTCTTCCAGCATCCACACTAACTGTCATTAGTAAAATACTATTTCAGTAAGATATACAACACCCCATGAGAATTCTTTCTTTTACCATGAGGCTCATTTCCCTTCTTAAATACTTTAACTTGGCTGGAGCTGAATAACTGTGCTATGATTGAGGGAGGACCAGGCTTAATTCATTACTCCAGTCATGATGGATTTTCCACCCATTCGTATTGTTCTTGTACCAGTGTGTCACCACCAATTTCAATGACTTTCTTCTGATTTGTGCTGTTGGAAAAAGAGAAACAAATTTATAAGCTGATTCATCTGGAATAATTTTAAGAAACACCTCCTCTATAAAAATTATCTGTATATATTCAGAAAAATCATGTTCCTAGGTTTTCAGATTAACCTAAATTAGAATGAATAAAAGCATTATACTTCACGTTATTTAACTTTTTCAGAAAACCTCTTTTCACAGGCATTGCTATTGAGAATCAATACATCAAGTACATCTTACAAATATTTATGTGAACGTGGGACTGGGTAAAAATACCATTATTATTATTTATAATAAGTTACAATTTTTCTATGTCATATTCCCTTCTCCTTTTCTTTTCCTGCTCTCTTTCCTTAATACTTGACAGAAATTATCAGAGTCCATGATCTCTGACCATGCTGATTCAATCTAAACCACCCACCATTCAAAGTACCATAGTAGAGTGGCACAGAGATGACCCTGCTGCCTGGAACAGATCCTCCAGCCCTTTGGGAGTGGAGCTCAGGCACTCACTGTGACAAATATCTCCAGCTGAAGCACTTGTGATCTTTTGCTACAGTCTCCATCTAGGAAAATCTTTTACGCAGCAATTAATACTTCAGCCCCACAAACTCCACATTTTTCAATCTGACTTTTAAATCAAACTTCCATCCACACAAAATTGCCCAGTTTATCAGCAGGATATGGACTTTCAAAGCTATTGATAATTCGGAGTTATGAGTGACTTCAAAATTATTAACAAGGAACAAAATATTATGGATTTTTTTAATATGCCTACACTTTTCAAATCTCTAAGGTCATATTGGCAAGCTCTTTATTCTATATGCTTGGACAAACTATAATCTGGAGTCAGATCATCAGATAATTTACACTTTCTCACTGCACAGTTCTAATCTGAAAACTATTTTCTTAAATGAAAAATTATAGTTCTCACACGATCCTGTGACTCCAGATGTTTAACTACAAGAACAACAAACATTGCAAGACCCATGTTAAAATGACAAAATTAGCAATATTACCTTCATTTGTTTGTTTGAAAATATAAATTGGTTATTTGTTCATACTGTATGGGCTCTGAATCCTGGGCTTTGCTCAAGGCAGTGGCAAACCAGCTCACGGTGGCTCAGCAAGACCTGATAAAACCAGGGTATGGATGGGAAGGCAGCTGTGATCTGGAGCATGCCTGCTGATGAAAGGGGAGGGCAGCAGTGAACTCAGGTAGTCCTGTTTTTGTCCAGGCTGAAATCTATGCTCACGTGTAGCACAGATGGTCTCAACATTTGCAGCAAATCAGTGGTACATGAGACCTACAGCACGTGTCCTGTACAGTTGATGGGTGCTTGTGCTGTACAGTTGATCTGTACTTGCTTGGGAGCTATTTGTTTGGCACTTCTGGATGTCCATCAGCTTGGCAGTCGTTACTGCTCTGAGTTGCCAGAAATCCTGGAACGATGTCCAGAATCTTTAAATTCAACCCAGGCAAAATTTCCAGGTGGAAAACAGGTCCATGGCAACACCATCACAGCCTGACATAAAATCTTCTAACACCTGGTAAATCTGTTCATAATTTTAACATATTATTAGTTTTATGAAGGCAAAAAAACCACAATGAATTTTGCAAATATAACATATTATGCAAAAGAAAAACAACTTTTTAATCTGAAGTGACCATGTAGATTGATAGTATTTGTGCATTACTTGCTCTCAAGGGACAGTGTGCCTGGCTCTGGTGCACACTTCACTATAAACAAAGCTCTAGCAGTGATTTAGGGCTTCTTACTCAAAAAATTGTTCGTTCTTTCCCACTCCCTCAAAACAAAAAAAAAAAAAACACACCAAATTCCTATAATTTTGAGAGGATTTTTTCAATCCAGAGTGAATGGCTCTTTATGTAATACCACTAAATTGCCTCTGAGTGTCTCTATAGTTCATCTCCTCCTAGAAAGCAGACAAACACGAATAATGCAAGAGAAATGAGTCGCTGAAATTTATTGGTGTCAGGTTTTCTTCTGTATTCATAACATCTTTTACTGTTATTTTTAAGGATATTGCAGATTGATACAAGGGAGGATCAAGTGTCCAAGTTGTGTTTAGAGGAAGTAAATCTGTAAGAAATTATCATGAAACAGATGTTAAATAAATGATTTCAAGTTAAGATCTGTGACAGAGCAGTGTACCTAGGGAGACTCTTTAACAGCAAAAAAAGTTACTGTGACTCAGACCTATAGCTGATGAAGGGAAATTGGACTCTATTGTTATAACTGTATAATGCAGTACTTCAACACAAAAGTAGAAAAATGGATCGCTGCTGTTTCCAACATGACCATGATTTTAAGCCAATTATCACTTATTTTACAAGAAGTCATCTTAATATTAGTCAAGCCTGTGAGGTGAAGAGGTACATTAAAGGTTTCAGTCACTTTTGGCGAGACACAGCACTGAGATGGGTTTGTTGTTAGGAGTGGATGTTGTATATGTCTTTATCAGAGTGGAAAACAGACTTTTAGGATGAGTATTCTGTTTGCTATCTGGCTGTTGATGAGGCTTTAATACACACGGTATCTATCTATGGCCTCAGTGACCTATACATATCATGGCAGAGAATAACATATAATTGAAGTAAATGACCTCATCTTTTTACCATGAAAAAAATCTCAAACACATCAAGTAGGCAAGGCATGCTAGTTCTTGTCTCAGAGCTGCGCTGGTTCTTGTTACTTTTAGCCCATAGTACACATATCCACATACATCTAAGTGTTCACAGCTTAAAAACTGCAGTCTTGTTGGTTTTTAGTCTTTATATAACTAAGGTTATCAGGAAGACATTTCATGACCCTCCTGCTTCAGGGCAGTTCAGTACAAGGCAACACTTAACATCATGAGCCTTAAACATACCTTACACCTTACAACTGAGATGGGCATTCACAAGCATAGCAGCAAATCTTTTGTTTGTAGAGGCAACTGAAATGCTAACAGAATGGAATTTCTTTTTATTGAAATGTTTTGTTGCTGCTCTATTATATATTGACTCACTTTTGTGTCGTAAGTTGTATGCAAAGATCACTATGGAGAAAAATGAAAGCTGAAATTGTGCTCCTCGGTCTGATGTTTACAGTGGAAATATTTCCCAACCTCAAAAGTGAAACCTCTCATGAACACAAAGAACAATTAAAGTATTCATTCAAACCTGGAGATTGTAAATGCTTTTGTTGTTAAAACTAAATTAATAATGTTGTGGCATAAAGGGAAATACAAATCCAACGTAGCTTACCATTTACATGTTAGTAACATTGCTTACAGTATATACAAGAAAGAAAAGGGAAAAGATGTAGCTTGTTTCACTCTGATAATGAAGATTGAGGACTTTCACATTATATGACAGGATAGCAGGCCATTTTAAAATAAAAAGCTACATATTCATTCCTCCCAAGGAGACTGACCTTGGCCTGTAGTATATGAAACGATACCTTGTTCTACTCTCTTTGAAAGAACACTTGTGTTCATTACTTGAGGTAGGGATGTGTTCTTTCCACTGATAATAAATATTCTGTGTTGATAATAAATATTATGAAGTTAGACTGGTGCTAACAGTTTTATGTACTGATCATAATGAGAACAACAACATGCCTGAAGAAAATGGGATTTTAGAGTCCTCGACCTGAGGAAATGGTTTTGGTTTGCCTCCATCCTGCACCCAGTGCACCTCTCTATGTATGAGAACTTTGGAGATCTCAGTGATCACAGACTTTTGCCTGTAGAGATCAAAATAAAATATTTTCTTATATTAGAACTATCTCCCATTGTATTGGGCAACTGTTTACTCCACCAGATCTCTTCTCTGGGAGAACTCACTCAAGGCACTAGGCATTGTCAACATATCCTCCTTCCTCTGATATCCCACAGAGACTGCTGCAGATTATTGGTGCTAGGGGATGGAATTTCCCATGGGATTGAAGTTGTTACTGTAGTTAATGTAAACACGTTTGCTTTGGCAGTAGTCTCAGAGTAGATTACTTGTAGATTACTTTTGCGTGGAAGAGTATGAGACCAGAAGGGCAGCTCTGCACCAGGCTTCTTGCAAGTGCTATTTGAGTAAATGTCTACCTCGTTGCTGAGGTGTTTCTGTGTATTTTCTGTGGGTGGCAAAGTCCTTCATTCCAGTGGGCTGGCTGGCTGACAGTGAGTGATACCACTCTATCACTGCAGCTGAAGTATAGCTAGATTAAAATGTTACTTGCCTCAAGAAGTGCACTCTGCTTACTTGGGACTGCAGAAACAACTGGGGTCATACTTCAGCCTGGCAGATGTACATGGTGGCATACAGAACACACGGAAACTTCAGCACAAATCCATTGGAAGTATCATATGACAGCTAGGAAAAAATATTGCTGTAATGCTGTGGCATCTGAAGTTTCCCAAATGCACTTGAGTTTATTGAAATGATAGCCTGCATACATCCTTTTCAGTGCAATTTGCCTAATGGAAACCTATAGTTCACAGATGACCAAGCTCTTACCTGCGCTGTGAAGAGTGGTGCATATACTTTTAGATTGTGTAATGCAGGTACAAAACATTGTGACTCAGGTATGGACTTGAAAAGGGGGAAAGTGAATTAAGAGTATCTGCTATATGATAACTGCTGTATGTGCCTATTTGAAAAGATCTCCCCGTGTTTTCAGAAGCCACCAGCTGTTGACCAACTCTGCTTAAAATCTGTGCTGGGCATTTTTGAGACAGATTTGTAGAAGTCCTGAGCATCAAACTCTCCTACTGGAATTGAAAAATAATTCTCTGCTTTATTCTTTTGTGAGAAGTCTTAATGTGTGCAAATACTGTAAGTTCATAAGGAGTACTTGTAGGAACCAAGTGGCTGGTCAGATGTTCAACTGCTTGACATGCACATGTGACCAAATAGACCTGTCCTGCACAGTGCAGAGGACCTTTACATCCCAGCTGGAATGGTTGTTGAAAGCAATGGGAAATGTAATGGATAAGGGACTTGGCACTTCAAAACAAGAGGCCTGATTTGTGCACACAATGGCAACCATCCAAAAATTAAGCAAACGTGTCAGATAAAATTTTCAAGGCACGTATTGTAAAATTGGAGAAATAATTTGCAAGAGCATTTATATATTCTACAAAGTAAAAAGAAAAAACATAGAAATTCAGACAGACTGCAAAATTTATGCCACAATAATATATTCTGCTACATTATGATGAAATATATCTTTTTCTTACAATGCAAAAAATACATACAAACTAATTCTACAGAAGGAGTTAATTACTTGCCAACTTTCAGGTTTGAAACACAAATCATTTGATTACAAAAGAGCACTTGAAGCTATTGATGTATCTTATTTGTTCTGCCTTTGCATGATTGAAGAACCCAATTGATGTTTCTTAATTTGGTATTTTATGAAATTCCAAACAGGGCTAAGCACTTTCTTTCCAGATTTTTCCAAGTACAGTTTTTTTCTATGGCCAATTTCTAAACTCTTGACACAAGTTTAACAATAGCAATACAAATATATTACTGTAAGTATCCCATTCCCTTTAATTTTTCCCTCTCATCACATTATAAGCACAGACAGAAAACCCGAGCCTCTCCATGTGGGATTTTAAAGAGAATTTTTATTTTATCCCTCAGATTTCCCCTTTAGGTCAGAGCAAAAGTGACCAGATAGAAGCTGCAGATAATACTAGCATAACAGTTTAAAAACAAAAAAAAACCCAAACTCTTCAGTGTGAATCTTTGTAGTAATATTGCAACTATCATCCAGATATACTTATCTGGGCCATGAAGAATTAGTTGTGGATAAAGACCTCTTGTTCAAGTCTGTCTGAAAACAAAGCAAAAAGAAAGATCCTAAAAATAAGACTTATGAATGAGGGAAATTATTTTTGCAAGTTTTCCTGTAGCTGGCTCTGCTAACACCTTTTTTTATCACCTAATGCTTGCTCACATGCTTAGCTGAAATCGGTATGCAAGAAGAGATGCATCAAAGTCAGCAATTAAAGTGACTTCATCTAACTTGTGCAGACAGTTGAAGTAGCCCTGTTTGATTTTGCTTAGGAAATCATTAGCACCTTAACAGCAGGCAGGAAACTTTGATCATTATGTGATAGATGCAGATCAATATAATGTGTAAAGATTTTATTTGGCTGTGGTATTGGCACCTGGTAGAAGAACTAGTTTATGGCCAGTTCTCTTGGAAAGTTTGCATAATTGTTCAATACTGGCCTAGTGCTTTACATGGACAGTAACACAAGCAGCATTTAGGTTAAGTATGATATTACTTTTTTTTTTCTTTTCTTTTCTGCAAAGACTATCTATCTGTAGTTCATGGGATTTTTTTATGAGTAGGTACATAACCAAATCCAGTCAGTGGGATATCTCAGAGCACATAAAACTGACCAGGGACATCTGCCTTAGGAAGATGGAAGCAGCCAAATTGTTAAATCTAAGGGGACACAGCTGGGCAGAGCCAGCAAGGCCATCTTGCATGTGCTGAGTGGGATTAGGAGGTCCAGGAGCTTCCCACACACACATGTGCACTCACCTTAACAAAATTCCCTGTCTGTCTTATCTCCTGGCACAGTGGCACGTTTCTCAGGTGTGTTTTATCAGGATTATCCTGTTTAATTTAAATACTTTTAATTTTACTAAGTCAACGTCTTCGACAGAGTAGACGAGGGAGCAACCAGTCCTCCTAACCTGTCTCAGCTGCAGCCAGGGACCAGACACCACAGTGGAGTTTTTTCTAAATGAGCTCAGCTCGGTTGCTTTGCAAGGCCATAGCAAATTAAATTCACATCCCACCTTAATCCAGAACTAATTCCTTAGTTGTCTTCTCAAGTTATTTTCAGGTTTGAACATCAGACCACAGATTGCATTGCCTGGCTAAGGGATGCATACTATGTAGTCAAACTACCCATCTCTTGCTTGGGCACGGACCATTTCAGTGGAAGCACATAGCTGGCTTCCTTTCCTCTAGTCTGCAAAAGGAAAGATTTGAGTGTGTTATAGCTGTGATAAATGGGCTGCAGCTGACAGAGTCCTGCAGGCAGTCAGAATCCTTGATGGCCCTGACCAGCCCTAGCTCAGATGACCTGGTTAAGCTCATCCCTGGGTGGTTAGGTCTGCCGGAGCTTTGCTGCAGGACTGTTCTGTGCCAGCTCAGCTTTGCCCCTGCCTGGCTATGAATTGCCAATCCAGCCACACAGCTGATTTCCTGTCCTGGCCTCACCTTAGCTCCATTTCACCACATTGTACCAGGGGATGGGCCTTGCCTCTGGCAGTATGAACCTTGGCCTTCAAGGAGTGACTGGCCTGCACTATCCACAATAGGAAAGTTGAGACGGCACTTTGTTTTTGCTTGGACAACAGGCAGCTCTACTGGATGAGGACAGTGTGGTGAAGATACTTTCTCTTTGGGATGATCTGTAAGTTGCTTTGGGGAAATAAGCAATAATTTCCTATGTTTCAGGTTGGTGTGTCTGTGCTGATTTGGTTTGGGGTACCCAGGGTGGCCAGGGCTAATATCTGACCAGCGAATCTGCACTCGACCCAGCCACCTATCTCAACCTAGATGTGAATTTTTAGCTCTGCATACCCAACATTGCTTTTGCCCTCCTGTGGAGAAGCTAATACAAGTTTTGCTGGTACTTATAGAGAGATTCTGCTGTCACTAGCATAGGAGTAGCAGTCACTATCACAAAAACATTGTAGACTATGTTCATAACTCCATTGTCCTTTACAAACTTTAGCTTTATTTTTTCTACTGTCTGAAGCTCTGAGCAGTTTTGAAAGGTCCTACAATGCTGTTATTCTTCAAATTACTGGCTGGAGAACATATTTATATGGTATCCTCATACTAAAATGCTGAAAGTATTAGTTCTTTTTTTTGACAGTAATAAGAGGCTTTTATAAATGCACTTAAGAGTTCTCTAGGATGTTTAAACTGGGACAGGGGACTCTTGAATACCTCTCATTTTGTTCTATCTGTATTGCTTTAAGCTGTTCTCTTTTGTCAGAATCTGTTAATGTAGTTCCCCAACTGCACTGGGTCTGTTTGGCATTTCCTTTGGAAGACAAGCATTTGCAATTCTTTATTTAACCTAAAGATACAGTCACATAAGAGTGTTTGGTGTTCTCAAGGGAAAGAAAGAGTTGAAAGGAGTGTTGGTTTAGGTGAAAAAGCAGATTGGCATGAATAACTATGGCATTTAATAGAAGAGAAACTTTAAACATCTTAGCAAATGTGTCTGTGTGTGTGAAGTTACATGGTGGTTTGAAGACGTGCTCAGTTTTGAATTGGTATTAGGCTCAGCTCTGTAAATTGTCAAAAAGGAGTGAAATTCTGGATGTGCTGCAGTCATCAGGAGTCTGGGACTACACTTCTCAGCTCAGTACACTCATCTCTTTCTGGATTTAGCACATTCACACTACATGAAGATAATACTATTTACTCAAATGTCCATTGCAGTGATTACATAACAGTAACAGTACACTTCTAGGATGAAGATTCCAGCTTAGTCAGCTTCTATGAGTTTCTCTGTCTTATGGTAACTGATGCTTTTCTTGGATCCCAGTTTTAAGATTTCATTTAAAATACACAGACAAATTTATAACCCACCTGGTGGTGGAGAAAAATGTAACATAATTTGTGTAACACAATTAGTATCAGAGATAGAGGAGCAAAATCCAGAATGCATTTATTTTTTTTCAGAATGTTTAATTTTTATGGCAATGATTAAAAGGAGGATAGTGGTGCTGCAATCAACAGAACTCAGATACTGCAAAGAGTATAGCTTAATATAGAGAATCCATATAGTTAAAGACTAGATAGTACCTATTTTGAAAGCATACTCAAAGGAGCAGAAAAGCTCAATAATTCAGTAAGCCTGACACCTCAAAGAGGACAGGAGTAGGCTGAATCCCTCTTTATAGTAACTAAACGGGGGCTTATATGCATATATATATATACAGCTCAGCTATGATGTGAGTAGCCTGACCCCTGAAGAGAGGGTAAGGATATATCCACACCTCCCACTGGCAACACATCCCCTCCTGCTGCTCAAAACAGGGAGGCTTTCAAAGCCAGAGAGCTCTCAGTTACCCTAGATCCAGAGAGTTAACCATTAGTTGGAGTGAAAAAGAGTCCCACTGCTCCCAAATATGTGTGTATTGGCTTTCCAACCTGAGTAAGTTCCAACACTCTGATTGAGTCAGAGAATGAAAGACCAGAAGTAGATGAATTAAGCACCCTCATCCCCCCATTTTTTTTTCCTATTCCTGATTCACATCATTTGAAGTACTCCACTTTTCTCCCTTTACATGGAAGACATTGGGGATGGAGGAAGAGCAATGAAATATTCCCAAATAACTCCTCAAAGCCTCAAATAATAAATATTTCATATTTTGAGTTATTTATGTTTTAGTGTTCCCAAATAGCAATTAATTTCTTCCTCTCTTCCCCTACTCTAGCTTTAATTAAGTCTCGTCCTTTGCCTATCAAACTTTGCTGCCCTCTTTGTAACATCTTGCTTCCAGGTGAGTTTCCCTGGGCTAATTGAGTCTTTGTGTTGTGTTTTAAGAGATTCTTGTTAAGACTGTCTGTCTAGTCCAACTCTGACTCAAGTGATTAACAAGGAATTTCCATTTAGTGCCTCTTCCTGACTCACAAAATAGAGCCGGCACAGAATACAGTAAAATAAATAAGAAGTAAGCCAAATAATTCATAAGAGGGATCTTGGTTTGTCTTTGTTACCTACCTGCCTTGTATCTGCTATGAAAATGGAAGATGTAGATTCCAGCTTTAATAGTGAGGCTTCCTACATGCTGAAATTTATTTCTCTGCTACACATCTATCTTTTGGTAGAAGTTTTATCCCAAGTGCTGCACCCAATTCTTGGAGTCTGGAGCTACCTGTGATCAGTGTCTCCTCACCTGGTCAGAGCTCAGAGTCTCCCCAGTTCCTTTGCTCTCTCTGGAAACTTCCCACCCTTCGTTATAGAGGCAGTTTGGTTTTACACTGCTTTAAGTGATGGTACAAGTCAGTAATCTATAATCTCAGAATATCAAGTGAATTGTATGGTGGAAGGCATTAAAGAAATTGACAGTAGAATTTTTCTCCCATATACTCCACAGTGGAGAGACAAATTTGTCTTATAGAGTAGCTATTCCCATTAGCTTGGTATATGCGTGGGGTCAGTTCTTGCTGATGTCAGTGAGTTTTCAACAGTAGGACAGATGCAACTGTATATATGAAATATGGAGCTCTGACCTAGAGTAAGTCAGATATTTCCACAGGATGGGGGAATTTTATATATATTTATATATATATATAAAAATACAGTGGTTTGTATTGTAATTATACTCCAATTCAAAGTCTTTCTTTATTCCTAGGTGGATGGTCCTGTTTCAGATTGTCTCTACCTAGTCTGCTTGCTGTGCAGCAGTGCCCTGACACTCTGCAGCCTCTTGGTGTGTTTTATGAGCTTTTTAAAACATATATCAGCCAATTCAGACCTGCTAAAGGAAGATCCCAGTTTGTGATCCCACAGGAGTGGAAAAGGAGTTGGGAGCAAGGGGAGAACACGGCAGGGATGGAAACTAAAATTCCTTTTATCTTCCATTCCTCCATGTCTTTCAACTAACTGGAGTTAAGAAGTGCCCCTTGTTTCAAGCCACTGTCAGGCCTAGCCTCAACAGACTTGTGTCCCAAGTGGTTCCTGGAAGCAAATGCTCATACAAACAGGCTGACTTGCACCTTGTCCATGCTCTGTTTCTTCATTCCTCCTTGGGTGCTGAAACAAGTGGTGAAGTGAATGCAGCTTACACTCAATTTTACAACTCGTGTTTTGAAAACACCTATTCAGAGTGAGAAACTTTGTAGGGCTGGGTCTACAAGGGAGCCATCCATGGTGGGCTAGACCATAGATTTATAAGTAGGTAGTATCTTTTACATGACTTACTGTTCTACGTTGCACTTCGTGTGCTACGTTAGACATGAAGACTTCTCAGTATCTTTTTGTTGAAAACTCTCCCAATACTTTTTCCTGATTAAGAGCTGCTGCTCTTCACTTGCAAGCTCTTTGTACCTCTAATAAAGCCTGCTTTCTCCCAGGCAATCTCGAGGCATGCTGGGACCTCGCAGACGGCTGTGTCCTCTCACTCTAGCACTGGCCTATGACCTTACAAGTAGGGTCAGTCAACATGCTACAAAGCTTCTCTTGCCGTTTATCAAATAACAAAGCAAACCAAATTACATAGTTTCTATAGCAGGCCACTACAGTATGTAAACTGCAGCGAGAGCTTACACCACTTGCTCATTCTGCAGTGCCGACAACATGAAAGGCCCTTTCGTTCCAGTGCCGGGAGCCTGTATTTGCCTATCTCACCTATTACCAGGCAACAAAGGGGCTGCAGAGGTTGAGCAAGCAAATGGAAAATGAAAAAGGAAGAAAAAACAATTGCCCAGCTTCGAAGAAATGTTTGTCTAAAATGTATGCAGACATGTCTCGGGCAGTTAATAGGTGCTGAGGCCCCCTTTCTCTGGCTGGAAGCTGTTCTCCCTCTCAGTACGAGTCAAAAAAGACTGAGGCAATGTCTCCTTTTCCTGTATAATGTATTTATCCTCCTAACTGGTGAAATGTTCAATAGCTGTCATGATTAATCAGTTATACTAGTATTTAATTTCAGGCAATCCCAGTCGTGCATGTCACTACAGATGTATTTTCAGAGACGTGCAGCAGTATTGCCAGTGCTGCCAAAATCAGTTTTCCTTGTTTGGGAGCAATGAGAACATATCGGGTTAAGTTATTCATTATTCAGAAACTCTGCTCAAAACTGTTAATGAATTAAGCTGTGGAGAGAACTCCTCTTGAAAAATCTATCTGCTTCACTGAAAAAAGCTACTGCTCCCAGGTGTAGATTCCCATTCCTTGTCTGTTCTCAGGCACTACAGCCTCTGCTGTGCTCCTAGGGGCTTGGCTTGGGTCAGGTGAGCGTGGCTGGATTGGTGCAGACCAGTCATGTAAATGGTGTAAGCAAGTCCTGTTCATTTTGTCTGAGCTCTTTCGAGTGTCTGTACCCTCTGCTGGAGGAGTGGCCACAGGTATTTAGGGTTGGTCATCTGTTGCTGATGGAGCTGAATTTGGAAGGAAAATTGTTCTCGTAGACTAGGACACAGGTGGTGTTCTAGCTTTTGTGAGGGATAAACTTATTTCACAATGGCAAGAAGGACTTGGATTCTTCTCTATTCAGCAGTGGTGAGACCACATCTGGAGTCTGTGCCCAGTTCTGGGGACGGAAGTAGTACTAAAAGAGGCATGGGCATATTGCAGCAAGTCCATTAAAAGGCTACAAAGATGATGAAGGGTTTGGAGCATTTGTCATATAAGGAGAGGCTGAGAGACATGGGATTTTTTTTTTTTTCCTTTTTTAGCCTTGAGAAGGCTTGTGGGTACTTCATCAATGTAAAAAAATGCCTGATGGCATGGGAAGTGAAGATGATATAGAGCCAGGCTCTTCACAGTGGTGCTCAGTCAAAAGACAGGAGAAAATAGGCACAGACACAAATACAGGATCACCTGTTTAAATGGAAGAAAACATTTTTTACCATAAGGGTGATTGAACTGGAACAAGTTGCTCAGAGAGTCTGTGGAGTCTCCAGCCTTGAAGATATTCCCAGGACTGTGACTGTGTCCTGGGAACTCTGCTCCAGCTGACCCTACTTGACAAGAGGAGTTGGACTAGATGATTTCCAGAGATCCCTTCCCACCTAATCTGTTCTAGGAGATTCTGTGATTGAGCAATTGTAAAGGGGCACATGGTGAGCATGGAATCTCATCTGCATCTGAAGTTCAATGCTGCCATCTTCCAAGGATGGAAGAGAGATGGAAGAAACATTCTTCCTTTGAAAATGCACTAGTATGTAGTGGTATGAGAATTTCTGCATACATCCACAGAGAAACTTTTTTTACTTCTTTTTTTTTTTTGAGTCAGCAAAACAGTTGTTTTAATGGAAAGAGCTTATCTAGGCAGAAAGTAGACAATCCTTCCCAAGGAAACAGAAGCAAGGGATGAGTGCAGCAGGATGAATGGTGATTGCAGAAGAGTTGGCAAATGCAACTATTTCAAAATATAATGGCATTAAGTGTTCATTTTGAAATTAGATCGGCTTTTTAAGAGCTGCAGGGTGAAAAAACACAGTATTCAGCTAATTAGACAAAGTTAAAAGATAATGTTAAACACTTTTCCTTCAAAAAGTATTTGTCTGCGCTACCATGCATTTTAAAATAGAACTGCTTGAGATGGCAGTGTTATCAAGTGATCTGCCATTAAAGGAATTATAATTCAGGTCTTTTTAATTCCCTATTGTGGAAATCTTTAAATTAGAACATATCTAAACTGTACAAATCTGTAGTTCTCCTAGAACAATGCTGACACAGTTCTCTGATGTTCATTAAAAATTTTTATGCCTTGATTTCTGTATAATGGAACGTGAGGAAATTTAACCACACTTACTGGGGTTTGTGCCCAATGCAGCTAATTACTGAAGCATCTAACCAACTTTAAACATATAAGTAGTTTAATCAAAGTTGGTGAGACTACTGACGTGCTTAGATGAACTGAAACTCTAGTTGGCATTCTTCGTGTTAAGTGTCAGGAGTCAAAGGCTATCGCTTTTAAGAACACAAGTCGAGTAGTTACTTATCAGAAGTATATCAAGTTGAGAATATTAAAACTGACATCAAATGAATGGTTACTTTTGATAACTTACATATGTGCTTTTAAAACCAGGCCTTACACTTGCACATGCTTGTTGGCTGTTAAAAGTGCATTGCTCAGCAAATTTGAGGCTCTTTAATAGGCTCTAGCAACAAGTAAGCTTGGTGATGAACTTCTTTGTAATTAAAACCCTCCTATTAATCAAAGGCAAAATATTCTGTACTTTCAATAGATGTTTTATAGTCTTTCAGTAACAAAGCAGTTTGGATATGATTTTTTTTCTCTTGAGCCAAAGGAATGTGATGTTAACTACTGTAAGACAAATAATGTTACTAAGTTAAAAGGCAAAGAGAATGGAATTATACACTTTTTCTCTTTCTTTGCTAAAGCTCTTTGAGATCACCAGAATCAGTGCGAGACTGCAGCATAATTTGAAACAGACATTTGGTTAGTATTGAAAGTTTATTGTCTAGGGTTTGTTTAGTTTAGATGAGATGTGCTATTCTTCTAAAGATATCAGGCATCCAAATTACTTATTTTGCTCGTCTTATCCTGGATTTTGGTTATGCACAAAAAAATCTAGTGACGTGCTTATCCTTAAGCATGTGCTTACCCTTTGTAAGAATGTAAGCGTGTACTGGTGTAGATTGTTGAATTAAGGGCCAGAAGCCTATAGTAATTTGATTATAAGATGTACTTGTCTATCCCTGGGGCCATGAGCATGCTTTCAGTAGTTAGTATAATATTTTCAGTATTTGCTACAAACACAGCCACCACGTAACATATGTGAAAGTAATTCTGCAACTCATGCCACCTGTCTGTGATTCCACACATAATCTGTGCATAGGGAAGCAATGAGCAGCTCCTCTCAGCCCTTCTAGCATGGTAGTGCTCAGCCTGGGGGACAAATCTCTTTGTGAGCAGGGTCAGCCCATGTTCAGGGCTTTGAAGAGGGTGCCTAACTGTCTCGCAATCTGTGTACCATAAGGAGCTACTAAGATGCATTTGTTCAGATAATTAGAAGTATGTTTTCAAGCAGTAATTGTGAGGTCATGCATTGCCATTCAAATGTTTGCTTTAATATAATTAAACTGTGTTACCATTCCTTACAAATACATTCTATCTTAAGAATTTTATCATATTGCTTTTGTTTGGGACATATCTGGAGAATATTGTGCCTGGCATGGAAGTTAGTGACTAGCTTACTGTAACTTTTTTTTTTTTTTTCCAGAGTTGTAAGGGGATTTTCTTAGCCTATCTCAAATTAACCGAGTGCACTTGAAAGACTCTAACAGTTGTAGCTTTGTCTGCTGGTGGAGAGACTCTGTGAAGCCTCGGTAGAAGCTTGTCTGGATAGAAAGATGAAAAAGATATTGTTAAGGCTGCGGTAAACCTTGCATATGTGAAAAAAAAAATTGAAGAACTGCCTTTGTAAAGGATCTGCCCAATACACTCCTGACTAAATGGGTTCAAACTAAGTAATACAACTAGTACTGAATTTGTTCCACCATTCTCAAATGAATGTCACATCCCAAAGCAGATCTGGAAACTCCACCTTTGTCTGCCTTTACTCCTCTTTCCAATTCTCAGGTGGTTTGATTTCTGGTTCACAAGCCAAACAAGTACTCTTAAATAGCAACACCATTGACAAAGTGTTTCATTTGGAAACATAAAGGCATTCATGATTCCATGCAACAAAACAAAATCCTGAATTTCTTTAGGTAGTAGTTTTATTGAATTATGTACAATATAATGTTGATGTTGCTTGTCACTCAGTTTATTAATGTAGGAACATTCAACATGCATTTTTAATACTAAACGTTTGTATTTTAATTTGATTCTTTATGTATTTAATGGTTTACAAAATAAGGGTAGAAAATACTCATTTCTCTTTACATGTACTCTTATATAGAAATTAGGCAGGATTTTAAACAGATCTTGCTATGTTAACAGCATAAGTCCAGGCACCTTGCAGATGCCAAAAAAAGAGCATCTGTAAATGTTGTTACAGGGAGATAGATGTACCATGAAGTTTCAAAGGCTGGAGAGACATATGAAACTGCCTCTGGTAATACACAGCTGACAAATTAACAGTTTCTAGTATAAGGCTCTTTTAAAATGCTTTTTCTTCCTTTTTTGTGTGGGGTTTTTTTTTTTTTTTTTTTTTTTTTTGTACTTTAGCAAAGTCTGACCACTTGACTTTTGAACATGTGGAAAAAATAGAGTTAAAGAGCTGATAATTCTGGTTGTTGCAATAACAGTTTGAAGACCCAATTTGAAAGGCCATCACCACCTTAAATGGCTTGAAATTTGATGCTTTTCGTAAATATAGTGGAAAAGAAGCAACTCTCCTCGTCCCATTGGAGACTAAATGGAATACTCCTTGGAGAAATTTGTCCAGTGAAGCTGTTCACAGATTGGTGCTAGAGGTCAGATATACCTGATATATTGACATATTTTCCATTGTGATTCCTACATTGATCACAAAACAGATGTTAGTACCTTTTGTATCCATCCTTCATACAGACAGCTGCAGCTTGGGTTCAGTGTCATGTTTAGGTATGTTAATGGCTCCCCAGGTGTCACAATTTGCCTATTCCATCAAATTATACACACTCTAATCGGAAATCATTCCTTTCTTTTCCTTTGACAGAGGATTTATTAAATAAAAATGAGGGCAGGAGTATTGTTATCTGAGAAGATCAGATGTGTCATGTAAGCTGTAGAGTCGGGCACCTGCATCCATCAAATATTTAAGACAACATCATAGGATAAAATGTAGCACAATTTTTAATTTTCAAATCCCTTCCTACAATACAAAACCCATCCTCATTTGGGTTCTAAAGGAAAGAAAACTTAAAACTACATTTGGTAATTAAGTTTCTCCACCTGTGTATTTGCACTTTAAATGTATATTTAAAAATATGCAAGAATACTTTTCCCCAAACTTCAGTAGTATTCTTACCTTTATAAGACTCTTTTTTTTTTTAAACACAACTCAAACAATCTCTATATTCCTTGAATTTTTTACAATCAACAATTTTGTACATGGATAAAGTACTAAATAAACGTCATTCCAGCGTTACACAGTGCTCTGTGGAAGCATAAATTCAGGATTAACGTCATACTGAAGAGTAGCTGAATGCATTTTAATAAATGTCCCCAGTGACTTCAGTGTCTAGTAGCTAGACAGAAACAAAAAGCCCACACATAAGATGTTTTGAATTTTTCTATCCAAAGCAATAAGTGGAATTGTTTGCTAAGGTAGTTGGCTTACATTTTTGCTCAGAAAACTACAAAACAAGAGAAAACTCTTCAATAGTGTTGTTTAATAATGTCTATCTACTAATTGCAGCCAGTTAGGAAGAAGTAAAAGATCCAACTCTGCTTCATCTGACTTTGTCAAAGAAGCAAAAGTGGTACATGATTTTGATATGGAAGGACATCTGTAAATGACAAGAGGTTTACTGAAGTATTTCATTTCAGTAGCTGTAAAAAGAGCCTACTGCTCAAATCATCAACTGGCTTAAAATCTAGCATTCTTTTCGAAGACTTTACAAGTTTACATTAAGCATGCTTTCAGTTGTCAGGCTCCTGTTGTGACATATTGTTTGAGTCAGACTTCCTCATTCTACAAAGCATTACTTGAGGTCTGATGGCATGTGCGTACACCCAATATACTATGTACAAATGGAAGCAATACAGGATTCTGTAATTACTACATTTCTTTTTAAGGCATAAATATTTGGCACATTAAATTTCTGCCCTGATTTTTTCAGAAAGCAATTAGTTGGTTGCTCTATCTGCACAAAGTAGATCAAGTATCATGGTATTGATTTTTCTTGTGCAGATGTTTTGCTTTTAGCACATCTGAATGCAATAAATCTGTTTGCTGTGTAGGAACGGTATTTTAGGATATGATTTTAATATAGAATCTTGAATAAATAAATAACATTTAAATTATTTGGGAACACACCAGAATCACTTGCAATAGCTAAGTGTACTGCATATATCCTTTTTTTGTACACAAATATATTAGCTAATTGTGGTTTAGAAGCAACAGTTTTAATATTACTATACACATAAATGGATACATGTAAAAAGTGATCTGATGTGTATTCTGCCTGGATTACAGTTGTTTCTTAATGTTTCTCTCATTATAGATGTAGCAGATTTGGTTTGCAGCTACATTGTAGTGTTGTCTGTAAGGAATTGAAATGAGAGTGCACAGAGGGAAGAGTGGGAATGTTGGCTTCCTTCTGTCTGTCTGTCTTCTGTTAGTCATTTGTAAGCCAGGGCAGGGATGGGACAAGACAAATGCAAAGCAAAGTCTCCTGTGCTATAAAATCTATGTAAATTAGCCTCTAAAGACAAATTTGGTACACTTACACTTGCTTGTATGTGGATTTCTATGGAAAATAGAGGGAGCAGTGTACCCTCCCAGCCACCGGCAAATGTTGGATTAATGAAGAAAGGGGTTAATCTGCAACTGATAGTTCAGCCATGAGTAACTGAGAATTGGTTTTGATTGGTTCTTCACTGTAATTCTAAATACCAAATATAGTGAGTCTAAGTTATTACACCAATGCAGGAGCTGAAGAATGTGGAGCAATGTGTTTTCTGGGGCAGCACAGGAAGACCGTCTCCTTCTGTAGGGTCTCACTTCACAGAAGGTGTGGGCAAACATAACTCCTGCAACCTTTCTGCATCAGCTTCCTGAACCACCCAAGCAACATTAAAACAGCCACACAAGGGGCCTTCCTCAGCTGCAAAATCACAGGGTCCATTATCCACTTCTCTCTGAAAAGAGAACCACTCTTTCTGGTGAGGTAATCTGGCTGTAACGATGGATCCTCATGAAAAAACAGATACCTCTGTTCTCCCAGTCCTCTCAGATGCCTCCATGGGAACAGTATTTGCCTTTCTTCAGTGATTTGTTTTCTGTTTTAAATAGCTAAATGGACAATGTAGGCTTTTTTGTGATAGCTATGGTCAGTGGACAACAAATTACTTCCTGACCATATGACCAACCAGCAGGTAGCTACATGACCGTTATGTGGAGTTGGGTTTTTTTTTTTTCTTTGTTGGGTTTATTTCTGTAAGCAGCTGCCAAATCTCAGCAGCCAACGAGTTAAGTTTATTACGAAACAGAGCACTTTTGTATGAGTATGGCTTGCTCAGAGCCTTTGGCACTTGTTTCTCCTACTGTATCATCCAGATTTGAGAATTATTAAGCAATAGTGCAAAGGTTTTCTATCCTTCATCTGTTTGCCTGTGAGGGAATCATTGTTGGTTGTCTACATATACATGTGTATAAACAAATGTATTCAGAGCTGCAACAAATCCATTCAGAGCTGTTTGTTTGCTGGGAGTTTATTTTTGCTGATACCAGAGGTGAGGTGTTTTCTAGAATATTTTATCCATAGTGTCTGTGTCCTGGTGCAGCCATATTGAGCATATATTGCATATTGTAGGTATCTATTTCTAGACACTATTTCAATTTTAAGTAATGCCTTAAATCCTTGTAAACTGATCTCCGATGATGTATTCAGTAGTAACTCTAGGCATCAAAAAGTTGTGGTTTTGTTTTGGGGTTCTTTTTTGTTAATATTGCTAGTTTAAAATGGAAACATGTGCTGCTTTCCAAATGGTTGGTGTTACCAAGTGCTATCAACACAATCATTCTGGCTTTTATTCTGAATGATATGACTTTGTGTATCTGTATGTGCTGTCTGGGAATTTGACCACTTCCTCAACTGAGCCCAAATAAAAAGCAAGTGATGTTTTTGTACATACCTGAGGGATGCTACACTATGACCAGTGCAGGATGACCCAGGGCTAGAGCACAGGAACCATCAGTGGCAGTCAGGCTTTCAACCGTGAAAGCTGAGAGTTTTGTGGGTTTTGTTGGTTGTTTTCCGTTCTATCTCCAGTCTTTGACCCTATGACGAGTCTGGGACTGAGTAATAGAAAGTGGCAACTAAGGGGTTAGAAACTTTCATGCATTACATAGCAGGAGTAATGTGTAGTCCTCACTGGTGAGGTCTTCTGACTCACGATCCTAGATGCAGAAGGAAATTTCACTGGATTTGTAGGACATTGCCTTTCCTAATATCAAGTGCAAGAGAAGCTTTAAACTGTTTTGAGAGATATAATGGTCTAGTAGCTAAGGAGCGAGGTAAGTCAGCATTCCTGGTTTCTATCCCTGGCTGTGCCAGCTGCTTGCTGTGTGACCTTGGGTGAAAGACTTATTCTCTCAATGTCTCAGTTTACACATTAGCGAAATGAGCATAATGATACTTACCTATCTCGCTGGGGCTTTTTGTGGCTTAATTAATTGATGTTTGTAAATCACTTTGCGATCCTCTAGTGAAAGTTGTTAGAGAACTGCCAAATATTTAGCCTCTCTTTTTTTTTTTCCCTGTGGCTAGTCTGCACTTATCCATTTAATATCTAAAAGCATGCTCACAGCTAGCAACAGGTACTAGCCAAATTGCTCATAACAGGAGATGTATGGAAGCTTTTACAAAATTACTTTTGCAAATTACCATGCTTTTTGAAGTACCATGTGGAGGAATGCAATGAAACAAAATGCAGACAAGTGCCTGTGCTACTCGCTGAACTGACTGTGGCTGTGATTTCTCATGTAATATCTTTCAGCGGATCCAAAAGTATAGGACTGTTTTGAATTTCGGATGTGCCGTTCTTTTAATTGATTTGCCTTCAGAAAATTCTTTGGGGCCCCAAAAAGTTTTTCCTATGTTTCTGATTTCACGTAGACTTGTCAGTGACTAGAATGTATGCCTTTTAGATTAGAGCAGCAGATCAGTGTACAGATTTATTGCCATTACTTATCTTGCAGTTTCTCAACCTGGGAGTAACTTACAGACTGTGTCTTGCAAGAGGTTTAATGTGGGCAGACCCTTCAAGTGTTTTAAAGCCCCATGGAAGTACAAGGCTGCATCTTTACACATACAACATTGTCATAAATTCAAATCCTTGTTTGCTTTGCCAAGGTAAAGGAACTACATTCTGTCTTGAGTAACATGACTGAAAATGCAAATGTGAGGAAATATAATCCATTCCCACTTAAAAGTGCCTTTTCAGAAGCAGGAACATTTCTTCACCACTACTCCAAGCAGACTGTGCTGTGCCTGAACAGCTGGCAGAGCGCAGGCCTGAGCACAAGGTTGGGAGGTTATCACTGAATGTGAGAAACTACTGCTGGTAGTGGTGAAACTGGGCATCAGAAAGTACATCTGAGGAGCCTTTGAGGAATTTTAATATTAGATGTTGCAATAAGATGAGAAATGATCCAATGTAAATATAAACTACTTGGCCACTGTATTTTTTGTAGACATCAATGCTATTGTTATGGAAGATTGTGCATTTTGTTTCTAGAAACACTGTGCCTGTTTAGCAAAAGAACGCATACAGGTTGCTGCATCATGTTGATAAGGTGTCTTCTTGTATGGAAATATCCTTATCAACAGGCTCTGACTGGAGTGAGGAGGAAAAACTGCTTGCACCAGCTGACCTGTAAAAATGGAACAAACACCCCCTTCCCAAAGTCCTGAGTATGGACCAGATCTTTACAAGCTTTATGGGCCTCTGAAACCTTCTTTTCTCATTGATACAGCTCATCTCATTGTGGTTTTCTTTTTCACTAGCTACAGCTGGAGGAAACAGGAACACACTAAGAGCTTTGTTTCTTACTAGAATTAATTGTAGAGATTCTGATATTTCCTGATAGAATTAAGTTCAGAGAAATAAGATCCACACAATGCTCCCAAAAATGAATGCAACTTCTCAGCTGCCCCAGGTTCAAGTTCTTCTTGGCCTAGCAGTGACTGCAGGAAACCTCTAAGTCATGGCTGCCTTTGGGGCATGTATTTCCTGAATTTGAAGCAGCTGAGAGCTGAGTACACTGACAAATAGTCTTGAGACCAGTGTTTTGCACTTGGCATTGAGCAAGTGCCCAGAATTTTATGTTCCCTTCTCTCTCTAAGGCCTTCCTCCCTCCCATGCCATACAGATGGTAGAGCTGTCCCAGAGCAGAGTCTTTGGTACCAGGCCCCGAAACACTCCATGTGGCCTGTGGTGGACCTGGAGAGTTTGGGCTCCTCCTGGTTTATAATCCACATGCTTCCACAGAACATTCTTTTTCTACCAATTGGTGTTTTCTCATGAAAAACATCTCACTGGAAAAGTCTCAGCCAGTGGTGGCACAGGGCCCAGCACTCCACTGTTTCCTTTCTTCTATTTCAGGAGCACCTCTACTTTTATCAGCCCCAATTTCTTGTAGTATTAAAGACGCTTAGTACAGCAAATAAGTAGGAAGAAATCCAGAGAAGGCTAGTAGGGGATTACTGTTGTTTGTGTTCATTATTTCACACTAGGTGAAACAGCAACTCTGCTTACAATATAGAAGCATAGATTGTTTTTCTTGTTACAGGTGAATATGGTGAGTGTGAGAGTTAAAACAGTCTGATTTTACTCAAAACTGCATGAGATTCAAGGGTCATTGGATTTCCTGTGAATGACATCTGTCATCTAATACAGTACATGCTGTCCTGTCCTTTCCTCCATGCTAATCTTTCTCTTCTGTTTGTTCACTTTTGTATTGTTTTTTGAAGCTTTCTCCCCTTCCTTCTTTGAATTCCCTTTATGCAGGAGTGTGTTCATAGAGCTGCATCTTACTGTTGCCTGTGTGCACCAGCGGAGCACCTTTCACTTGGATCCCTTCAGAAAACCTGGTCATCCCTGGTCACTAGCCAGTGACATCGCCACTCCTGACGTTACCCAGGCATCTGGGGTTTCAGTATGTTTCCAATTTAAGTCCCAGGATGTCTCCTCTGGTGGCAAAATCTTTGGGGTTTTGACTTGAATTGTTTCAGTGATGCAACTTCAGCCATAGCACCATGTATGGATGAGCTTTGCAAATGAGCTGTTGTCCACGGTGGGAATAATCAGCTCAGGGGTTTTCCTATTAGCATTTTCCTATGCTAAACAAATGGCCTTCAGATGAGTGAACAGAAATGTAAACAGCAATCTGGTAACAATTTGGTGATTGATTTTTAACTTTACTGTAAGCATGTACTTTTGGAAATTTATACCTTATTTTTATGAAAGGCTTTTATGGTAGGTGCAGTTTATTGGCTTTATTAATGATGGCTGGTTTCACAGCAGAGAAGAAACAGAAGAAAACCAGACTTTAACTGCTCTGGAAAATAACGGCAAGGTAGGACAACAGAAAGAAAGTCAGATCTTAAGTAAATGATAAGGCACGAGTTACTAAATTATTACTTCCCTTTAGAAAGAGACAGAATGCAAAATCTTCAGAACAAGTCCTCCAAAGCTGACCACACTGAAGTATATTCAAAGCTCAGACTGTGTAAAGTAATGGGGAAAACATAGTCATGTTTCCTACCTTTTTTTGCAGATAGTTCTGCTGGTTTCAGTTGCTTTAATTGTCTGATTTATAGCAACTCCTTTTCATATGGTCCAAGGCACAGAGTATACCATAACTTTATCTTTTCTCTGTATTATTTCTTCAGTGAGAGCCTTATTACATACTACTTGTGTCACCATTCGTCTACTTGTGTCACCATTAGTCATGTTTTGTAGCTGAAGTTTTGTTGAAGTTTTTTTCATTAGTGAGAAGACAACAAGGAAGATGACTTGGGATAGGACTTTAGACTGAAAATTAGAGTTCACTTCATGGCCCATCCATGTCAGTGGAAAACACCTGACTCGTTGATTAGCTTTTTCCTGGTGAGAATATAAGTGATTGTTTCTCCCCAGGAGATGCTCATTTCATGTATTGGACCTGGACCTTTGTGGATCGAAGCGAAATTTTCATACTTCACAAAGGGAAATGCTTTGTGTGAGTGTGTGTGTTTGCACACACAATGGTAAGTAACATACAAAACTTTCCACAAAGAGATCTCAAAAAGGACATTCCAAAGTATCTCCTATTATAGCAATGTTTCACATCAGATTTTATTGTCAGGAGTCCTATGAGGGAAGGGTAAGAGTAATTTATGAATTAGGCTTAGAAATAAATAGACTATGAGAGAATTACACAAATAAGAGCTCTTCTCTTGAGATTTAATCTTTTAGATTCTTTTCCCCAAGTGTTTCTGCATCTTCATATTCTTTGCTCACCAAATAGTCATTGGGGAGATCTGAGCCCATGAACCTTGACTGCAGAACTGAAGCCTACTCTCAGCTAGAACTAGTCAGGTACTCAGCAAATACCTGTTGTTGTATCTGGCCCAGTATCTAGTTAAGACATATTAAAAATAAACACTCTGTGAGAAATGAAACAGAATTTTTATCTGTTGAAATTTATGAAGCAAACAGTGTGTGTGTGTGCATGTGGGCTTCCCCAAAGAGCACTGCTTAAATAACTGTTTGCAAAGTTGGATAGCTGTCGGGAATTCATTGGGAAGCGGGCTTAAAATGTAATTAGCTTGCTGTGCAAAAACCATCATATCTTTGGTGCTTCCATATTGACAGAGACTGCAGAGTTAGTAGTGAAATTATAAATCTACAAGCCAACTGTAAGTGTTTATTTAAAAGAGGACATTTAGCTACAGTGCCAAAATCGGTTATATATACCACTGAAGTACCGGGGCTATAATTGGTGGGGTCCTAAATGAGATAAGCATAGCAATTTAATTATCAGATAACATATGCTTAAAGGATTCTGACTTGATAAGAATTGTGATAATGTTTTTTACTCAGTGAAAATATCAACATCTAAATATTTAATACAGTCACAGGAAATTTAAATGAGGTAAATTTTCAGAGAAATATGAGGCTGTGCTTCCCACAGCACTGTGGTTGAGATGGGATTTCCTTTTAATTTTTGATGAGTGTTTGTTCTTCTGAGGAGTTGCATAAGTGATATCACAATTTTAAGCCCTCTTTTTCCCTTCCTCAGTGATACAACTAAAGGCACGTTTAGCTTGCATGTTAATTCAGAAACACACCTAACTGATAGCTCTACTTAGCAAAACTGTGCTGCAACTTTATGATGGGGACTAATCTGTGAGCTGAGAATTCTCTATTCGTTTTGTTCAGGAAATCCAGCCGTACTTTATATAAGAATGCAGAGAAGAAAGACAAATGTTTTATCCTCTAAGCCACCCAACATCCTGCTCTTGGTATTTCAGTAACATATGCTAACATATGCTTTCCTTGAGAACTTCAAAAACATGCTTTTAGCAGCAATGAAAATAGTACCATACATCGAATTCAACTTTAAACCTCATAGTTTACCTCTAATACCATTACCTCATGTATAGAAGAAAATGTAAATCTGAAATATGCTGGTGATTATAACCTTTCTTCCTGACAGACACTGCAATATAAATGCACATAAATTGAATTTCTTCTTAAAAGAAATTTGAATACCTTTGGAGCATTTTAGCAAATCATCTCCAGCCCTTATGGCACAACTTCAATGGACTGTGGAAAAGTGCTCTCCCTATGGCATGACTCCTGCAATAGAAGGACATAGTGAGGCAGAATCATGCCAAGAAAAATAGAATGTACTCCATTGATATTCAAAATTTGTTTTATTAAACTTGCACAAAAGGCTGAAAAACTGGAAGCTGGTTTTATTAGAAAAGGCATTCAACTATTAACTCTATGAGTGCTGTTTGCATTACTCGTCTGGAAAAGATAGCAATCAAAGATATACAGTTTGACTTTGCTCCCTAGGAGAGTTGTTTGATTCCTTGTGTTAACCATTAAATCAGAAACTGTGAGAGGGGGTAAGTGGTGAGTAGGAGATCCTGATGCATCAGATGAGAATTCTTCAGAGGGTTTCTCCCTTGGGGGAGGAATGAGTGTATTTGAGCAATCTTGTGCTAATTAGTAAATATGCCAATTGGTGGATAACAGCCATATTTCAGAATTCCATTTCTAAGGGAACATATGGCAATGTTCCTGAATACCATCAGCTGTCAATGTTTATCTTAGAATAAGGGTGGGAAATGAAGATGCCAAAAAAAGTATTTTTCAGAGCGGCAAATACTAATATTTCCATAATATGTTGGAAGGATAAACTAACTGAAGTTTCATAAGTGTTAGTTCAGTGGAGAATGGCCAAGTTTGCTCTAAATTTGTTGGATCACTGTCCTGTTACTCAAAACAAGGCAGGTGTTTACTTTAGCATGGTGAGATGCTTCAGCGTGTTAATGATTTTTACCTCTGTCTGCATAGTGCAATGTATATAACTTATGGTAACCCTGGGGACTGAAAGAACTGCTCGTTGATGTAGACTCGCCACATGATATATTTTATGATGATCTACTGCCAGGTAAATTCATGGGTTAAGAAAGTTACCTCAGTGGTGAAATATTGCCCTTAGCCTTTGGCTCCACACACAGTACAGAATTTCCAACCTCAGAACTTTAGAAATTGGTAAATGCTGTAACTTGTCAATAAATATTATATGTGTGTGTATGTGTCAGCACTGCCTCAGTCTGCCATTGCAGTCACTGATCTGGATATGGTTTTGTTCCTACTGTAACCACCTACTTTCTGAACGTTATAATTTGTGCGTAAACATTTCCTCATAACAGAGTTCTGGGATGTGACATAAGCCAAAACCAATTTTTTTTAAAAGAAAATAAACCAAACATGTTTCACATGAAGTTAAAAAGTAGAAAGGTATTATTTATAATCTGAAAAAAAATGATTTTTCTTATGAAAGTTATTAATAAGGACTTCATTTAGTCATTTTTCTGAGTGACAATGCATAGGCATCTGAGATGTACGTGAAGCAGGGCTTTGGCACTGGACAGCCCCAGTGTTCCCCTAGAGTCCTATTCCATTTAAGCAGGATCTAAGTTTTCATTATAAAATATGTCACCATCCTCTCTGTTTCTCCATTCTAGCTAAAAAAGGGAGTGGGTTTCACAGCTTCTCAGTGGCTTAGGGCCAGATGAGAGTTAAGACTGTAAATGGCTTTTTACAATCTAGCCTTTAGACTCATTCTCAATAAAGCAATGAAAGTACTTAAGAGCCTGGATCTCATTGAAAGTCACTGGGATTTAGAGTCCTATACACCAGAATTAAAGTGTCTTAAGATTCAAATAGTCTCTTTAATTTTTGAATGCACACAGACATTTTCCTTGTCTTCCAGACACTTGAGTGCATTTGGGAATCTGGCCTTGAGATCTGTCTGAATGTCCCATGCTCAGAATGTGAGCTGATACCAGTCAACTGGAGCAATGTGTTTCACGATGCTAGCACTTTAAAGTAAAACTTGCTTGAGTTTTTGATGTGGCTATTTAAATCTAAACTTATTTCTCATCCTACCTATAGCAAAGATGGGAGAAGACCAAGCGCAAGTGCTTCAAGCCACTGCAAGGAAATTGCTGGAGATGCAGTTAGTGTCTCCGTAACCATGCAGGCAGGGAAGCCCACTGCACTAGATGAAATCGTGGAAGCGTTGTATCATCCTGTACTGGCCAGGGACTAGGAACACTCAGGACTATCGGTGGCTTACAACGTCAGGACCATGGAAGAGACTAGCACTGAACTCAGATGGGTAAACCCTGCCTGGAAGGGTTTCTTGGTTTCCTGACCCCTCTGCCTCAGTCGGTGGTTGAAACTAAATGTGTAATCTATAGTCTGTAGCCCAGTGATTGTTTTTAACTGATAAAGTACAGCAGTTGTTGCAGGACATGGGGAATAACAAGCTATGGAGAACTGCAGGTCTGTACTGAAAGTGCTGCCTCTCAACTTATACTGGCCTGGAAGAAAGCACAGCACAGCCAACCCGGAGTGCTTGTGAAAAGAAAATCATAGTGTTTGGAAACAAAGACCAGAAATTGTTTGAAGAAACAGCTACTTTTCCCCTGACAGGTATAAAAGCCATAGAGTAACTTACAATATAGCATAATATAATACAGGGCTGGCAACTTTATTGAATTTGCCTCCTGGATTCAAAAGATGGGATATTTGTTATTAAATGTATAGCACATACAATGGCCAAGTGTTCATAGTGTTGAAGTTAATAACTTCAAAAAATAGAAGGTACTTAAAATGATCTCTTAATTTGTAATCTTTAGGTCCTATGATTTTTAAGGTGAGCTTTTAAATTTGGGGCTCTGGTCATGATATATGAGTGTTTGGGATTGGTGTTAATGTAAAGAATGATGAAGTCATTTGAGCATTTGCCAGCCAGTTCTCACAGTTGAAAGATCAATTCTTCCTGGAAGAATATTTATTCACTTCCAGTATTGATGTATTGATTAGACTGCTGTGTCTTTGGCAGCTTGTTGTTTCTTTTGGAAATCTGAAATACGTTTTAAAAATAAACACACAATCTCCCCTTTTCCAAGACCATGTCTAGATGATCATCTGGAGATAATCTCTCATCACAACTCTAGGCTCTGAAATTGAAGTTTACAATAGAAATGCCAACAAAATTTTAACTATACTATAGTACAATAGTTATGTAAATAGAGTACATAATGTATTTAAACTGCTAATCTCTGTATACAATCAGGAAGCATAATTTCACTGGAGCAGAATTCAGCCTTAACAGCCTTTTGCTTGCATTAAAAAAAAAAAAAAAGAGAGAGAATGAGTTGCAAAGCCTGTAAGTGTGAGCTGTTTCTTCTGGTTAGCCCTGGCATTTCTGGGAGAATGAACAGCACTTCTTAATTTTCACTTCAACCACTAGCTGCTTTTTTTATGGTATGTTCTGCCAGTTAGGCTTGATTCTGCCATGTTTTTGATGATTTATTTTTGTTTGACAAGAATGTAAAATACAAACCATCTGATGCTAGGTTTTAGCTCCATTAGCTGGGAACCACAAACCTATGCCATGTCACTTTTTCTTTTTATAGTGCTGTTTCAAACTTACTGGCATAACTGATCGATCTTTTTCCTTGTCTGGATTAAATGATGTTTTTGGCCAGAGTTTCATAGCAGGATGCCAAACTTTCTTACTCTTACGACTCCCATTTCTGTGTTGCACAGGACTAACTGTAATATTCAAATGCCTCATTTGTAAACATACAATTATGTACACAAAACGTGCTTCTTAATGTTTCCCCAATTTGGCTCTGCTGTTATGCTAGTGATGGCTGCTGGCATGCAGACCAACTAATTTGTGCCGTGCCAGCACTCAGAAAGCTGAATTAAATTGAGCCTGGATAATATACAAATACTGCAACCTAATGTTTTTAAACAGTCAACCCCTGAAGAGCATACATACAGATGGATTTCTGTTAAATACATGTATATGCACACACCTCTCATGCCAATATATGCATTTTAGCAAGGATCCAGTTAACAGAGATATCTTGGCACGTTAGTGCTGAAGTCATTCTTCCATTATGTAATGGAGCTCCCTAGACGTGACCAAAACAGCCTTCTTCAAACTTGTTGGACAAAGGAATTGCAACCAGTCCTTCCTCTCTCTCATAGGCTGCTGCAGAGAGGGAAAAGGAAGAGCAGCATGGTCTACTCTGTGGATCCGTGTTGTGCCCACAGAGTCACACTGTGACATGGAACCACAGAGAGCTGAAGCTGTGGAAAGATGCTTTGTGTTGGAGCTCGGGGTCCAGGGAATCTTTGGGAGTCAGGGCTGTGCAGGGGTCTGGGGCCATTCTATAAATGCAGGTTTGCAAACGTGCACATTTTGGCTGCAACGGTCAATTTGTTTATCGCTTGAAGGTAAAGACACAATACCAGCAGTAGTGAAAATGGTATTTCTTACCTTGACACACATGGTTTCTCATAGCTAGCTTAGAAAACTGCAATAGATCCTTTTTTGAAAGACAATAATACATTTTAACCTATGTGAACCTTCACATGCCTGTCTCATCAGCCATGTGTGATAGCCAATTTGCACTCCAGAGTTTGAAACACTAATAAGTCACAGTGGGCAAGTAAGGATTTCTTGGGGTAAGCAAAGTGTCCTCAACCCATCAGGATACGTTACACAACAAAAAGCAGCTTCAATCTTTTTTTAAATAATTTTGTCACTAAGTTAGTATTGTTGGAAACACCCAGGTGTTTCAGTCTGGCTCCCTTCAAAACACAGAAGAGATATCAGAGGGGGCCTCTGTCTAACTGTCTTAGCCAAGGTAGCGCATATTCACATTTATTGGATTCATGCACTCAAACGCCCTCTGTAGCAATGAAAGAGAGTGGGGAAATAAAAGACCTTAGTGCACAGCAGAAAGAAACAGAATGAAATCAGACTGTGAAAAACCTTTTTTCATGTTTTAAACCTCTTCACATCTGTGAGCTGTTCAGATGGGTTAATCACAAGCCAACTAATATATGCTGCCGTGGAAACTAACAGGATGGATAAAAGATCTGGAGGGGATGCAAAATGAAGTAGACCTAATTATTTTAAACTTGCCAGGTTTTTGAAGAGAGTTTTTAGGAGGAGAGGCATTGGAGATGGTTGCCATTTCTGCATGCTCGGGGGGAGGAGGGCCACTGCTATTTCTTTGTGGAGAACCTGGTAAACTAGTTCAGTTTATGCAGGGCTACAGGTTTTGGCTAATTCACAAAGCAAAAAGTAAAATCAAAAGGAAATATCATTTCCTCTACTACGAGGTATTAATATCCTGTTCAATTTAATTTCTACCTTCTGTTATTGTGAACCCTTTAATATGTAGTGTCAGCTTGGCAAGGATTTTCCAGCAGTATCAAAAGAGAATTTCCCCCTGAAATATCGTCACAGGAATTGCTGCAACTCACAATAACATCACCTCCCAAGCAGCAGCAATGGAGATTGCTGCAAGGACAACAAATCCCTCTTCGCTGAGGTACTGTCCCACAGTACCCTACAGTCTAATAATAATATCTAAGGAGGCAAATTAATACAAACTGGATGCTGCAAGTTCCTAATCATGTGGATGTATAGCCTAGGTATGAGGCTAACCAACAGGAGTGCAGGGAGGGGTAAGACCTTAGCTGGATGCTGGTGATTTCAGGCTGCATGACCCTCCTGCTCACCAATGTGCTGAGGCCTTGGACAAGGAAGTTGAACATTTGCCCACAGAGGCTGCTTATCTAATGCATAGATTTCTTTGAACTGGGAGGTGAAGCTATATGTTAGTAAGCCAGAAGTGCTTTGTAAGAATTTCTCACACTGCTATTTAAAAGATAAATATTCTCCCCGTTCTACTAGCATTGATTTTTCTGATTAAGGAAAAAAGGCATTTTCACAAAGATATTTCCTGCCTTTAAAATATCATAGATCTCGTGTTAAATTGCCCATCGCTTTCTTCATGCAATGATATCGTTACTGTGCATTTGCTCCTGCTCAGATGAACCACAGATGGAATTTGCCTGCTTTCAGTCTTACATTAGTCATAAAACCACCAAAAAGATTTATTGAACTGAGATTTGAAAACAGAGCTGAATTCTCCTTTTCTGCAGTATTTAGATTCTGAGTTTGAGGTTGTTGCTGGTTTATTTGCTGGACTCTAGAGCCTTCTCAGGAATTACTCCTCAGGGCAAGTGATTAAACATCTCAGTGTTTATTAGTATGAACTTCATAAATAATTTCTAAATTGTTCTCCCAGAATTGAGAAGTAGAATGAAAACAGAAGAAACTGAGGATAGAAGATGCTGATAATTTCTCTTTCTTTCACAAATCCATTTGCGTCAGGTATGAGAGTTATCTTTCCTTTTAAATCTAGGAGAATCAACAAAATTAATGTTTCATGAAAGCCTTTTTTCCCCCTTTATTTTATTAAGACATTTCCTCATAGCAGCCCTCATTTCTTATATTATTAAAATATATTCTTTGGAATGATCTCAATTTCAGAGATGACCTGAGGCCTCAAGTCACAAGTTATATGACTTCAGCACTACCTTATTTCCACTAAAGAGCAGCTGGGATATGACGTACCTTTTCTCTTTACCAAGATGCACGGCTCAGTTATTTAGTGTTGAATAAACAGCATGACTAACTTCTCCTCCATGCAACATCTGCCCCATTTTTGAAAAAAGTAATTTTAATTAGAGGATCTCTTTCATTGCAGTGGCCAAATCACTTTTAGTATCCGTTATTGTTTCCCTACAATGAGTTTACACGATGTTGCAAAATGTTATGAAGATGCAGCTTTAGATAGCTCTGATTTGATGCTGTATGTGAATAGTGTTATACAAGTCATGTGGCAGCTCAGACATGTGTTTTGAGGTTTTTGGTGTGTCACTCAAGCCCCTTGGCCTTGTGTCCTTTGTATGGCTGGATGATGAATTTTATACTGGCAGAATATGCTGTTTGTGGAAAAGAGATTTTTGTGTGCAGGAGCTGCCAACATATTTCCTTAGACTGACATCAAAGTACAACAAATGCTGTCAGGGAAGCCTTGTTCTAAAATGCATGCTGTTGTGTATGAATGTTTGTGTGTATCTGTGTATGTATTCAGGGCTTTTCTAAAATTTAATAGTAATAAACTGCTAGACCTATGTGTCTGTAACTTGGCATTCTCTCTTTGCCCCATCTACAGCCATCACCTTGAGATGTTCTAGCTCAAGATAAAGACAGTTGTGCCTTCAGTAGTCAACACTCTCTGAAAAATTCCTGGAGTTGGCCAAAAAGACACAAACCAAAGCTCCTAAAAGCATTGAATATTGTTCTGACTTTTGGCATTATTGTCACAAAAACACTGTTCTTTTTAAATTGTTTGGCATCTCTGAGAGCTTGTGATCATATGACAGGATCAGGTTTGGTATGAGTGTTTTCTTAATTTTGAAACCATCCAATTTTCAGTCAGTTTCACATTTTAAACCTCAAAACAAATATATAACCTCACTGATTCTTTCTTACCATATCATTACAGCAGCATGTTCAATTTCTTTGTGCCTAAACTTACTGTAGTTCAAAAAGAGATAGCAAAATCTGCATGTAATGTAAGTGCTTCATTTTTTAGCACCTTGAGCTGAGAAATGTTATTTTAACTACATCACTCTGCTTCAATATTTTATCATTTGAAAATATAAATTGCAGGATCACTCTTACACCAATGACTTTGGAAAGTATAAAATCAATGCCTTCCCTATTTTCTGACTTTTACTAGCCTAAGAGTGGAAAATATAAGATTTAAAAAATACACACAACCTATTTTTGTCTTCAGGCTGTTGAGAAAGCTGTGCTTTGCTTTTGACCAGACATGTGGCAAAGAGTGACAGATAGTCTGAGGGGGCAACCTATCTCTTTTATTAACACTGTGCTCTATAACTTGTAAGCCTTATTGTGTCTGAAACTACATCTGAGGCATTCCAGAGTCTTGATGCTGCATGCATCTGGGCTGGGAAGTAAAAGACCTGGCACCAGAGGTCAGGAACTGAGCAGGGCATAAGAGCACAGAGATCTGTCCTCTGCAGTACTGGAGCTTCTGCAGAGCTCTAAGCCAGAAGAGATAAGAGTAGAAAATGCTGCCAAGGCAGAGCAAAAGTTTCTTGCTTTCACGTTGCACTGGTAAGAATTTCTGCAAGAGGCAGCAATCCATCCCTCCTTGTTGCGCCCATGCAGTTGTTCCCCTTGCATGGTTTCCCCAGCAGCCAGGGATGGATAATGATGCTTTTCTGTGCTCAAGATCTGTGGCTGAAAATTTAAGTGACTTGTTAGTGACGTTTCTCAGCTTTTGGATCCTGCATTAATAATATATTGATAATAGATTGTTATTTTGCTTTGGTTTATTTTCAAGCATTGTGAACTGTTGTTCTAAAGTATATTAAAATGCAGAAGGTATATTTTGCAGTCAGGTACGACTCTGTTAGGGAGAAGTAATGGGGAGAAACAACCTTCAACAGATAGGCAGTCATCTTGATCGTACATGTGTTTTAACTTGTGGAAAGACAAAAATAGTCTTCATGCTAGAGATGTATAAAAACTCATAGAGTTGTCATCTCGATAAACTATCAGTCAAGACCTTTGTCATTGTGCTACTCTCTCTTGTGTGGCTTTATTCACCTCTCCCTACATTTCGTTGTAGGGGAAGTAAAAAAGTCCTAGGTGTCTATTTTGTTTCATTTTATTTCCACAGAGCCTTAATCTATTTTACATCTGCGTGTGACTGAAGAAAGGTAAGAAAGAGTGAAAATGCATCAATCTACAGTAAAGCAGTGGGAGAGCTATTTAGTACTGTTGAAATAACTCCTGTCCTATCCTGACAGATCTCAGCATTAGAGCTTCAAAACCACTAGCAGTCCTATGGAAGGAGGGTTTTGGTTTTTTTTTTTTTTAAATGAAGTACTAGTATTCCCTCTTGGTACATTTCTGAAACTGTACATATGTAGGTTTGCTAGAAATGTTTAGGAGAAACAGCTGGACATTACAAGAAAGCTGTCTTTTATACTTAATCTTTTTACATTACCCAGTTCAGATTTATAGCCTATTTTCCTTCTGCTTTCCTCCTTCTAGCCCCTATCTCCTCAATCTTCTCTATTTTGCATTTAGACCTAAACACACTTTCATTTCTAAGGGCCTGATTCTGCACTTTTGACTAGTAATCAGGAGTCTAATAATGGAGAAAATTATGGAGAGACTCTCCTCATTGCCTGGATGACGAATCTGTCTAGCACCAGCACTCTGGGAGAAACCCTCGGGACTCAGGCCTTGCCATTTATACTTGCATTTACAGAGATGAAATATGAAGACTTGTGGTTGCCTCATTTGCATCCACAATTTCCTTGCAACTCTTCATATTGCCACTTCTGCAGCATTACTTAATGCTTTCCATGAATAGCCTCCTTTAGGATAAAGTTACTAGTCCATTGTGGCTTGGTCCATCAGAATATCAGTGGAACGTTGTGTTACCTCTGAGTCATTTGCCTGAGCTCAAGCAGATAAGGAAGTATCCCCAAAGTCACTGCTGTTATTAGGTCATTGTCCAGCCAATGCACAGAGATTATGGAGAGTCTTAGGTGGATTTTTTTTCCCACTTACTCTGTGCTTCAATCTATGGGGCTGAACAGTGGTTTGATTCTGTTCTTGAACTGAACTGAACACTTCAATAACTTGTATTTTAATCTAAATCAGACGTGTATGTGTTTTCCTGCAACCAGCCCCAAAGAATTTTCTTTATGCTATTTTGACATCATTATACTTAGAGGGTGATTTGGTGCCTTCTGACACTCTGGGGCAACATGTATCTTCATTACAACAAAATTATGTCATCATTGCTGTGCTCCAAATAATATAAACTATTCAAATAATAGGTTGCTACAGAAAAACTGTTAGGAATATCAAGACTGTAAGAATAATAAGTGTCCGTATTTGGTCAAAGAAAATGTGTTCAATAAAACCCAATCCCATCTCGCCCTCCTTCAGAAGAAGTGACATTTTCCTTCAGTCCTGAAGTTACTGTTTTCTTCTGAAGAACAGACTACTGAAAGTTGTTCATTAAGCCTCAGTACTTAAAATTTGGTATATGCTTGCATGTGAAAATTGTGTCACTATCTTTTGTTGGTGACCATAACCATATATGTGTGACATGCAGAGAAAAAATGAATTGCCTTTTGCTAAGCAGCCTTTTCAAATGAAGCTGACCTAACCCCATCAAGTCAAGAGATCAACATCTGGAGTTATCATTTGCCTTTCACTATGATGCAGAAAGTCTTGGGCTTTTTGAGAGGGAAGGCACTTAGTCCAGCTGATTGGCCTCAGCAGTTACAAGACTGCAGTTTTAATTAACAAGTCTGTAGTCCAAAGTGGCCTGAATTGCATGTCAGTATAATAAGCTTTCTTTTACTTCTCTGGGTTAGAAAATGAAAGTATATTTTCCTGGTGAGTGTGTTACATAGCCCAAGTTATGATAATCCAACCTGAAAACGCTGAAAACACAAATGTGAGGTTGTTATCCCAGCAGTAGTGCACAGATTGCTTCTGCTCCACTGCTCAATACCAAAGATGGATTCAGTAAGACCCAAAAGCAGCTTAATATTTTAACTGTCCTGGAGAAAGAGCTCTGTAAATGAAGGTGAGCCTGTGTACTGCTTCATTCTTCCAGCATTTTCTCCTTTCAGCCAGTATTGGCTTGTGAGGGTATGTTTTAAGCCAGCTGTTCTTCATCCAGATTCCAGCCTCCCTCATGCACTAAGAGGTCTGGAAGACAGTGCTGGCTGTGCGGGATGAAAAGGATATGTCTTGGCATATTGCTCAGCTATTAGTCCATATCACTGCACAGTGATCTCTAGAGAAGGCAAATGATAAATAGACTGGACAGTAGTTAGCAAGTTAGAGCAAACTGGGACTAGCCAGTAGCTAGGGAGGTCCTTGGCACATAACGCAGGTTTCCTAAGGATGAGCCAGGCTACCTTGGTCACAGAGTTTGCATACTTGCCTTCCCAACCTGCTGTTCCAAATCAAACATATTTTTTTTCTTTCCTGGGATAAATAAATCATGCAATTAGAAGAAAAGTCAAGCTGCATATAAATTCCATGAGACAACCAAGTGGAAAATCTGACAGCGAAAGCGTATCTATTTGCTTTTTGTTTTTAAGATTATCAGAATTTTCCCTCACAAATACAGTTAATCCACTGGTCTTCAGCCTTTCATACCAGAAAACTGGTGATGTATTTGTCTGAAGATGATGTGGTAAAAAGATTCCTTTAGATACCTTTGCCTTCTGATGTCAAACCACATCATGACAAGCTTTACCTGGCTGTGCAGAAGTTGCCTGAGAATCATCTTCTGCCACAAATTCCCCTACATCCGTATAGCATACCTCCCAGGATTGGAATGGAGATGTGTATTCCTGCTCTAAGAGAAATACACATCTAAGAGATGTGTATTCCTGCTCTTTCTTTCTTTTCTACATTACAGATTGTGGATGCAAAGGTGAGATTTGGAAGGATTAGCGCTAGAATAGAGTGTTCATTGACAACTCTAATGGGCCTGGGAGAGGAGAAGGCCAAACTGGTCTCTTTGAAGACCCTTTTCCTAGGTATGCCTTCTGGAGCTCTCTGCTTGACACTTATTCCCCTAGACTGGGTGGTGGCAGGAATGCCACAGGTTAGCTCTTGGATAACATATAGCTTGTGTCTGAGCCACTATTAGATTTAGAAAACAGAATCATTTCCCAAAGCCCAGAGGGAGCAGAAGGGGAAGCAAAAGAGAATGGTTCTTTAAAAGTCTTATGTTTCTCTTTGGAAGAAAATTACCATCATCTATCTTTCCTTTCTTGCAAGCTCCTGGAACCTACAAGTAGTGCCCTGCTGCTGGATTTTCAAACTTCTATTTTGTGAAGAATATCTCTCTGATGCAGGTGCCAGTGTCATTTATCAGAGGATGATGTCAACATTCCTGTGTCATACATGACAAATGACAGCAGAAAGGAGTGCCCTTTGAATTCTCTTACTTTTGACAAGGCTCTTTCCTCTCTCCAGTTAAATGACACTTTATTTCTTACAGTGTTTCAGTTTAGACTTCTATTGCCTCTAGAGAGAGGTACATCTAAATTGGCTCAAAATGAACAATTAGTACCAGGCATTGAGCTCCAAAATCAGTATTAGTGTAAATACAGTGACACAGCAATGAGAGCAAACTTTGCTTTCATAGTTTTGGAGCAAATTCTGCCTCATCTTACATCTCTGAAAATGCCAGAGAGTTTTTCTGACGTATTCCCACTGGCAGAGCTGGATGGATGTGAGAGCATCTCTCTCATCCCCTGTTTCTAATGCTTTTAAAGAGATGACAGACTTCGAGTTGATGACAACCTCTGTATTCAAAAGTGTTTGCTTTGCCAAACATTTACATGTTCCTGTACTAGCAGGCACTTGGCAGCAGAAATCTATGCTTTGACTCTGCTCTGTATGTGAGCTCAATTTGAAATTAATTTCTAATATAGAAATTAATGGGGTCAGCATTCAATGGTACATGGGGTAAGTGGAGCAAAGCAAAATAAAAGCTTGGGAAGAAAACAGGGAGAACGGAGCATATATGCTGCTTCTAATCCGCTTTCACTTCTGCTTCTTTCTGTTCTTTTTGCTGGAAGAGAGGATTTGGACTCTTCTCTCTTAAGCCATGCATGTAGAAAAAAGACTTTATTTTTAACTCATGTTAAAATCCTTTCTTGGACTAGGCAGCTACAGCTTTAACATAGTAGCTGAGTGTGATAACCCAGAACAGGGAGCTTAGAGTTTATCTTGACCAGTTAGAACTGCTACTGCTTTAAATAACGCCTGTTAAAATATCAGTATGGACAACATGTGTTTTTAAAACCACACACCTGTACTCCTAATGACAGCAAAGCCTTGGGGGAGGAAGTGATTCACAGAACCACTGCTCCCTGCTCTTTCCACCCACTCAGCATTTGATTACAGTGTGTTTTCCTTTGTTCAAACACGCATGGGGCTGCCAACTCTGTGATTTTTTTAATTTCTTTTGGTACCAGGCTTTGAAGCTAACCAAGAGCATGGCTTGTCTTTGTTCAGCACCCAGGGTTGGATTTTCATAACAGCTCAGGATTCAGCAGCAGCCAGGGTATGGTTTGACATGTGCTTAAAAAGCATCCCAAATAAGTATGTTTTTCCCATCAAGCTCTTGCCTTACACTGCATTGGTCAAAACACTAATGCAGATAAACAAGATATTATTTAGAGAAACTGTTCCAAACAGTTGAAAACAACTTGATTTTTCAGTGTTACTGCCATTTAGTCATCGTATTTCATACCTTCCAACTACAATCAATAGAAACACCAAAACCACTTGTGGACTTTAAAGAGTTTCTGTATCTTTTCTTGGAACATAACTGATTTTACTCTTTTTTTGTTGTTATTATTCAATTGTCTTACAGATATTCAAAACAACTTCCCTGAAAGAAACAGGACTTTTCCCAAGATCTTGGGGAGATTCGGATGTAGAGTAATGACAGCAGGAATTCAGGTGAACCCCATTTGTTACATACTCAATATAAAATTCACACAGGTATTTGCATTAAAAAAACAACAAAAATACTCAACAAAGTCAGAAGAATGAGATCTGCATGATGACTTGTCCTAAAAAAAGAAAAAAAGAGTGGAACTAACAGTACACATTGTAACTCCTGGGGCAAACTGGGAGCAGAGCAGCCCTTCCTGGTATTACTGGTGAGGATAGAGTAGATCACTCGCTTATAGATGCAGAAGTGACTCAGATTTTTCAATGTTTTAATATTTTCAAAAATTTCTTCAGAAATAATAGATTTAGAAACATGCCTCTTCTTTCTTTTTAATATGAGAACAGAACTTTTCTTTCTGCACACTCCTCTTTTTCCCCAAAGCAGGGGTCCGTTAGCTCCAGACTCCACCAGTCCCAAGGGCTCTGATCTTATCTTAGGCTGCCAGAGATCATTATACATATCACTGTCATATTGCTATGTTGTTGGTGAGGTTTTTTCCCTTCTGTTTCATTTTATATGTTTTTTTACAGTAGGAAGAAAAAGAAAGAGGTAGTAAGGTTTTTCTAGCCCTTAGACACATAATCTGACACAAAAAGGCCTCAGTTTCTTCCACTCTTCCCTTCCAACTCCACTAGCTGAAGTACTATTCTTCATAGGATGAATTGCTGATATTCTTTCTTACACAAACTAAGGGCAGCAACTGAGTCTTCCAGTCTGTAGCTGTCTTAACTCACACACTACCAGCATTAATATTCTTTATGGTAAAACCTTCATTTTGTTTTTTGTTCCATAGTCTAAGATATATTTCTCCTTCTCTAGTTACTGATGTATTTCTGATGTGCCCAGCAGGTAACTTCTAGGAGTCACAGTAGGTCAAGCTTACTTTAAAAAAGGGAAGAAGGGTAAAGGGAGGAAAGGATGAAAACTGTTAACTTTTTATGTCTTGTGTTCTTGGCTTTATTCAGTATTTCTAAGTAGTCTTTGGGCCTGAAATAGTTTCTGTTGTAAAGCCTGTTTACCAAAACTGCCAATAGTTTTCCCTTTTTTTTTTTTTTTTTTTTCCCTTTCTCTTGACTCAGAAGTGACACAGATTTCTAGCTGACCTGCCCTAGAAATTTAGGAAATCTATTCATTTATCGGTTCCTTAGGGCAGTTTTCACAGCTCTGCTGATGTTCCAAGGGAACCAATACTCTTGTTTTGATGATGGCATATTTTATTACTGATGAGGACAGATGTGACAGTGAGGAAGAGGTCAAGCATTCTCCAATTTACAGGCTATATGCCAAAATTCTCCTATGGCTAAAGGGCACTGGGGAGGTAAATAAGGAGACACAGGCAGAAGTTTGCAGATGTAAGGTGATGGAAGATGCCGAGAGGGATCTTGGTTTTGCAATACCTGACTGGGATTGAAGTGAGCACACAACCATATCCCAATGTAGAACTGCAATAGCATTTTTGGCAGTTCTTCATGATTTAGTGTCCCACCAGAAGGTTTTCCACCAACATAGTCCTGGTGCCAGACACATGATGTAGTCTGAGCATGGGAGCTACACTTAATGTGCTTATCAACATCATGAAGCTCAAGTGTCACAAGTTGGCCATACCCATGCTGGAGGGCAGATTTGGCTTTCTTACACTGTTCCTTATGTATCACCATTGCTAAAGTTGTACCTGAGCATGTCTTCCTGGTAAGATGAGGGTGTGGAGGCATTCAGCCAAGTCAAATAGTTTGAAGCAACTTAAAGTAGGAGTCATAGTGGCCAAGACACTGATTAAGGAAAATTTAGCAGGTGCTAAAGAGAGCCCTTCTGGAGTTGTGCCTGTCTTGCAAGTCTTTGTGCCTACTGGAGATCCTAAATCAGCTCAGGATTTAAATCTCCAGGCTTCAGGCCCAAAGTACCAGAGCAGGGTACCATGAACCAGCCTCAAGAGGAGGCAGAACTATGTCCAGTCTTCTATAAAAGAGGCAAGTCATTCCAGTGTTCTTCTGAGGTGGGTAAGATGTGACATCTACTTGGCTGCAGGGGTTCAAATTCACGTCTTGAGATTGTCCTGCCAGGCAGCAATGCCTTGATCTAGTGTGAACAGCACTTTGTTCTTATCTAGAAAAATCTTTGTGTTCAGCACAATGATACAGAAGGGGGTAAAAGACAAACAATGGCTCATCTTACTTCAGCCTGGATTGATGATAACATTTCCTTTGGCTCTTCAGTCTAATTTGAGTTTTTTGTCTGATGTTTGCAGTATGGAAAAATAAGTCAATTATTTAACATAAATTGGACTTTCAACAGCAAGCAATAATGACTACAAAGGTGTATTTTCTCACCTTTACCCCACTAAATCATGGCCAAAATCCATGATGCTGTGTATTTCTTGTGGTGAAATCAGGGTTGTGAATGTCTGTAACAGCTGTCCCTCACCATAATGTTTATTATTTTCAAGATTTCCTAGAGTTTTCATCTGAGATCAAGGCCTTGACATTTGGGGAAAAAAAATGTAACTAGAGATTAGCCCCTCATATGAAGAACTTGTGCTCTAAAGAAGCAAGACAGACAAAAGCAAGAAGAGAAACAGAGCACTGGAATGATTTATCCAGGGTCATGGGGCAGGTCAGTGGTGAAGCTAAGATCAGAGTCTGTATCTCTTGGTTTCTGCCAGGACATCACGTAGAACATGTCCACAAAGAAAAAGAATGGTTTAGATATACATGTGGAAATTGCAGGAGTTCACTAGTACTGGAAATATTTCCATTTAGAACAGGAGTGTTAAAGATTAACCTTAATAGCCCTTCTTTTCTGCTGTCATTCAGCTTCTCAGTATGTTCCAAAACCTTGTACAGTTCACCAGCTGTCCACATTGGGGCTTTCCTCTGCTTGTTAATGATACAGAGGCTTCCATAGGATAGCAACCTCTTATGATAGCAACCTTTTATTTGCCCACATCTTCAGCAAGATGACAGATAATGGGAGGATGTCAAATATGTTTAAAATATACTTAGTTTTAACATCACTGAGACACTTAACTTGTCAGCAATCCAATTATTAATCAGATTAATGGACTTTTAGAAATCCACTGCAACCATAGGACAATTGCCTGGTTTATGTTTCATGCATACGTAATAAGGTTTCTTGGAAGCTATGAGAACTTCAATATGAAAACTAAAAGTGGGAAGTAATCCTTAGCTTACCGTGCCACCACACCTTGCATGCAAAAATGCTGATCATTGCCTGCATAGGAGCATCATTTAATTATGTTTTTTTTCACTTCTGAGCTTAATGCTGTTGAAGGAAATCCATCAGCATTTAATTAAAGACTAAATACAGTCAGTCTTTCTAGCTGGTTCAGTACTCGATTAGAAATACATTAGATACCCAGTCAGCCAAAAAGGATACCAGTGATAACAACATTAAAGAAGGTTTTTTTTAAGAGAATGGGAATCTAATTTGTATCTGGAAATTAAATTTCTGAGATTTTTTTTAAAAAAACATTTAAGAGATATTGAACACGCATCCGTATTAGAAAGACATACAGTTATGTCTTCAGCTTTCTAGGGGAAGAACCTTTTTAGAAGTCATTTTTAGTTTCTCATTTTAGTCCAAGGGTGAGCCAAGTCCCTGGAACATGTTGTTGTGAAGCAAAAGCTGCTTGTGCTGCAGCATTTCCCCATTGATTTCATACACAATTTGACCTGCCCGTTTCTGGTGGAGCAAGTCTGTGTTCTGTGTACAGGGTTTAATTCTGATGTTCTGCCTTATAAACTTGTACTTTTAAAATGAATTTTGTAGAATTCAAGTTTTACAGAGGAAGCTGAGAAACTGATGTGTGAGTTCCAACTCCCTCAAAGAACACAGGGCCAGTGTGGATCATATGAAAATAAAGAAAGAATTATTCTGTTACTTTAGATCAAGTCCGGAGATCAATGTGTTCAGCACAGGACACCTTAGAAGTCACTAATATCAATATCATGATAACATTTTCCCCTTGTGTACAGATCATGAAGAAAGGAAATTAACAGAGGGCTTAACAGTGAGTGAAGAAGGTGCAGGCAGGGGCTCCAAGGACTGCTTAATGTTAAACACATGCGTAAGTGCTCCCCAGAAGAATAGTTTTTTTTAATGTATAAAACATTATGTAAGTAAAAAGGAAAAGTATCTTTGTAGCTGTGTGACAATTAACATTTTAGGTCATAAAGCAAAGAACTATGAAATACCTAATTGGTGAGAGACCCTTGAAGGGAAGCAAATAATAGAGGTTATATTTGTAACCTCTTCAGGTTAGCAATTTAAACCTAATTATAACTCAGTTTTAACTTCATCGTTGTTCTACTTAAACCTGCTTATAGACTTTAATGCATTTGTTTTGTTGCACATTTCATATAGCTGGGTTTAGTACCTGAAGCGTAGACTGGCTTTCCTGCTGAAGGAAGGCTCAAGGGAGCTTCTAGAGCACAAATAACTGATTTCTCTTAAGAAGTTAACATTTTTTTCTTGATAGATAAAGTAAACAGGTATTGCACCTGGAAATGCAAAGTCTTTGTCAAGTTTGTGGGCTTGTGTATGTCTTTAATCACGATATATATTTCCTCTGGCATGATTTATTGGTTTCCTTTGTAGTTTCGTCACAGAGTTTACTTGCCATTTCAATCTGAAATAGCCATTAAATGTGTTGGGGTTGTTGTGTTCTTCTCTTGGCAAGAAGTAAATCTGTACTATATGCTGATTTGTTTATTATTGTCTGGAAACCTAATCCTGCTCTAAGTCACATATTTTAAATATGCCAGATATCTTAAAGCTGTATACTTGTTATATGGGTGACATTATATGTGTTCAGAGAAATTCATTTCAAGTACTACAAATGAGTCTTTTAGTAATACCCAGGAGTCATAATGTCTGTGACATAATGAACCCTCCTAAATTGCAGTCTGCACTAATTAGATCAGTTATTGCTACATTCCAGCCCCTGAAACAATTTGCTTAAAGCGGTAGTTACCTGTAATGAAAAGACACATAGCTGACTGTCAGCAGCCCTGTTCCTTTTCCATGAGTTATCATAGGGACTGTGCGCTCAAGTGCTAACAGTCTGATTGCATCTATGTCTCCAATGAGACCAGCTATCATCAGGGAGGTAGTCTGTGACATCTAGAAGGTACAGTGATCCCCTTGGGAAGGGACAGTAGCCCTGTGGAATGAAAAGTTTAGAAGGTTTTGATCATCTCTTCCTATTTTCAGTGTCATTTACATGCTTGTGCTTCAGCTACTTCTCCATGTAGTATCTTTAATCTCTTCATTGTGTATTTAATTTGCTCCGGGTGCTCAGCTTAAAAATTGCTATTTTCCAAAATTTCAATTCACCCAAGGGAAGATACCTGCTCTTGCTTCCTAGGCTTTGTACAGCATAAAAACCAGTGAGCTGAGATGATGCTTCTGACCAAAAGCCACCTGAATCTGTGGCAAAAAGCTGTTCTGGGCTCTGTGCGTGAGCAAACTGTCATCAGTAATTTTGCTGAAAATAGTTACCAATAGGAGACTGCTTATTATTTTGAGGTGTGTGTGCTTTTTCACTGTGATGATTGGTACAAATCTATAAACAGTATAGACTTGCTTGCTAATAAGTTGATATTGCAGACTTGGATAGGGAAGCAGAGAAATGTAAAAGGTTTTTCACAAATAGATTCTGTCAAGGAAAGACTTTAAAAAAAATCACAATAGAGAATTGTGAAAAATGCTGTTTTCATGTTTTGAAATTCAGCTTAAAAGGCCAACAGCAAAAACACTGGTTATGCTGTTACATGTGTGTTAGATTGTTTTGTTTGGTTTTTACTGGACTTTTTCTTTAAATTTCAGGTCCTGTGTTCTTTAATTGCTTTTTACTTCCCTCTCACTGTAGGCAGAGTCAACTTCCAGTAGAACTGTTGTGGTTTCAGTGCTTTGATACTGAGAATGGCTGTCTGCTCAGGGGATGGGCTGCTGTGGGATGCTGTAGCACCCTCCTGAAGCTGGCGGGGTTGGAAATTGCGTTTTTTTCATTTTTAAGTGCTCCTCTGCCTTCCGCTCGGCTGTGATCCTGCCCATTACCAATCTGACAGGTAGCTGGGTCTTAAACCAGCTATACTGGAAGTAAAAAAGTCAACAAAAAACATCTGACAGGGAAGGGCTTGGCTGCTTACCTGGTGTGTTGCTCTCCATGCTGAAGACACCCTCACAGAATTCCTCAGTCACTGTTATGATTGTGGCCAGGGCTTTTGGAGCTCCTTGGTTCAAAATAGAAGTGTTCTTCAGAAATTATCCTGTTTTCTGAAAACTTCAAAACAGGCTTGATTCTCCATATGGGTTCTTTTGCTCTTGCCTCATGTATCTGTGTATCTGTCATGAACATGTAACTCGAACTAACTGTCACACTGTCATAATACAGAAACCTCATGAGCTCAGCTGTGAGCTTTTACATCTGCCCCACATAATCACTGGCTGGTGTCCCAAAGTCTAGACCACAAAGTTACCTGAAATCCACCTCTACACCCACACATCTCCTAATTGCAGATCTGTGTGTCGTACTTCTTGCCTGCAAATGGGAATTTGGGGTAGTCATTTTTCTTAAGGAACCCTTTTTGCATGGAGGACATATCGTTTTCTCCTCTCTTACCAAGAGATCCTTTCCACTCATTTTTAGGAGTTTATTCCTTTTTTATTTAGTTACATTCCTTTGTCACTATTTGCTCAGCACATTAAGTGCATCAGGAAAGGAAGGGGTAGAAGGCACATCAAAAGAAAATTGTTTGGGTTTTGGTGGTTGTTTTTTACTTTAACTTCTGAAACTTTTAACTGCTAATTTTAGCTGGCCATGCCATGGTCAACCCTACATGCTCTGTTGAACATAAAGTTCCTTGCTTTTAAACAGTTTACTGATGGATGATCTGTTCTTGTTTCTAGAAGAGGTCACAAATCCGCCTGCATCATTTAATCATGATCTTATGATTTTGTTCAAAGCTTACCCTGCAAGCAACATTGGCTTCACTGCCTCTATCGCTTTGATTTGTAGGGAAAAGTCTTTGTGTGAGTAAAAAAACCTCTACCTGTTACTATTTGGCCCACAAACTGTTTTGCTGGGCAAAGATAGCTGAGCGTTACATCCAAGTAGCCAAAGCAGTACCATTGCACAGTTTGGTTTCATTTTTCCAATAAGTTTTGTAAAATGACTAGCAGAGAACCTGCAACGCTTAATGAGGCTGAAAGGGAAAGGTCAAAAACAAGCAAGAGACCTGTTCTGACTCATTCCTTCTGGACTTATAACTTGTTTCTTACAGACCAAACAGTATTTTTATTTTAAAAAAAAAAAAAAAAAGAGAGAGATTAAAAAAAAAAAAAATTAAGAGATGACAGGCTGAAACTGCCTACTTTCCTTTCAATGTCAGAAGACATAAATAGCTTTAGTCTGCAGTGGTTTCTGATTGAATATCCTTTTGAAGTAATGATAGCTATAATTTAAAGCAACAGTTACCATATTTTCATCTCTCTGTGACATTCTTTGATGCCCTAAGTATAAATCTACTTAAAATAACTATAGCCATGCCTGGGTATACTACAAGGATTTTTGGAGGTTCTGCCTCTAATTGCCATCATATGTACCTAATATCACAAACATAACTGCCTAATGACAATGTTGCTGCAAATACTTTCTTGACATAAGAAGAAAGGTAAATTCAGAGGTGCACATTAAGTTTAAATTGTTTGCTAAGAGTAAAACATTTGCAAAAAACTTATTTTTAATTGATGTAAATACTGTTCCAGGGCTGCTTGGTCTCAGCCATATATTCAGCTGGTAAGAGGTTTTATATTATGATATAATACAGCAGGAGAGAATTACTGACTTTTAGGAGCAATTACAAAATATTTGGGGATAATATAATTCCAGACTTTGTTGTTGTCTCACACAAATATGTATATATTCAATCAAGTAGATTTTTTTTTTACTCAAAAAAGTTGATACTATTTAAAATATATATATAAACTATTTGAGTAAGTGGAGATTCAGAGGCATCTTTATCCATTAATTCTGTTAGATCTTTCCTTATCTGAATTTCTGTTATACAGATTCTAGTGCCCATTCTGTACTGTTACAGTTAGAACAGAACCTGAATGTCTGAGTATATTCACTTAAGACCATGGTAATATCAGCCTGGTGCATTGTGTAAATTAGTGGAAAGACACAACATGTTAAATATTTTCATTAATGTATTCATTTGTTTTAATAATAAACCTGTAATTATTTTAAGGAATTGCAACATTTATCATTTGTCATAAAGAGATAGAAATTATTTTTTTAAAAGAAAATACAGAGGCACCTCCCTCAGGACAAAGTAAGGTGTACCAGCGAAGACAGGCATGTTTGCATGGATGGGAAAGAAGCTGGATAGATAGTAAAAGGGAACAGGACAGATAAAATTAATTACAATATTGTGGTAAAGCCCATCAAGATGAATGTCACAGTCAACCACACTCTTTTCAGCTTATTGCTGAATATACTTTCTCTGGTCCTATGTTATTGCTCCCTGTCAGGATCACCAAATCCTGCTTGCTTCACTTGATGGGACATACTCTGCATTTTTATGACTTGATGCTTTCTCCTAATTACATGAAGTTCAAATCTGTGATAGGTCCACTGACTTCTAAAGTAAATGTATAACTTTATAAACAAAGTGGGTCAGAAACAAGAAGCAGTCTTGCTGCAGCAGCATACTTCTCAGCAAAGGCCACTTTCTTTTCCCTCCTTGATAAGTAAAATACAAGACAATTTGCAGTAGTATCACCACAGCTCTCATAAGTGCTTCAGATCTCTGGTGCCTCTCACCCTCATTTGTAACAGAGCAACAGCAGAATAATACTCCTAGTTGATTTGGTAGTGTAATGAGTAATTCTCATGCACAGCAGTGGAGAAGTCAGGCTTGTACTTGTAGGGTATAAAATTACTGATAAGCAATTCTCCATTTCCCCAGCTATCAGATGTAACTGAGATATGGAGGGATGAGGTTTCAGCTTCGTGGCTCTGTTCCTGGACTCCTGCCTTTCACAGTATGCAAACTCGTGATCTTACCACTCAGGGAGTTAATTTCTTCAGAAATTCTTCAGAGATTCAAAGTGCAGATAGGACAATGCACTAAGTCTTGTGCCTGAACTGATTGCAAATTCAAATAAGTGGATGGGAAAGTTTTTAACTGCTTGCTTTGCTTCCAGAAGACATTTTGATCTATCTGGCATGATGAGTCAAGAACTGCTTTTACTGTTTGGACAAGAAATCATTCATCCACCTCTTAAAACTTAATTTGAAGAGATTCAAACATCAGTCCTGCCCAACAATAAGGTAAGGTAAATGTCAGCTTCAGGATTACAGGTGACAGTGGACAGGTTTTGGTGTCTCCTGGCACCCCTGGATCTATTTTGAGAAGGCAGTGGAGAGAACTGTAATGGCCAGGACCTCAAGTTAAAGACAATCTGGCAATTTAACACTAATCTGAGGTTTCCTGATGATCCTGCCCCTCTGGGAGATGAAAGGTTTGTTGAGCCAGGGAGTGACCTCCACAGTACCAGTAAATAATTTAAACTGCACATCAGCATGTCTGGGGCAATGTTTTTCTGCAGAGAAAAGAACTGAGCAGCTCTTATATTAAGCAACATCAAAGAGGTCCATGCAGATGCTTACGCTAACAAGAAAGTCTTTCCACATAGAAAAATGAAGGCATTCAAGTAAGGAGATACAAAGGATACTCCACTATCTTGAGCGAGTTGCTCAAGTTTTATTTGGTTTTAAGGTTTTGTGCAGGAATCATGGGACCTTCAGAAGGATCGACATGTAGAGGCTGGTGACCTTTAAATGAGGTATTGCAGATGATGGAGTAAAGTCAGCCAATGAAACCACATCAGAGATGAGACAACCAGAAAACACATAAATACAAAAAAGATAACTGTTTGATGCATTTTTGAGGAGGAAGTTTCAGCAATTTAAGTATCTGCTTGATGAAGGATAACCACTTGCTTGAGACCAAGGTTGCAGAGGACAGCAGAGCGGGGGTTGTCTGTGCAGGAATACACCAAATGAGCAAGAGAAAGCTGGTGATGCTGCAGATCAAGAGATTAAAGCAGACCACGGGAAGACATTGGAGTCAACACACAGCCAACTCCTGTGTCCATTTGTACTGTCAGACAAAGGCAGTGGGTTTTCCAAACTGTAAGTCTTTCCTGGGGAAAGTGTTTTGCTTTGCTTTTTAACAACTGATTTCACTCCAGAATCCTGCTGTTCCTGAATGATATCAGACACTATAAAGAAGACCATTTTATTAAGCTGTTGTAGATATTACATTTCACAACACATATTTCTAGTAACTGAGACTGTGACTCTGAAATGGCAAAATTACAGTAACTTTACAAAAGGTTACCAGCATCAATCCACATCCAATACAGTTTGTCTTAAAGTGGATTGAAAAGCCAGTTACACAGCTCCAAGGACACTGAATGTTTTGATGGCAGAAAATGTGGAGCGTGTGAAACTGCTGTGGGTCACCTTCTCCCTCCAAATAGTGACATGTTCAATTCTTTTTGAGTAAGTAGATAGAACGAATTGAGAAGCTTTGAAAGTTTGGGGGAGCTGGTGTTCTGCCTGTGAAGGTGCAGAAGCAGAGCTCTGTGCCCTGCTTGCTGCTGTAGCCATTCTCTAGTTACACACTACAGCTCTCACACTGACAGAAGTTTGTTTTTCTGTTTATGATCACAAGTGAAATCAAACCTTCCCAAATCTTGGCATGTTAAAGAAAACACTTGTGATTTTCATGGTTAAAAATTGTGGGCAACAGTAGTTAAAGAAGAACAGAAAGAAAAATAGTGTGAAAGTGAAGCAGAAGCCTGTGACTGGGGTTAACTGCTAACCTGTGTCCAGGAGCCTGAGGCCCTGCACAGCCTTTTCGTTCAGGAAACATGTTTCTCAGCTGTTATTGCAGAGGCTGGATGATGATTTCATTGAAGGCAATGGGAAGAATATCTTCAATGGATCAGAATCCAGCCTTATTTCTGCTTCAGGCTAAATGGGAAATTATCCTTCTTTTTCTTTTTCATATTCCTGAAAGTTCTCAAGCCAGCCTCGGATGGTTTTCCTCCTTATTTCCTTTTGTTCCTGTTTGAACATCTGTCTGAAGCACTGTATTACATACTAATTTGTTCAGAGCCTTTTTTTTTTTTTTTTTGGCATGGTTGGGTGTGATTACAGTCTTCCACTTAATTTTCATTAATTTGCTTCATTTATTTGCTTTTGATCTTTTATTGGCCCTTATAGTATCTGTGTGTGTGAGAGAGAGAGAGAGCACGCATGTGTGCATGCAAAAAGAAAAGATTCCTGCATTTATTTATGTCAGAGCCTGACAGCACTCTCTCAATAGGCTTACACAGAGCAGACAAGGGGGATCTTTGGCTACAGCTAATGCTTGTGGGGGGCTCCAAACCTCCACAGCACGTGGCAGGAGCCAGTGGTATTGGCAGGGTGCTGCCCCAGCACCCACTGCTCCCTGGCTGGTCACCCACCAGCCTTGGTGCAGACTCAAGGCAAAGGGCAGGTCAGTTTGTGAGAAGGAGTACGGGACAGAAATCCATCAAGTGCAACCTTAAGATCCAAGTTTACATGGGAGTGTAAGTTTGTCTCCAGTGTTTATTATTTTCTCAAGGTATTATTTAGAAGGAAGTGCTGTTGTGTAGCCCTGACTGGTTCCCTAGATGCTAATGTACTGTAAACAAAAAGTCATGCCCTTTGCCCTTCAGGACTGCCTCCCAAGGGACAGTCTTAACCCTTCTGAAGAGTTTGTAGCTGCCCAGTACAGAACTCCAGTCTCACCAAGTTTTTGTAATGGCAAATATAGTCCTACTTACCTTGCTGGACAATGGCTTCCAGCTCCTGCTGTTTGTTGCCCATGCTGGGTGCATTGATGTAGATGCACTTCAGATGGGTTCGGGTGTGGAATATCTTTATTTTGCTTCACTTCCATTTTAAGCAAAATGTAAGCAAACCCCCTCTGCCTGTGTGTGGGTGCAGTGAAGGAGAGCAAAGCCATGGTGATTTGATCCTGAGTAGCCTGGCCCTGGGTGGGAGGTAGCACCAAGGCACCACAGCCATGTGGCCTGACACAGCCTCCTGGCTTTATCATTCTCACACCCAGACATCCTTTAGACTGTCTTCAGTATAAGAATAGGCCAGACCACAGACAGTCTGCTGTCCTCATGGTGTTGGGAGGGTGGCGGCTGTGAGGGAGTGGCTGGGAGTGTGGTTAAGCATGAGCCCTTACAGTGTGGCAGGGGAACCATCAGCGAGGTGCTGGCTGTGCAACACTCACATGTTCCAGATGAGACTCTAAAAATCCCTGCACAGAGCACTACTTTGAATGATACTTTTCTGTTACTCCAACTTGCAGGCCGGTCATCATGGTAAGGGGCTGTTGGCTGGCTTTTTGACAACAGCAGTTGTTCAGTGCTTCTGTAGAAGAAGCTGCTGTTCAAACATTTCCTGTGGCACACTGTTTTGTGATAGCATCTGCCTACATGAAACACTGTAGCTGTATTGCAAATTGGAACAAATACCTAAGGGCTGCTTCTCAGGATCATTGCTGGCAGCATGCATACTGGATGCAGACCCTCAGTATGCCATGGTGAGAGGAAGGCTCAGCCTTTGAGGGGCAGCCCCAAGCACAGCCCAGGACACAGGGAAAGCTCAGACACCACAAGCTCAGCTCTGAAGTGCCTCCCTTGTCTTCTGCAGAGGAACACATCTATTTGCGTCTCTTGCATTAGGTTCTCCTCACTCCTGATACAATAAGCATGATGATATGGCTGTGGCAGAGGTTGTGTTTCACCTTTCCTTTCATTTCCTATCCCTCTTACCATAGAGCAGTGTTGATACCTGTGTTTTGCCTGGATCCTTTCCTGTAGAGTTGGAAGGTAAAGCTCTCCATCACATGTCATCACTGTCTATAATTACTGTTCTGTCACTGTCCTGAAGAGGAGCTGCGTCTGTCACCCCATCATCAGCTTCCTTCTCATCTTTTTGATGCTTCACTTTCTCTTGTAGGTACCCAGGAACAGACTGATGATAGACTGTCTGATGTTTTTTGATCTTTCCCCTCATACCTTTGGATCTTACTTGCCAATCTTCCTTGCCTTTCTGTCATTGCTAATAAATTTTCTTTCTGTTAATGTTATCTGTATGTTAATCTCCCTACAGGAAAAGATACTTTAGTAGCAAATACTAATCCTAGAGTCATCACCTTGGTTTGGCTAGTGTGTGGATTTTTAGCTATGTGAGTCCTTGCAAGTCTTCCAGGTACATGTCCTCCCTCAAAACCCATATTTCATGGGCAGTTAAGTGGAATGACAAAAACGACATGTTGTTGTCATTTAGTAAAGGGTTTGTGATTCTAAACCAATTTTTATTGTCCTATCCTACAGACTGATTCATCTGTTTTCAGCCCTATACAGCCATGGTCAATAAGATCTGTTCTGGCCCTGCTAGTGTTCTTGTTTCTCAGGCAATAGTCTTAGTAGTTCCTGTTATTCCTTTTTCTTGACACATTTTATATAAATATCATAAGAATATATTTGATTTGTACCATCTCATCTAGAACCTTTTAAAATTCCTTCTCAAACTAAAAGCATACCACTGCTTGAAGAAAAATAAGCTCAGTACCCTTATCACTCTGGTACTGTTTTCTTCTGAAATATTTCCCATTTGGAAGTCTTTACTGTAATAACTGGGATATAAGCACAAAGGCTGGAATTTTCCCAAATAAGAAAGATTTAAGCCATAATTTCTTAGTACAAAAGCTTCTCCTTTTTTTGTTAAATTATATATAAGTATTTTCAGCAGGACCTCCTATGCACAACTATGCAGTGAGCATTCACTTTTGCAATATCAGCTGAAAAGTATACCTTCAACACCAGTTATGTTAATGTCAGTGTTACTAACAAATCTTGGCTTTTTTTTAGAGGGTGAGGTGGAGGTATATAGTCAGAGATACATGAACAAAATGTGTATCTGCTTTTTATTTTCAGGATCACCACTCTCTGATCTCACTTATCTCTTTTAAGACCTTTGAAGATCACTGTGTAGGAATGCAAACCCTGGATTACAATTTGGACAAAAGCACAGGTTGGACTTGAATGAAGCTCACAATCTATAGATTCTCCACACAAGTAGGGACATGCACATCCATAATAATGCCAACTCTGCAGACATGAGGTCTTTCTCTTTTGCCTCCTCTGCACCTTTACATCCATATTAAGAAGAATAAAAACCATCCTATTCTTCAAAAGAAAAGCTGGTGCTATCTATAACATTTCACTAACAGTTACAGCTGAGATTTTTCAGAGATTTCAGTGGGATTGGGTACCTAACTGCCCTAAATTCTTTTGGAAATCCCAGTCTAATAGACTTTGGGCTGGAGGTGGCTTTGTGTGTAGGAATTTTCTTTTTCGTTTTGCACCTCTCTCCTAAGCCAGCCAGAACACAGCATCTCAGGCAAACAAGAAATGATATTTCCAGCTTCCCCTGCTCACAAAGGGATGTGTTTCCTTTCCCTTCAGCAGTGTCGGTGTCCACTGGCTCTGGAAGAAGAAATCTGACAATCAGGCCGCTGCTCAGGTCAGTGGCACGTTACACTGCCTAGGTTTTCTTTTGAGCTCTCTGTGAAACAGTTGGGTTAGCCTTACCATTGACAGTGTTCCTAAAACACTGATGAGACTGTAATTACCAAGCACTTCATAGCTCTAGTCTATATAAAGTTACGTAGGTTTTTCTGTGAGCTTCCCATGAAATTTTTGTGAAAAGTGTGTAAGAAATGCCTGATCCAATGAAGAAAATACCAACTGATACATTTGCTTTTCGGCATAGACACAAAGTTTAATTTAGCATAGAGGAGGAACTAAGAATCAAGTATTGTTATGGTAAAATGCTTCCTTTCATCTGCAGTTATATGTGATCCCATAAGAAATCCAAATGTGCATCATTGTTTGAAAGTGAAAATTTTAATTAACAGTGGCTGGTACCAAGTTTCACTCTTGGCCATTATCTCAGTATTTTGGGTTTGTGTGTAATATGAGAATCAGAAGCAAAACCTGCATAAAATCTTGCAATTGTGAGTGTCTGTGAGTGGTGTGAATCTCTGGAAACTTGCTAAGTCTCCAAGGGGATAAAAATTCACAGATCTAACTAACCCCAAGGGTCATGTTATCACACAGATTAATTCTTCTCAACCAATTTCTGAAATTCATTAGGCAGAGGTCCCTTCCAACCTCTACCATTCTAAGATTCTCTGATTCTATGATTAGCAATGTGTACTTTCTTTCTCTACCTATTTGTCTTTAACTATATTTATTACATCCCTGACAAACAGTGGTCCTCCTTCCTCTTATTAATCAGCTTCTCGCGTGTCCCTGAAGAAGCATCTCAATTTCACATGTTCAGCTAATTTTGCTTCTAATTACTCCTTCTTTCAAGGAGTCAGTACACAGTGACACAAGTTCTAGTACATAGTGCTGTTGCAAAACATTATATTTTGAGAAATAATATCAATAAGTATGTTATTTTTGAATTCTCATAAAGTTGTGTTTTGTAGACTAAGATGAGGTGTAACGTTTCCCAAAAGCCAGCAATGCCAGTGATTGTGTTATCAACTTCACTTCATAAACAAAGCCAGGGTTCTGTAGGAAGTCACCCGGAGTAAAATGATTTTTATAATATCTAAGTCTCAGGTAAGGTCTTTCCTGTTTAAACTGGTATATGTCATGGACAGTGGCTGCATATGAAGGTAGCCAGCACGCTTGGGGTGAAGCACTTCAGATATGTATTTTGATGAAAACAAAGTCCTGTGAAAGGGTTGCCTATGAACAAAAGACTGGAGAATGCTTCCTGTGTCATCAGGTCCCATCTCTTTTTAATATAGACACCATATCATGTAATATCCAAAACTAATTTAGCAAGCTGATCTGAAAGCCAAGAAGAGCTTGTTTTGGGATTTGGTTTAGGGTGTTTTTTTCAGTTGATTGGTTTGGGGATTTGTTCTGCCACAAAACCTCCCAGTTCTTATGCTTTAGGACTTTCTTTTAGTGTCTAGGTATTTGTGCTTTGTTTACATCCACTTCTTCTTATGCCACAATTGACCTATAATTTCTAAAGTGTAAACTGGAATACCACCTGCAGGACAAACTGCACTAACTGGCCCTGTAGTAAGGAACAAGTTGAAATGCCTCTGGGTACAAAGAGTTTGAAGGTGCCCAGAAGAATGGCCCAAGTGACCCTCATTCTTACACCTACAGAAACGTCTCTAAAGTGCTGTTTCCTTCCCGGGCAGATAGGGTATAAATATTTTTCTCTTCCAGAAAGGTTCTGAAAAACGATAGTCTGCTCTTACACCAAACCATTTAATAAGTTTAATTAAATGGAAGCTTATGATAATTAAACCAAAAGCCTAAGGGCCCTGTTCTGTGAGGACTTACTCCTTGCATAAGAGCAATTTCCATATAATTTAGACAACAAAATAGCAGAACAGTGCCATCTCATTTATGTGAAATCAGTATTCTCCAACCCAGATTTATATTACTCTGTAAACACACTTCTTGTATCTTACTGGAAATGATATAGCTCTAGTACAAGTATTAGAGCAGAAGAAAAAGAAAATCGTTTTTAAAGGGACCCTCCCCTCTCTTTTTAAAAAACAAATGAGTGCTCAAATTAAAACTGTAATCTGATAAACTCTCTGTGAGGATGGAATATCCTTAAACAAATTCTCTAACATAGTGGGTACTTGTATGCTCTTCTTTCATAACAAATTTGCATATTTACTACTTCTGGGTGTTTTCTTGAACTAATGTTTGTGATCAATGCTAGGGAAAAAAAAACAACCATGCTCTGTATTTTGGAATTCCTTACTGTCTCCCTGAGTGTCCCAAAGGAACGGTGCCGTGCATTATCTCCTACGCCACCTGTATTTTTATTGCACTTCAAAACAAAGCTCCAGTACTACAAAGAATCGATGGGGCCTGATTCTTCATGTCCTTACTCCAATTTTACACAACTCACTCTAGACAAAGCCATTCCTCTTGCTTACAACTGAAACGGTGGAGAAAGTCTCCAGCCCTCGCAGTCAGAGTGAAAGAATAGCAGGTTTTGGTCCTCTCCCAGTCCCCTCCCGCAGACACAGGCACTAGAAACACAGCTAAACCACATGGAGGGGGAACAGGGACCTTTTCTGCTCTCTTCTACTCCCACATGCAGCATAGCTGATAACTGAGACCTTGCAATTGGTGGCTTTACTGCACAAGCTTCTTCTCTTTTGAGTGTTTTGGGATTTTTTAAAGAGACTGGAATTGGCGGGTGACCCTCACAGAGAGAGATTCATTTTGTGCCAGTTCTTCTTTCAAAAGAAAGCAGTGGTCCCACATTTAGGGGAAAGCTGTTGCTCTGATAGTTGTAGAAAAGGTGACAGCATTATTTTGAACAGGCTGGATACCAACCTCTCCTGTGCACAGCTACTCCCTATTAGATGCTGGTGATTAATTGCTTGGGGTTAGAAGATAACCAGGTCAGACCTTTACGAGATACACATTTCCCACTGACAATCAAATAGTAGAAACCCATAGCTAAAGTCTATTTGTAGCAGTAGTAGAGCAACATCAACTCGTCTACCTTAAATGAGTTTATCATAGTTTATAATGCTCATCCCTCTATTTCTAACCCTTCAAGACACTGTTACAACTCTGACCTGCTGTTTTGCTTGCACTACAGAGTAAATACAAGGCCCAGGGGTTAAAACTCACCCAGATGAGCCAGAATTATTTCCCGTAAGACAAGGCATCTGGAAGATCTCACCTTGTTGATGACTGCCCTACCTACTGGTGGGCTTTGACCCAAGCATGCGGAGCAGCATTACATCCTGAGGGTCATTTTTGACAACACTGAACATGGAAACCGATTTTCTTTACAGTCTTCAAAAGTGGCTTACAAAATATCTAAAGTATTCAAAATCTCTGACCTTTACCTCCAGGCAGAGACTTCATCACCGTGATCTGTGCCTCTGTGGCCTTAAGGCCAGATTACTACAATGCACGCCCCAAAACTACCTGCAGGCTGGAGCTGCTGGAGAGGAGAAGCATGACTGCTCAAGGGCCCTCACCTGGGGAAGCTGGCGAACCCTGCCTCAGCAAGCCACATTAGCAAGTATGATTCAAAGTCTTTTTTAATTACTGGTGATTAAAGCCTAAAACAGAAGAAAACCAGACTCTCTGAGGAACCCATGCACCATGTCACTCTGTGATGTTTTTCAGGGAAGATATATATGGCAAATACTTATAACGACAAGCTACATCAAAGACACATGAAACTGTCCTTTAACTCTGGTCAAAGGTCTCACTCATCTTGGAGACACCTGAAGGTAGTCTGAAGACATGTCTCCTCCCATGAGGACTGTACAGACTTGAGGATCCGGGTGCCTGGATGTACATGGCAGCAAGGAGAGAGGGCTAGAAAGGCAAGTTGTGCTGCCCAGAAAGCAGTTCTCCATCTCCCCCAAGAAAAAGGCTGAGAGTCAGGTAAGCTCAGTCTATGGTTTGGAGTGGGATATCCAGCTTGTAGGCTGCCAGATGACCCTTTGCAGGACCTGTGGCAAGATGGAGGCTCAAAATGTAAGAGGGCTGTTTGTTTTTATGAAGATGTAAAAATAAATAGAAATTGTCAAAGGCAGAAATTGAGAGATTGCATTACTTTCCCTGAATGACTTCCCTAGCAAGGCACAGTCATTTGCTATGGCATGTTTCCTAGGGTTATGTCAGAAGGCACCAACAGTATAAATACTACCATTTTTTTCAGAAGCATCAACTTCCCATCTGTTATATTTACAATTGGGATACTTAGGCTTATTAGCAAGTTGACTTGGCTTTTAAGTTTTTAAGATTAGAAATGTTCTTGGAGTAGACCAGGATATTAGAACCCAAAGCCACTTTAAGGTTTTGTACCTAAACCTGAACCTAGATCTGCATGCCACAAGTTCTCCTTTTTAAATTGCTAACAAAATGAGAGCACACTGTACCCAGCTGCACATTGAAATGAATCAGATACTTCAAAGCTCCTGGAAGGCTTTTAAACAATGCATCCAGTTTGGGCAGGTTTGAAATTCATCTGAATAATGAGATGGGTTCCAGATAAAATCAAGATGATCCCAGATTGGGGGAAGGTATTGAGGAAGAGGCAGAAATTCTCAGCACTTGTGTGAGGCTGGGGAAGAAATTTAGGTATGTGAAAGGGAACTAGGGGAGGAGGATGAGGAGAATATTGGAGAGGTGGTGGTCTTCTTATGGTACCTACTGCAACTCCACTGAGCCCAGCTCACGTGAAATTTGTTTGCTGAGACTTGTGTACATAGTGCTGAATGTTACAGACGCAGTCTTCAACCTTCTGCATCCATCATGGGAAATATCAGTATTAACTTACTATAAGTACATTTCTGTAGAGGTCTGAGATGGATTTGCATGTTTTTTAATAGATTCATGATCAAGAGGCACTTTTTTGCTGTAAAATTTGTAAGCCTCGGTGTCCAAAAAAAAAGCTGTACCTCAGTTGCAAAAAAATCAAACAAGAAACTTGAATATTCCTCCCATGTTTGGCTGATGATGGAAGGGCCACGTTTCAGGCCAAGGTTCAGGCCTTGTGTAAGTGCATATAGCTTTCAGGGACACCAATAGTATCTCCCTCTTCTTACATCAAGTCTGAATTTGGCCCACAGCATTTGAAAAATGGCCCAGAAAAACACCAATTTACCTTACAAGAGCAAAATACTCCAATAGAAATTTAAAAATGGAGAGTGGACAGAAACAGATAGATCTGAGTTTGTGGGCAAAAGGCAGTCCCGGTCCCAGCCTGCCTAGCTCCAGCTCTCACCATCTGGTCTCTGACATATTTCCTTGCTGTTAGTAAGCAAAGTGACAAATATGCCGTCTTAGTTCACACACAGCACTGAGATTCCAAACTACAATGCTAAATAATGTACAACGGTGAGAAAGTCCAATTCTGTTTGTCATGGGCCTCTCGAGAGGGAGATGAGCTGTGAGGGACAAGGAGCAAAGCTGCCCACTCGACCAAACCCCCGCGTGCTGCCGCTGGCCCCATCCCAGCACACTGAGCCCCTTTTCATGGGAAGCATTTCATGTTCCAATACCTTGTACACACCGAGCCCCTTTTCTAGGACATTTTTACTTTGCTGTTATTTTACACTTCCTTCCCAAAAAAAAAGCTTCAAAGTCTATTTTTTTAACATATATTTATTAAAACTTTCTCGCACTATTCAAAAGAATATTTGAATGGCCACTTGAAACCCCGCTGCCTAATGACTTCCAACTTGCTGAAGAAAAGAGGCAAGGGAGGCTTTGATTTGGGGGTGGGGGGGAGTTGAGGGTGGGTGGAGGGGGGCGGGAAATAAAGAGAAATCGGCTCAGCTTCAAAGGGCACATTTCCATAATTGCCCTGTAACTTTGGCAAAATAAATCTGAAGGGCTGAGAAAAGCACAATCTCTCAGATGAGTGCACTACAAAAGCCCCAGAGATCCCCAGTCCCACTTGTTACCATTCTAATTCAGTGAGAGAATTCGGTCCCTAACCTCGGTAACAAAAGCCATGAAATCACCGTCCTCCCTTTCCAACAGCCCATTCCCAAAGAATAAGACCTTATCCAGCCTTTGTCTCCATCCTGCCCACAGACATTGGTACAAGTTAGGATGGTGGCAGGGGGAAGAACAACTGGTAGAGGTTTTCCAGAGCAACAATTTAAGCCCTCCGTCTCAGGTTCTTAGTTGCAAATACTTGTGCTCCTAAACAGAGAGGGAGATGGGGTCTGTTTCTGGCTCATTATCACAAGCAGCCTTTTTTGTAGTATTTACGTAGTGGAATTTCTGTACAATATATTTGTCTCAACTTCCCCGATGAAACATGCACGTGAGAGTTATGTAGTAGTTTTCCTTTGGAAAGGCAAAAATGCCCTCCACAACTCCTTCTGGGATTTAATTGCTCTCAGGAGTACATAAAAAGTAAAAAGAAATTATAAATCAAATTTAAGAAGGAGGTGTCTGAAATGGCTTTTCTGGTGTGGCTGGCATCCTAACTTTGTAATTCCTCAGTGAAAAAATGACTACTGAATGTGAATAGTAGGTCTTTTACAGCAAAGGCCCAATCTCCCGTCATTTGGCCCCTCTCTGACTTTTTTATTTTCTCAATAAGACGAGCTTTTGTGGCGATGTTCAGTATGGACAATCAGGACAGCCTTATAAAGGGATTGAGAAGGGCACACAAAGGGCTGCGGCAGCATCAAAGCGAGCCCAGCAGCACAATAGAGATGACATTTTTACATCCCAGGGCTGGGGCGGGCAGGGACTGAATACTGTGTCCATAGCAGTGTCAGTAAACAATGGGCAAAGTGGGAAAGAGGTGAAAACACAAGTCAAAATCTTTTTATTGAAGCCCCCTACACATTCATTGGGCACTTTCAGCCCTGTGTTTGAAAGCTCTTCCATTTACTTACTCTCCAGATTCTCCTATTTAACTAACTGACTGATGATGGCTCCATTTTGATATCCGAAGAAAAGAATGGGAATTCTTTCTGAAGGGAATGTATTAATTCATGAGATTTAATTGCATTTTATTGGCAGTAAAGAAAATATTAGCTGCAAGGTGCTGTCCTTAAAGGGACACTGCCACTTTTAAGAGCTGTGTTTAGGATGCACCAGCCTTACCTGCAGTACTAGTCCTGCCTCTGATTCTTGGGAGCAATGTTTTTCTTTTAGTTTGTCACTTTCCTGCTTCTACTTTGGTTGGGGGTGAGAGGTGCATAAAAAAAGCCAGGCTGGAGTGTTGTGATGAGCTGATTTCTCATTCAGTTTCTTGTGCTGAAGCCCAAGGTCTCAGTGTGGTTCAAAGTACCAGCACGGAAAGCTTAGAACTAGAAGATTTAACCCTGGTCATTTAGCCAATTCAGGTAACTATAATAGATGCCAGGAGAACAGGTGTGAGCACTAAAGCTTGCTTTTCCTGCTAATTTTTTTTTCCCTGGAATTACGTGGAAGTATTTCTGTCAGTATCAGGCTACGATTTAGCACACCAGAGGAAACCTGTCTATCAAGCATAAATTTCTGGCATTGTCTTCTGTAGGAATCCCTTGAAAAAGTCTCCATCTGAGAACACTAGCACTAGCGCTGCAGTTCAATAGCCTTCTCAAGTGTCCTTTTTCATTAAATTATTTTGGAACAGGTCTGGTCTAATCTCTTAGTGAAGCTTTATCTCTCTTGGAAGCAAGTTAGACTGTAACAGAGCGAATCGATGTTTTACTCCTTGTATCTAATTTCACATTACATCTATGTTTTTAAGCACTTAAATTTTACTGCTAAGGTATCTGGAGTATTGCATAGTCCAGTGTGATTTATACTAATGATCACTGAGAAATTCAATAGCAACGCATATATTTGAGAGGTATTTCTTCTTTTCACTGTTTTGCTTGAAAATAAGTACAATATTAATGTATTAAAACCTCTGTTTTATGCATACCGGGTAAGTAATTTTATTCTAGCCTGGCTAGCTGGCCTACTGACATGTATTTTCACCACTGCTAAAAAATAATGAGGAGTCCAAGTGACACACATTTATGGCTAGGATTGCCATCAGATCCCTTGACCTAATTGAGCATGCCTACACACCTTAGAGTGTTTTGCATAACCAACTTAGACAGCAGGAGCATTTCCAACCAGATTGATTGACATATTTTATTTCTAACTTAAGCTTAATCATGACCAAGAATGATTCATTTACACCTTTCAAACTTTAGGAGTTGACACAGGAGACAACCAAGCTGCAGAATCCAGTATAAGCAACCATGTAAAGGCAAAAATATAGAGCAATACAGTTTATTAGCCTACTTAGCTGCTGCAGTTGATGTAATAAAATGGATTAATTAGCTGGTATGGGAGTTACTTTATTTTATAAAATAAATGTCAAACTGGATGTTTTGCAGGAAAGATTTTGTCCTAAATCACTCCTCCACTAAACATTTATCTGAAGTCATGTATACAATGCAGAGAAGGTACCATAAGGTGTGGTTTCATTTTTATTTCTTGGAACTGACTACACAAGAGCTCGGCTCCTGCATTAACCACATTGACTCTCAAACTGAGAGACTTCTCAGTTTTTAAGGTATAAAAGTACCTTCACATAAATATCAGCAGTTTCCATGCATCCTGCCTTAAACAGGAACAAAGCCTAATAGAATAGACTGTAATAAAAGTGCCATTTCCAACGTGTGTATGCGGCTGCTCTGCGCTGAAAATGTCCTTTAGCACTTTTTAACCATATTCTCTAGTGTGTCAGCAACGAGACTCCATCAGAGTATTTAACATTGCTGGGAGCAAAGGAATAAAGTGGAGTCACTGTTGATTATTACTCATTAGCCACAAGGACATCCACTTAACATGTGAATAAATGAATGACACCATGTCCTAATGGAAATGGCCTCAGTGTACCTTTAAGCAAAATGTTGTTTAATATCTTCCATTTGCTGAATAGTAAAAGAGGCCTGTTGGACATTGCACAGTTAGCAAGCAGCCATTGTTGCTTTGTTCCAATTTCAGCACTTAATAAAAAATGTTGTCTTGACTGCAGCAAAGACGGGCCTCAAAACCCTTGAGTGGCAGCACGATCTCGTCCTCGTTCTGTGCATTCAGAATCGCACTGGTGTCCTAAAGGGTTAACAGCCATAAAGCAAATGAAGCTTTAGAAGGTACATGTTCTTCATTATTCTGCTTTACATTCAAACATATAAAACAAAGAACATCTGATATCTCTATTGGTTTTCTTAGATAAAACGCAAGCAAGCTATAAGCCTTAATTTTCTTATTACCATTTGTTAACAAGGAAGATAACGCTCTCAAAAGTACTTGATTAGGACTCTCTTTGATTTGTATCTTGCTATGATTTGCAGGGCATATATTTTTGTATTATGACTTTAGTACACTGATCGTTCTGATCAAAGTGATAAAAAGAGGTATTTTAAAAGTGTAAATATTAACCATACAGGTAAACCACATAATCAGAACAGCATCTCTAATGCTGCCGTGCTGGAGCACGCTTTGGGAAACAAATCATAGCTGAGATACACGTTCCTATCTGGAAAGCTGATAGTCTGGGGTGGAGGAGCCCTTTTGCCCTCAAACCCTTGCAGCAGTGACTTACATCGTTCACAACTTTTTCCTTCCTTTTTTTTTTTTTTTAACAACACAGCGACTGAAACCAGCTGCAGGTATAATATTGAAGATATTTGCTCGTGACAGTTCACGTAGCTAAATACGATCAGAATCCATACAGAATACATCTGTTCTTACAGGGATAAAGCAGCTTTATCTAAGGAAAATAACTGCAAGTGCATTAGCCAACATGAAAGATTTGGGGGGGGAGGTATTTTAACGCATGATCTGATGGCTGATGATGAAAACTGTGCTGGATTTTTTTCCTTACTCTTGTAATTTTGCCTGTGTAACAGCTGCACTGGAGGCAGCTCACTGCTGTTTCTCACAGGCCTGTCTCCTCTCTTCTCCCCGGGCTGTGATGGGCACTTTGGCTGCGGTGAATGGGAAGGCTGACACAGCCGCTGCGCCCGGCCAGCCATTCCCTGCAGAAATGGGTCTGACAAGTTGGAAGTCTCTTTCTCCTGCCTCCTCCTCCTCCTTGCCGGCACTTCCTCTGGCCGGCCCGTGCAGACAGGGAGCGAGTGGGAGATGATTACATCAATCAGTGTCAGGTCTGGGAGCTGTGATTTATGAATATGCATAATGAGCTCTCACCTTTGAGAAGGACTAGCTAGGGAGATAATTGATTAGACAGGAAAAGAGCAGCCAACAGAGAGGGAGAGAGAGGCCTCTCTGCGCCATCTCGGGCAGGCCTGGCTGGGGCTCCAGTGAGGCTGTCGAGCTGGGAGAGACATTTCCAAAACAAAATAATACAAGTAGGATTTTTAATGTTTTGTCGAAACACACATAACAAAATGTTTCCTCACAAAATGAACGGGAAATTTCTCCACATTAGAGAAGCCGGGCAGGCATAAAGGCTGCTCTCCCCCCGCAGAGAAACCAAGTTTTCACTTCCAGAAGCCAAAGGGGTGGCTTTGCTGTGGCTGTCGTGCAGTCGCTGCTGCTGAGGTAGCATCCATGCCAGTCAGGGCGAAGAGAGAGGGCTCTGCAGGGACAGGGATTGGGGGGCTCCACTGCAAAGGCAAAGGAGCCTTTAATGGAGGTAGAAAGCTGGGGATGCAATTTTTTTCCCATCGTGGTCTCATTATGTTCTTCCATTCTCTTTAAGCATCTGTCTGGACACTGTGTGAAAGTTTCTATGGAAAACTCACCAGGATGTCCAGAGGAAGGGGATGTGGAAATTTGCCTCTAGCTTTCTCTCCCCCCACCCCTCCGCCATTTTACATGCCATTAATCTTTTTCACTTTTTTTTCCCCCTCTTTTTTTCCTCAGCAAGAATTGGCTAAGGAAAAAGCAGGGATACAAAGTGCAGAGAGACTGGGTAAAATTTACATGAGAAACAATCCGTTTGCCTAACCACCCACCCACAGAGATTCCCCTCACTTGAGGAGCCCATCGGAGCAAAAGTGGGGGAACAGTTCCTGGCAGAAAGACAGCGCTGCGAGGGCTGCAAGAAGGAGGCAAAGGCTGTTTCCAGGATGAGCTGTGACCAGAGAGGATGTATGGAAAAGAAACACGACATGAGGGGAAGAAAGCAGCTATTACAAGAGTGCCCCGAACTTTGGGTCCCTTCCCTGGCCTTCCTGGAGGGCCAGGGCCAGGCCCAGCTCCGCTGCAGCCATCGCTGCCAGCAGCCCAGGGAGGCTGCAGACACGTACCAGGCATGGGCTCTCCCCACCATAATGCCTGCCAGGAAGAATATGAAGCAAGAATATTAAAATACATATATAAAATGTATACCTACACACACATATACAGCGTAAACATATCTATAAATCTTATCACTTACAAACGCCTAGGATTTAAAATGTAGTTTATTGGCCTAGTGCAACACAATCC
>WBNH01008946.1:90000-98971 GCA_013401255.1 Urocolius indicus | reverse complement strand
CAGGACGGACCGGCTCCCCAGGTGCGTGTGCGTGGAGAGGCCGCCGGCAGCCGGGACCGGCCGCCGCAGCCGTCAAACCCTGCCGGGGGCGGGGTGGGGGGGAAGCCGCGGGGTCGCCGCTCCAGCCCTGCCCCTCTCCGGCGGCTCTGCCGGAGATAACGCCCCGTCTCCCCTGACAGCCCTCCCGGCGTCTTCCCCGGCGGCCTCACGGGCCGATCCCCGGCGCCGGCTCGAGCGTCCCAGGGAGCGAGCGGAGAACCCCGGGACGGCCTCTTACCAGCTGGGGGAAGATGGGCAGCTCGGCAGCGTAAGGCAGGAAGGCTCCGTAGCCCTGGGCGGCGGCGGCGGCGGCGTAGGGCGCGCCGTACATGGAGGAGAGCACGTTGGAGAGGGTCCCGGACGGGGCCAGCTCGGCGCCGCCGCGGGAGCCGCCGCTCCCCGGGCGCTCCGCCGGGTAAATCGGCCTGATGTACTGGTAGCCCAGNGGGGGGGGGGAGAAGAGAGGAAGAAGGGAGAGAAAGGGGAGAAAGTAGCAGGGCCGGGAGCGGAGGAGGGAGCCGGGTCGCTCGCCCTCGGCGGCCGCCCGCACTTTCAGCGCCTCCCGCAAACTCCGGCGGACATGGAGGGGGTGGGGGGAGCCGGGGGTGCGCGGAGGCCGCAGGCTCCCTCCTGTCCTCGGCCGCCGCGGTAAACGATCCGATCGCTTCTTTCTTCTCTCACTTTTCCTATTGATCTGAGTGGACCCAGGTCAGGTCCTAACAGATTGCCTGAGATTATTGGGACTCTGGGCTCTGATTGACATTTCTAGTCTCTCACAAGCCCCTCCTATTTCTTTTAAGTCTCTCGCTCTCCCTCTGCCTCCCTCTCTCTCTCATGCCTAGAGCTCGCTCTCGCCGGGTTTGTCACTAGCAGCTTCTTTCTACCCCCCCCCCTTTTTTTTTTTTTTTTTCTAAATCTGTTTACTGACGTCGCGATCTTTTATTTGAGTTGCTTTCAAATCTCGTTTTAGCGATCGCCAATCAGTTGTGTGTTTTACAGAGGTTTAACCCTGCCTCATGGTATTCTAATTATATAGAGATAGATTTAGATATAATTTCTTTCGTAGCCCCCCCCTCCCCCCTCCCCTGAAGCATAGGAAGCCAGGGTGTCAGCTGTGAGCGGCACACGAGAGGGACAGAAAAAAGTTGTGACATTTAAAAATAAAGCCCCCCCCCCCCACCCCCCCCCGTCCTTCTCTTCAGGATTTCAAATTTACAACCTTTTCTTACCCGGGTTCAGTTTGTTTTCTTTATTAAGATATTCTCTCCTTCCTTTCCCCCTCTCTGGCCCTGGCGAGAGTTACATCTCCTATTATAGCTTTAAAAGTCTATTAGATTTTATTATTATTATTATTGCTATTTGCATTTCCAGGGCTACCTTGAAAATTTTCTTAATGTTCTGAATCTTTAAGGAGTTCTCTACGTTTTGTCTGGGCTAACGGTGGGCAGATACAGTGGAAAAGCTAAGTTAATTTTCCTCCTAATAAGGGACTTCAAAGAGTTGTAGGTCACAATTTTACATCAAAGGCAGAAAAGAAGGCAAATTAAAATCTTAACAAAGGAGAGACGGGAGCAGCCCTCTGGGCCATTAGTAAATAAGTGGTGTGAAAAAAGGGACAATGACAGGCACTGGAATTAAACTCATTAACACCTTTTTGTCTTGGTGCGAAATCTCTAATTAGGAAATTTATGATCATTTTGCTTATTCCCTCTGTTCTGAATCACTACAAGGCTTGGAAGGAAGTACCTGGTACGTGCAACATTTGCAAAGGGAGCAGTGGCGCGGGCTTGGAGGAGCGATCGGGAGGGAGTCAAGGTGCCGTTTAATTACCGAAACCGATTTTTTTTTAATGATCACACATTTTAAATTACGGTTTGCTTTTCTTTCTTTTCTTTCCCCCTTCGCCCCCCCTCTTCTCTGAAACCAGCGTGTGAGTGGCAATTTAGCCCTTTAAGAGCAGTTAAAATACAGTTCAATGGCGGTGCGCCCTGCTCCGCGGCTGCGGCGGAGGGAGAGCCTGGGGAGACGCGGGGAGACTTCACACAGCCCGTGTCCGGGGCTACGATGATGGGCAGAGGAGAGGGGACCTACCTCCGTTATCCGCCCTGTCAAATGCTCGGTGCTTAAATTTAAAACAAAACCCAAAAAAAAGTTTGAAGGGTCTTTTGAGGAGCTGGGACTGGAGGAGAGCCGTTTAACCATATTCCCCTCTCTTCCTAAATACTCTCTGGATTTATTGCCTTTAAAATGTGATTTAGGTACAATATAACCACTGTGCCCACAGTATGGATTTTTATAACTACATTTCTTTAAAAATGAAATTCATGTCAGATTATGCAGTTAAAGGAATCGACCTTGATAGCTTGCTATAATAAAACTGTATCAGCTTGTAATAAATGCGGATTATAGCAAAGCAAGCTCCAGAATTAAAATTCCCTGAATCAATATATGAAAATCTGTAGGAAACATCTCTAATCGTATTAAGTTCATCTTTATAGCATTTCCTATCTGCTAATCTAGTGCAAAAACAACTCTGGGTTGGAGGAATTTATTTTCTTCTATTCGACGTTACTCCTGTAATAGCTTTTGATAGTATAATGCAAGGGAGATAACAATATTAAATTCAGTTTTAAATTTATTTATTTTTTAAATCAAAAGGGAAAAAAGGCAGCGACCCCCACGTCCTGATGTGCTTTAAACTTTTCTGCGGGAAGCACTCGGCTGGGGTGACGCGATGCTGGGGGGGTCGAAAAAGAGTTTGGATGCAGACCACAACTTTAAAAAATATCTGCCTCAGAGATAAAAAAGGAAGAATATGAAAAATCAGACAGATTAGTCGCCGGCTGATACAGTCGTGCTCGCTTCGCTGGAGTTACGCCTGGGCTGTGCCCCCCCACGGGCGGGCACGGAGGCACACGCGTGTCCCGTCTTTCTGGGGCTGCAAGTCTAGCACGGAGTGTTAAAGCTGGCGGGATTATTTCGTGATTTTTGAGCAACAGCACAATCGATCTGAGTTCGTCCCCCGGGGGAGCCACTGGCATAGGCGGGCAGGGCGGCGGGGGGGAGCGGCCGGGGCGATGCAGGAGCAAAGGGTCCCCCGGGCCGTGGGGGACTGCTACGGGGCAGTGGCGCTGGGCAGCCGGAAGGAAGGAACGGGACGCGAGAAATTTATGCGTGCGACTGGATCCAGGTCAGGGTGAGGGTGAGGGATGGTTTATCAATGGGCAAGAAACGGAGAGGAAACGTAGCCGGACGGGAGGAGAAATCTGCAGGGATACAGATCTCGGCTGAGGGAGAAGGGGTGGGGGGGGGGGCGGGGAAGCGGAGGAGAGAGCAAGAGGTAGGGGAGACGGGAAGAAGAGAAGAGACATCCTCCCGGGAGTAGAGCGGGGGTGCGGGAGCGATGTCCACGGCAAGAAGCGCCGCACACCTCGGGCTGCGGGAGGGCAGTGGCGTGCGAGAGGGTGGCTGCGGGGACGGGACGAGCCCAGGGCTGGGTGCGAGACGAGCATCAGGGCGAGCAGGAGGCGGCGACAGGAGAGGAGCGGGGAAGGCAGCAAAGCCCCCTTCTCCGCAGAGGGGAGGCGAGCAGGGGCGGGGGAGAGCGAAGCCGAGCGGGAGAGGTTTTCCCGGGCTGGAGCCGTAGCGAGGTGCGAAGGGGCGGCCGGAGTCGTCCCGTCCTCCGGGGCGGCTGCGGGGGGAGCGCGGGACCCGACGGCCGCTGCCCCCGGGGGAGCAGCCGCGGCGGCGGAGCGCTCCTCGGCCGGACGGACACGTGTCTTCTGGCCGGGACCTGTCAAAGCTGGGAGAGCGGCTCCTGATTTATNGCCCTCCCCCCGGCCTCCCCTCGCCTCCCTCCTCTCCCGCCTGGCGCACACGGTCGTAGAACCAAACCTCCCTCTGGCTTGCGGCTGGGCTTCCCTGAGTCCGCAGCCGGCTCTGGGGCTACGAGGCTGGCTCCGCCGGGAGGAAGCGCCGGGTCGGGCACCGTCCGTGGGCAGCACCGCGCCCGCCCCTCGCCCCGGAGACCCCGCGCTCGCTTCCCGTAGCTTGCGCGCCGCCGCGACCCTCTCGGGTGGGAGACCAGGGGGCACGGCCCTGGAGGCGGTCCCGGTCCAACGCTTCTCTCTCGGCCCGAGGGCCCGGCCGGGGGGCTGGAGGCTGCCCTCTGGAAGTTGCCGGGGCCCGGGCCAGGCTGGGAGCCGCGGCGTGCCGCAACACACGCGGGACGGGGCGCAGCCAGCGAGGAAGAGGGGGGTAAACAAACAAGTGGGATTAGAAGAAGGGCCGCAGTTAAAGAAGAGTTAAAAAAATAGAGGGAAAGATCAAAGCGCTGGGTAAAAGACTCTTCAAATTACACGTTTGAAGCTTTTCCATAATTCCAAGGCGACAGATAGATAACAAGCTGCACATTCCTTATCACATATGGAATCAATCTGAAAGGAGTCTCTTGATCAGAATCTGTTAATTGCAGTGACATATGATTTGGAAAGAAAACACAATTAATGACCCTTCCTGTTAAGGCTTTAGGACGAGGCCACTGACAATCTGGACTCTGCAGCCAATGTCAACTTTATTATTATTATTATTGTTATTAGTAGTAAACTATTAAAGGGAGACATTCCTCGAGCCCCAGTGACTGTTTTGTCTCCCTTCCCATTGCAGGTTTTTTTTTTTTTTTCAGAAGGGGGAGGAGAAGAGAAGGGGACAGGAGTGGGTTTCCTTCAAGGTTTGGGGAACCAAAATGATTTAGTACTGTGTCTGTAAATCTAATGACCTCAGGTGAGAAAAAATACTTCATCCTTTATTATTACCATTTGTGGTGAGGGTTACCAGGAAACAGCAGAACCCATTTGAAATGGTAAATATAGGGATCCATTTAAAGCCCATTATTGTGGAGATTTTCCCAAAGTGAAATAAAACAAATCTTCCCAATCCCACTTCTAAGTGCCTCTGCCCACTGTGCCCTCGGGTCCCCCCGAGCTGCCCAGCTCTGGGATGGTAGACCTTGGCCCATCCTTCCTGGGCACTGAGTGAGCCTTCTGAAGGGAGGGAGCAACGTTTAAAAAAGCTTTATAGTTAAAAGGAGATGGCTTTATTGGGAGAGGGAGAGGGTGAGGTTCATTTGAAGGTTATAAAGCATACTCTTTAATAGGATCGAAGTGAAATTAGTTAATAGGAAAATGCTGGCCAGAAGCTCTCCGGGCTTTTAAGTGCTCTCCAGGCCATTTAGAGAAATTGAATAAGAACAGACTCCGTTACCTGCAGCCCCAACTATTATCTCCAGTTCTGCACAGAGGCGAGAAGGGAAAAATAGTGCCTGAGAGACCTTAAGTCCCATACACCTCCTGCCAGTGTATTTCCTCAAGAAATAATATCCCCTTTCTGGTAACAACCGTGTTCTCCTCCTTCTGCTGTTGCTTTTAAGCAGCCCAGGCTACACTGAGTACCACGAGGGAGTAAGCGAAGGTAAGGGGCCATCAGCAGATGCTAAGGGCTCGAGGGGCAGCTCTGAGCAGCAGCCTCATCCCCACCTGGGCAAAGCTGGCCTCTTGGTGTTCTTTTTTCGCCCTTTCATTTCTCTGAAGTTCTTTTATTGTATTTTTTCCCCACCATTGTGGTGCTTTGCTGATTTGCGTTCGGACCGTTGCCAGTAGGTCAGTATATTGTGTTACCTTAACTTCCTATCTGCTCCCTTTCTCCCTGCCTTTAAACGTTATCGCTTTTAGAGGTGTTAATAAAACCTTTCCTTTGGTAAATCGTTCATTAAAAACCCCTCCGAAACCTGGAAAGACTTCAGAAAAAAAAAGGGAAAAAAAGGGGAAAAAAAAAAAAAAAAAGCAGCGCTCAGGAATGAGAGGCTGGGAGAAGGCTTTTGTCCAAAAAAACGCGTAATTGCTGTGAATCTTAGGAAACATTAATCTTTATAGGAATTTGTGATTCATATCTGTGGTTTGACCGTTTAGGTGATTTACAATCTGTTAGTGTAATTCACTAATTTTATGCCAATGTGTTTTATGCACCCGGTTAGACTTTCCATCCTCCGTAGGAATGAGTGGCTTTGTGTCCTGACGGTGTCCCTGTGGCTCTTCGACTCTGGCCCCCGGCGGGATATGATCCTGGTGCTCCCGGGGAAGCGGGCAAAAAGTGTACACAACTGTGGGAAAACTTTCCCTCGCCATTTTCCGGCACATCTTCCCTCGCATGCAGCCCCGGCCCTTCTTGGCGAGGCAGGGGCCGAGCCTCCACCATCCTCCGCGGCCGCGGGGGTGTGCGTGGCTCCGGTAGCGGCTCCAGCAGGAAGGCTTTAGCTTTTGTATGGTCAGGATATCCTGGATTTCTCGAGCTTTACCAGCGGGTTTAAACCCAGATGATTCCCGGTCCCTGGTGCCCCCTCGGTGGAGCCTCCCACATGGTGCAGCGGAAAACTTCCCACCCTTCTCGGGTGCACAGGCCCGCCCCGATAGGACGGTCCCGACGGGACGGTGATTCTCCGGCTTTCCCGGCCGGGTACTCCGGTCCGTCTCCCCTCGTCGCCAGCCCACCCCGGATGGGGATGGTGCCGGGATGGGGGGAGGCTGATCGTGTTGTCGCACCGTGCGAGGGATGCGCGACGCAAAGGACGAGCCTGAGCGCTCTCAGTGTCTGCGTGGAAGCAGAGCGTGGCATTCCCCGGGTGGGATGTTTCAGCATTCTCCGGCCGCCGCACGGGAGAGCCGGGCATGAGGACAGCTTCGTGTAATTTGTAACTGGGTTTGTTAGCTCGAGGGGAAAACATGAGCAAAGAAAAGGAGCGGCAGCTGCACTGAAGATAACACTGCGCGAAGCCTAATCTTGTGACACAATCATTAATTACTATTGTATTAATTACTATTTTTCCCAAACAGTCCCTGCCCGGAAGAGCTTACAGCCCACATCTGCCGTGTAACGATACTCTGGTTTAGAAATGATTCTCCCATTAGGTCGCAGGTAGCGTTTACAAATGGTAACACCTACAGTATCAAAGCCCGTCATCTTGCAGCCTGAGATTTTCTGTCCCATCGGCCTGGGTAGGATGATTTTGATGCCGATAAAATACATTTAAATATCAAAGTCTTTATTCACGTACACATTCTGTCCAAACTTTTAGATCGTGATGGCGTAACTGCTCTATTTGCTCTTCATCCCACTGATGCTGCCTTATATCAGTAACAAACAAGCATTGATTTTATGGTAAAGTCACTTTGGGATGGGAATGAGTAACTCCAGGCAGTGCTATCACTGTATTACATGGAAATGGCCCAGGTAACAAGATGAACATTGATTCAGCATTATGTTTGATCAATAATGAAATAAGTAACTTCAGGGCAAAATTAAAATGCAAGCTGGCTTAACGCTGCCAGCTTCTGGGCTAAGTGACAAGGCTAATTCAGCAGGGAAATGGCAATATTTGCATTAGAGGCTGCATCTGTTGTTTGGTGGAAGAAGCTGGATCTGTAATAACGCCGGATGAAACTGCAGGGAGCGGGTTTGACGGGAGCCTTCGCGGTGCCTGGGCCGATATGCCCGGGCCAGGGAGGCAGGGGGGCGACGGGGACGGTCTGTTTCTCTCTCGACTCCCCTCGGCTTTTGGCCACGACGCAGCTGAGATGCAAAAAATACTTCAGGGCGGGTAACAGAAGCCCAGCGTGTACCGTTTCTCAGATAACCAGATGGTGTTCTCACTTAGCGAAGGAGATACGCTTTTTGGGAGTCCTGGGCGTGGGGAGTCCGGGCCCTGCCTGCACCCCGCGTCGCCCCCTCCTCTCCTGCACGGCCCCTGGAAGTCTCCCGGTGTAATTTGGAAAAAAAGCTAGGAAGAGGTGAAGTAATTTAGGAGATGAGTAGGATCATGACCAGAGTTCTCTGTACCGGCGGCCTTTGGCCCGGTTTATCCTCTGTTTTCTCCACGACCGGTTTTTACACCTCTGCCATCATTATTGGGACGGTGACACGCATTGATTTTCAACGATTCTCGCCTTCAGCCGGCTAGCACCGGCACCGGGACACGAGGCGAGCCACCGAGGGTACAAACTCGGTTAGGTGTGGGAAAGTTGTAAGGTGTAACCCCTGTGTCCAGAATCGGAGCTGGAGCGGTACGGAGGGTGGGAGACCGGCAGCTCCGCTGTGCCGTACCGGGGAGGAGATAGTTACCATGGAGGGAACCATAAGCACTAGAAAGGTGCGAGGCGGCGGGAGCTGCCGATGTGTGCGGATGAGGAGGCTGTGGGCAAGCACAGGAAGACATGACAGGCAGTCAGCGCCCAACATAAACTGCGGACGCCTAGTATTGCGGCATTTTTCTAAGTAGTTATTTTTTAAGCAATGTTTAAACATTTCCTGTGATGGGGAGAAAGAAAAAATAGAGAAAAAAAGGAAGGGCTCTCCCCAAATGAAAAGGAAACACTTCTTAGTGCAGCATCGGCTAAACTGAGTGTGCCAGAGGTGTGTGCACCTCTGCTCCGTGGCTGGAAACAGTCCCCAAATCGAAAGTGCGGTGAGAGGGGGGATGTCCCGACGGCTGCCCCAGCATGAGTGGGTTTCTGCCCGCCAGGCACCGGTGCAGCACTGAAACCTGAGCCATGAATAGGGCCCAAAGTGGCGGAGGCGCGGCTGGAAATGGATGATGTGGTGGGCGAGGGATGGCCCGGGAGGACGGGCGGCAGCGCGCCAAGGGAGAGAACCGCTCTCCACCTAGAGAAAGGCCGCAGACGGCGGGAGCTCGGCGCCCCGGGGAAGGAGATGGAAACGGAGGGGTGGGGAGAGAGGGGCTGGAGCCCGTGGCGTGTCACTGCACGCTCCCCACTCCCCCCTCCCGGGCGGCAGGATTCAGCCCCCTCCTTCGGGTGCTGGTGCAAGCCCGGAGAAGGGGTACCGACCGGGGGGCGTGGATTTAAGCGACGCGGAGCGTGCG
>WBNH01008946.1:0-85000 GCA_013401255.1 Urocolius indicus | reverse complement strand
AAAATATGCTTTTAGAGTGAAAATAGCTCTGGGACAAATTAGTGCCCCTAATTCCACTGAATCTTGTGAGACCCCTCTGACTGCAGCGAATCATCTTTGGCTGAGCATGACTCAGAATGTCCAAATGTGGCCCCAGATTTCTCTGTCTGCTTCCTGCTGGGCAGCAGGACCTTGTGCATGCTGCCACAGGCCTTGTCTTAGCAAAACACCTGGGCTGTCTCATTCAACTACTTTAGTGGGCTGAACCTGCTAAAAATATTGTGTCTAAAAAAAGGGGCAGTGCAGGATGCCTGAGTGGAATGAAGCCCCTGTATTACATGTGTGGGCTGTTCAGGGCTGAGTAATGCTGAAATCTCTCCAAAATCCAGTGCAGGTGTCTCCTATGAGGGACATTTGGTGAACTGGGAATGAGGCTGTGCATATGAGGCTCTCAGCTGTAGCCTCGACTCTTTGGTACAGGCAGGGACTACAGACTTGCCCATCTCTTGTTGATTCAGCAGGCTCAGTGCTGGAATGGAGCAAAGGCTTTGTACAAGTTTAAGGTACTCATTTTACATTGCATCTGGTGTGCTTGATTTAGAGGGGTTGAACATCATCTTTCCAGCTATTATGTTTGGAACTCTTTGTTTACAATAGGCTCTAATATCTGTGGTATTTCAAGAGTTCTTGCTCTTACTAATTTATTGTGATAATTTGTTTGGAGAAATGCTCAGTCTACAGCTAATTTTCTTTTTATCTTTGCCTGGTTGCAGCCTATCCCAGGAGAGGTTAAAAACAATCAAGTGCTGTCCAGGTGAGAAAAATTAACTTTTTAACCTTCCGTTTTCTCCAGAGATCTGAGTTAGGCTGAGATTTAACCACTGGTGCAGAGGGTTACAGACACACTGTGTGGAGGGCTATGTTTACATCATTTTCTTCTGTTTGGAAGGGTCTGCAACAAGGTCACTTTATTTTCCTCATACAGGCCATTTCCTATTGGTCAAAGTGATGCGGTGACTGCCTAAAAGAAAAAGGAGTAATAATTGCTATGATAGAGCTTTTATTTTTGTGATGCTCTGTCGATTGTCCCTTACCAACCAGCCCCATTTCTTCCAAGATGAGATGATTGTCTCTCTGACCTCTCCCAGCATAAATGCCAGTGGAGAATCCAGGTTTGCTTCCATTTCCTGTGCCCCAGGATGATGTGGTTCAGCTCATTAGGAGTATGACAGAGAGCTGGCTGTGGCATTCCTGGGGCTCTCTTGCTCAGGGGCTGACTGGATGTTTAGGAAAGCACGAGAGGACAGGATTTAGAAGATTTATTCACCTTTCCTGGGCCATTGGTTGCAGGCAAGGCAGCTTTTCAAGACCAAAGTTGTGATCTGAACTTTCTTCACCATTATCTCACCGATATCCACGTTGCATTCAGAGACAAGGCCAGTGATGCCTGCCTCACCATGGGGTGGGCTGTCTTGGAGCAGCTATAGCATATTTCTGACAAGATGCAGTTATTACTGCATAAAAAAGAAAGAAAAAGGAAATAAACCTGTTTGCTGTGAAAGCAGCCCCTGCTTTTGTGTCCCAGCCTGGTGCCCGGTGCTCAGCTGAGAGAGCAAGGCTGTGACTCTGCTGCATGGCCTCGGTGGTGGCCCAGCATGGCACTGGTGGGTGCTGCCCTACATGGGTCACCTGACTCAGTCCCAAGCCCCATGGACTGCAGGGCAAGTGACAACCCTGATCCAGAGAGCATGGGAGAGGGGTCACTCCATGGAACTGAGCATGATGCCACCCCACTGGGCTGAGGATGGAAGTAATCCCCAGGGCTAGAATCACCTTGTGGGACTGGATACTGTGCTGGAGATGAGGGTCACCTCATGGGGCTAGAGACTGAGCTGGGGCTGAGGACTGTAGTAATGATGGGGGTTATACCATGGGGCTGGGGACTGTGCTGGAGATGGACAGGTCACCCTGTGGGGCTGTGGACTTGACCAGGTCCACCCAGGAGGTCTCTGTCCAGCCTGTGGTGCGCACAGCCCAGCTGACAGCCAGTCTCCACACAGCAAGAAGCTGGGCTCCACCAGTCCTCTGCTCCCTCCTAGTCTTGGCCCTCGGTCCTGCCAATCCCTTCAGCACTGCTGCCTGGGGTGTGCACAGTGCTCCTGTCATGGTGTGTTGTCATGGTTTGACATGACAGCCTTTTCTGGTAAGGGGGAAGGGGTTGTAAAGATGGCGCCTGTAAGAAGTTGTTTGCAACTCTCCCCAGCTCTGAGCCAGACCCACGTCTGGGGCTGAGCCAATTAGACGCCTCCACGATCACTTTTTAAGAAGAAGCCGGAAGAGGAGGTGGCTTTTCCTCCATCTTTTTCCTGCTTCTTCCTTCTTCTGTCCCTTCTTCTTCTTCTGGCTGGTGGTGGTGCAAGGAGTAGGAACAATGAGAGAAACGGCCATGCGGACTCCAAGGCCAGTGATGAAGGAGAGGAGGAGGTGTACCAGAGCAGAGACTCCCCTGCATTCTATGGAGAGAATTGGAGAAGCTGAGATATTCACCAAGGACTGTGTCCCGAGAGAGGGACCCCGTATCGGTAGAAGAAACTGCAATTGTGATGAAGAATGCATGCCAGAGATATTTACCAAGGACTCTGTCCCGAGAGAGGGAACCCATATCGGCAGAAGCCGCAGCTGCTGGGAGCAACCCATGCCAGAGAAGTTTGCTAAGGACTTTGTGCCGGGGGAGGAACCCCGTGTTGGAGCAGGGGAAGAATGCCAGGAGTCATCCTCTTCTGAGAAGACAGAAGCGGCAGAGCCCATCTGTGAGAGACTGACCACATTCCCCATTCCCTGCCCCCCTGAGCCGCTGAGGGGGGAGGAGGTAGAGATATCGGGAGCAGTGAGCTGGGCCCGGGAAGAAAGGAGGGATGGGGGAGGGAGATCTTAAAGTGCTGGTTGTAATTTTCTCATCATCCTACTCCCTTTTGCTTTTATTCCATTCTGTTTCTTGTAGAATAAACTTTCCTACTTTCCTCTCTAAGTCGAGTACTGGAGTTTGTTTTGCCCGGAACCGTAATTGACAGTAAGCCTTCCCTGTCCTTGTTTTAATCCACAACAACCTTGCTTATCTTTTTACTCCCATTTCACTGGGCCCTCCACCATCCTAACGAGGGTGGGGGTGAATGGGAGCACCGAGCAAGGGACTGTCGTGGCGCTGCTGTGCTAGGTGGGCCAAACCATGACACGTGTGTTGCTGTGGGGATCTGCTCTGCTGTGTGGCCTGGCCTGGAGCCACACCAAAGGCTATGGGGCTTCTGTGAGTAGAGAAGTCTGTCATGATGCTGAAGGCTGTTTCTGTGTATCCTCAGGGAGGCTGCTGCTGGGCCTGGGCTGGATGAGGCCATAGCTCAGAGAAGGAAGGCTTGTGGTTGTGCAGAGATGGGGCAGGTGCTTGTCACAGCCTCTGCAATGCCAGTAAGTGCCTTTGCCTTGTAAGATGTACTGCGTGCAGAGCTGTGCTTAATGCTATCTTTCTAGTGATACTGACAAGCACTGAACTTGCCAAGCCTTTAAGTGACTAATCCTTGAACAGGACACTGTCACAGCGGGCAACTGCTGTAGCCAGCTCTGATGGAGCGAGCAGAGGCTGGTGGTCAAGCAGCCCTGAAGCTCGGGGCTGTATGGAGCGTCACTCAGACTCTCCCTTGTGTTTCCAGGAGGGTTAGGCTGCCCCAGCATAGCCAGTGGGTCTTAGGCTGCTGATGCAGCTCTGGCCTGGGATGAAGAAGCTTTAATTATTTCACTCTGTAACATCACAGGGAACAAGTGCTATCTTCTACATGTTGTTGACTCTCAGGTCTTCCCTTTCCATGCTTAACATCAAGTACATTCCAGGTCTTGTTCGCATAGAGGTTTTGGTGAGTGAGTACCAGCAAGGTTGGCTGATGCCATCTTTGCCCACATGTAGGGAGGGATTAAACCTGTTGCACAAAATCTGTCATCTAATAGAGAGTATAGGTGAAATGTTATCATTCTCATCCTTTCTCTTGAGGTTAAGAAAGTTAAGTAATGCTAGATCTCATGATGGCAAGAGAAGGAATCAAGTGGCTTTAGGTTGTCAATCCAAAAGTCAGCATTAAATAATAGAGGCTGATACATTATGTCCTTGATAATGCAGTCCTCTCGTCTCTAGCAGAATGTTTGCTCCAACAGGCCTAGTTACTTCCTTAGCTGAGGGAGGGAAAGACAGGGAACTGCAGGTGGGCCGTGGAGATCAAAATCGCCAGTATCAGCTCCACTCAAGTGCTCAGGAATAAGCTTGGTCACAGCAATTTGCTGAAATGTTAATGTGCAGATATCTGTGTGATTCCAGGCTGTTTAGGAGGAGCACAGGCTTTCCAGGGAAAAATGATGGTGGGTAAATCCCCAGCTCTCCAAAACAAGGTGTAGTCTATAATTACTGGATATGTGCAGCTTTGAGTAAACACTAGTAGAATACAGAGTGAAACACGAAGAAAATCTGTCTTGAAGTAAAATTAGCAACTTTTTGTATTTCCATCGTGAAATAAGTCTAGAGTTCTGACAATATGTATGACACTTTCTATAAAATCCCATTTTAATCAGTGATGACAGTTTGACATTTTTCCAGCTGCTTAGAAGTACTAGACAGTCAAGTATCTCAGTAGGGCATGGGTTGGCATGCTGGGACGTATGTAAGCTTTAACTTTCCTCCTGCTCGCCGACTTACGATGGTATTTGAAGAACAGGGGTAAAAAAAAGCTGTCTGCAGGTTTCACACTAGCTTATGCCATCTGTGTTTTTAGCCTTGTCTAGTAAAAGTAAAATCTTCACTTTGAAAGTGTATCCAGATGCTGCCAGCTAATATTATCATTCTCAGTAGCAAGTGAGGATTTTATTTATAAAATGTCCTGGCCTCTGCTGAACAATTCATGGTTCTGCACACTTGAGGGACATATAAATAGCAATTAAAACACAGTTTGGAGTAATGCTTAGGCTCTTAGAGAAAGTGACATCAATTTAAACGGAGGGATAATGTGCTGGGCTGGATATCAATCAAAGGGAGGAAAAAAATGTTGTCTAAGCAGCATTTAAATGATGGGATAAAACATCTGGGAGAACAGGCTCCACAACATGGGGGCTGGCAGATAAAAGACGCCTGAGTGAGGACAATGTGCTGGATGAGACCACCAATCTCAGATATGCCTGCTCCAAAGCCTGCTAAAGGTAACCTGACTTTGAAAGTGTACTTGTGTCATTAAGTGTGGCCTTCTTGCCTGTTTCCTTTGGGGAGAGGTCTCAGGAGGTGGGGGGAACAGATATAATCTGGGGTAGAAAGGAGATAATTTCTTACTTATTTAGCATCTCCTTCTGCATCCTAGTCAAATATCTTATTCTAACCTGTCTTAATCTATTCCAGGTATGTCCAGAGCTTTGGTAACTGTTGCCACTGTTTGGTCACCACCTCTTCTTCCTTACTGCATTTACATTCTCAGTGAAAATCTCTTTTTGTAAATGGAAATCTAATGTGCCTACGGTCCACTGTAAATAGCCTTACAGTGTATGGCATTCCAATTTACCTCCTGAAGTCTTTAAGTCCCAGGTCTTCACCTTTGCTGTGAACTTTTACGTCACGTGCCTGGTTATTTCTGTTGCGCTCTGCCCAATTCCTCTGTCTTACTGTTCCTGTCACCTCTTGCTTGTCTTTGTTCTCTACCTTCTGTTTCTCAGTGGAGTGAAGACCAATGCACTCTCCAGTGCATGGATTTTGTGTTTCAATTGCAATTTCTGCATAGCAAGTCACAAAGTCTGAGCTCACAGCCCACTGTGTACACACACAGTGTCTTGTTAGCTTTATAAGCAATGAGAATAAATGAGATTCAAATTACCAATATTGTAGTAGCACATGGCTAGGCACATAAAATCAATGCTATGAACCCAACCTGCATGCATAGTTACTGCAATTACACATAGAAATAGTAATTTTGCAGATTGGTGAGGACATTTAACGTGACATGCACTTGCAGAGCTCCTTAGTGTTCAACGCGGTTTTAAGCACAAATGCCCTATACAGTCTGTATGGCACTGGGGTTGCTGAAACTGGACTCTCAAGCAGAAGCTGTTGGTTTATTTTTAGTTACAGAATTGTGTTGCTGGATTGTTTGGGGAATTCATAAGTGTTGTCTGAAGAGCTTTAAAAACTCACTTCTCCACATCTAAGCCTCCTATCTTCTAGCTTCAGATAAGCAACTGGATATATTAATGCTAGCACTATACTTTTATGAAGCACAGATGTTAATTTGAGGAAACAGCTATAAATAAGTGCAGAATTTGCACATGCAGATAAAAAGATGACTTGAGAAACCAGGACTATGTTGATTGTCTCTGCACCGAATATGCCTTTTTTAACTTGGTTTTATGTGGCAGATTATATGAAGAAAATCATGAGACATTTAGATCAAGGAGTTAAAGATCTAACCAGAATGTTGATGACTTATTTACAAATGTTTTCTCAGCCATGTCACTTCAATTTCTACAGGATATCCTTTTCCTTCAAAGTCTCCAGAAATCACAAGTCGGGCTGCTTTTTGAGGGGAGGCTATTTGTTAGGAGTCTGACAAGATGAATTAGTTGAATAATTGTCACTAACTCATACAGTACCTGCTACTTAAGGTGTTCAGTCTGGATAAATTGTTCTCTGTTAAGGCCTGGCCATTCTTTCTCAAAAAGGTATACTTTTTCATACACTTCCATCTCTGTTCAGGCTGCTTGTCTTACCTTTCCTAGTGTCTTGTGATATTTGGTGCAGTGCAAGACAGTGTTTGGTTTTATGTTGAAAAACACATCTTGCTCTGTTGCCTTCAGATTAACACATCTTCATGGTGCAGGGAAAAAAGTAAAGTTCAAACCCTTTATTTGAAAATATTGATTCTGGTAGTAATTATCAAAGATTTAGTTCCTTTGACTTTAGATGAACCATTAACCATGTCTCCAGCCTGTAAACCCAGTCACTAATGAAAACCTGCGCAAGTCGACTTGGATAGAAACTTTGGTGCATGTCTGCGTGGGTTTTTCCGGTGAGGCTGCAGCAGCGCTCGTGCTCCAAAGAATCCCCAGGGCTCTGAAGATGATTAATAATAACAAAGCTTTCCCTATTGTGTTAGCGGGTGGGAAGGAAGGAAGAGTACTCTAAAAAGAGAGTGCATAGAATTTCTGAGTATTGAAGTTCAGGAGTAGAGTTTAACCCTTTAAAACAGCTGCAAAAATTCCTCCCATTTCTTCGAGGAAGATGAAATCTACTTTCTCTCTCTTTGTAAAGTCTGCCTACTGGCTGCACTAGCAGATTCCTACACCAAGTATGTGCAGAGAGAAACCAATGCACTGAGATGCAACACACTTTCAGAGAAGTTGGGCTGCTTGCAGTACAACAAATGGTTAGGCACACCCACAATCCACTTAGGTTTAGCTTTTTTGAAATGTGTTAGAGATTTCTGCTAATGGGTTTTCCCTGTGGGCAGCATTACCAACCTGATTATACAGGTTTTAAGAAACTCTCCTAGGAAGATTCTTTTTCATCATAAGTTTTGACATTGACCTACTAAACTGGGTAATTTAGCATTTTATTTTCTAAGAATTAAAAAGAAAATTGAATATTTCATGACAAGAGAAGGATTATAGTAACTCTGTTCTTTATAGGAAACCTATCATGTCTGGAGGCCAGATCATGCTTCTGAGATCTGTTGAAGATCTCAATACCTGCTTTCAGGCCAGCAATGGGAGTGTGATGTCCACCCCAATTTCTTGCTCTAGAAGCTTCTACTATATGTGCCTGTGAATATAGCTTGGAGATAGAGCTGAGAGGTAATATGCATGTTCTTGCCAGAAAAAAAAATCTCAATGACAAGGTAATACATTTGCAGATCACATCAATTTTCATAGGGACTTTCTATCTCAACAGAAACAGGGAGATTGTTGCAGAGATACCTCTGCTTGGTTATGGCAACCTGGGACCTCTGAAAGGAGACCTTTGGCCTCCAAAAAAATCTTTAAGTTCCCTCAGGATTAGGAGCAGCTTCTGAACAGAGGTGAAGAGCAAACTTTTGCCATGTTCCCCTGTGACGTTGCGTGTATCATGCATGGGACATATACATTTGTGAAGATATCTTGGTGGAAGTTGCATTGCAAAAAAGCCCACTCCTAAAGCTAACTGGGAGGATGTGGCAATTTAGCTCATGTGATTTAATTGCTGTGTCCCTTTAATTGCAATTATTCTTATCAATTAAGGGATACCAAATACAACCTGATTATTATTTGGCTGAAAACCAGGAATGCTTTGTTTCACTAACACGTTACCTGAAACAGCTGGAGCTGGGATACCAGTACAAAAAATGTATTAGGTATTTTTAAACTGGTTTTACAGCAGTAAATATATATTATAAAATAAATGTATTTCCTTGAAAAAAATCTCTATTGCTTGTTCACCCATCCTGCTAATATGCTGCAGTTTAAAGTAGTTCATTTGCCTACTCCAACCCTGTAGTCTTTGATATCTGGGCACAATTCTTCTTGTTGGTCTGTGTAAAACAGTATTTTACGAAAGTGTCAGTCAAGATCTGCTTTGAGCTTGAGAGTGAAATATTCAAATCTGCGCTTGCAAGGAATTAATTTGATAGTCATTGTTTTACTACATTTACTAATTTGTTACTAATTTGCTGCTATTGTTAGGTATGGAGTTAGATGAGTATTACTAATCCTCTAGCTGATCCTTTAGAAAAGTAATGGCTTGTTGGGGTTGTGATATTTGATAGTTTCCTTCCTCTCACTCCCTTCATCTTTCTATATTCTCCTCCTGTTCCTACTTGAGTTTACACTCTGGAGTGTCCAGAGTTGGAGGATGTCCAAGCACAGCAGCACACTGTGAGGCTGTGTGGTGACTCGTTGCTCAGCCAGGGAAGAGGGGAAACATGTTAATCTCCAAAGAACATCCAGAGAAATACAGAAAAAATACTATGATCCGTCTGAGTGTGTATGTTCACCCATGACCATACTTATCTGACTGGGTTATTGATGTATGTGTGGAAAATCCTGTGTACATGGCAGAGGTGGAACATCTTGCTTTTCAGTAATTTTCTAAAAATAGCCTGTAAAAAAAATTACTCAGCATTTCTGTGATGCCTGTTATAATGTCCTAGAGTACTTTTCTAATGTGACTTTAGTCTTAATACAGGATTCGAGCAGAAGCAGCTGAGCTGAGGGTTATTTTGTTCTACTTTTGGGGTTTACATTAGTGGCAGTTTCCAGAGTTGCTGCTGCTAACCGAAACCCACATGTGGCAGGTCCTTCAATTTGCAGTATTCTCTGCCTCAAATGTAGGGTTAAGATTTCTTCCTGTGCTCTGACCCCGTTATGGTAGGTAAACAGGCTGGAGCAGCATAAAAGGGCTTGGAAGCCCCATTTCTGGCTGGGGGAGAATTCCCTGGGCACAGGCTTTGCAGAAGACGGCAATAAGGCACCAAACAGACTCTCCCCCAGATGTCTGGTACCTTTGGTATGCAAATAGAGGGGGACCCTGATAGGCGGCCAGCATGGCTCCTTTCAAGTCCTCGTTTAGTTCCTGCTGTGTGTCTTTCCCCTCTTACCGCAGAGAGAAGAACACTCCAGTTTTGTTATGTTTAAATTACACTATCTTTTATATTAGGATAGATCAAAAAGTAACACCCAAACCATTTTTTTGTTCACATAGCTATATAAGCAGCTGTATCATAATTAAACTGTTTAGTTAAATGTATGTCCTCAACAAAAGCAAGATTGTTCTGTAGTGTTTCTGAGAGCATGAAGTTTGTATGAGGCAACATTCGGAGATTTCTTCATTACTTACTATATAAAAGCAGTTCCAATCCTACCTTTAAAAAAAAACCCCACAAAATTCTTCACATAAATGAGTATTCCACTTACATGATTTATAAATTACTTTGGTTAAAGATATTATATTGCCAAGAAGCCTGACTGCAAGTGGTCTGGTTCTTCTTTTTTATATACCTATTAATAAAAAATAAAAAGCGAATGTTGAAACAGCTGAGGTTGGTTTGGTTGAAGGTTAATGTTTGGGTAAGAAGCCTCCAAGGAAAACTGAACTGCTGAATGAACACCACTCTATGGTAATTAGTGAGTGGTATTTTTCCCTTGGAGTCAGTTTCTGAATCAATGTAATAGCTAGTGATGGGAATGGGAGGACCACCGGATGGAGAAGGTAACTTTCTCTGAGAGAGAGAATGATGAAATCATGGCCATGTCATTAAAGACATGTAGGAGCTTCTACCAGAAGAAGGAATGCAAGCTTTGTTGCATTGGCCAGAGTTCTAACGATTTGTTTCAGTTACAGCTACTTCTTTCTTTTTCTGTTTTGTCATATCCTCAACTCAAATGTGGTATTGTGGTGCCAAATTAAATGGCTGCTGTCGTCCATGCTTGAAATACCAACCACTGAATTCAGGTAAAATGTTCCCTGTTTATATGCTTCTCTCTGTAAAGCTTGCAGAGCACTTCAGGATCTCTGAGTAAATATTGGTCATAATCTGAACTTTGAGAAGTACTTTTCTGCACATAAATAGAATACTTTTCTTCAAAGGTCTCTAAAATACTATGCATCCTAACTATAGGCATATATCCCCACAGGACTTGCCAGCATGTGTACTAGGTGATCAAAAAGCAGAACTTTGTTTTATTCACTTCCTTGACTTCCACTACAATCACATATATGGTATGAGATGTGATGTAGCAGTTGTAGAAAACAGGAAAGCGGTTGGAGTTCTTCTTACAACAATTACTTGGACATGTTTAAGGTCTAATAAATTATGGATCTCATTGTGGGATCATTTCTTTCACCTATTTAACTGAACCTGGAAGAAATCAGTATCTTATGCCATATTAGATCTGTGATATAAAAAATATTCTGGTCTTGGTCAACAGGCTGTTACCACAGGAAGAGCTGCTGCAGTGTATGATTCTTTGGTTTCCAATGTGGGAAGCCCATGGCCATAGAAGATGAGACTCTTCCCCATCCTTTTTGAAAGATATTACTGTGATTAAATGCTCAGAACAAAATATAATCATGGGAGTTTCAATTTTCAGTGTTGTTTTTTTTTTCTGTTTGGACCATTTCCCTTTCTGTTCTTCATGAATGACTTGTTCTGTAAATAACACACATGTGAAATCAGTTCTCAAGACAGAAGTGTCATTTGCTTCTTTTAGAAAAGAAATGCCATATAGCTGTGGCAGTCACCACATTTCAAAATATGTAACTAAACATGACACATTTTTTTCAGAATGGCTTTTGAAATGATATAATGGTGTAATTAATTAATGTATTAATTAGTGAAAGAAGTATGAATGTCTTTGTTTTTCCAGAGAAGAGTTTGTTTTTTGGGAAATAAAAAAAAACCAAACTTTTTTACTAAAGAGAAATTTTAACAAAATTTTATTTTAAATGTTGAGATTTTTGCTAAAACTCCAAATATTGAAGTATAACGTTTCATGAAACACAAGAGTTTACAAAGAATGACAGTGGGAAAATATAACAAAATACAAGTGTCGTCCTCTAAGCCTTCTTTTCCCAGAGCTTATCTCAGGAATAGCTTCTGAGCAGTGAAGCTCAGGCGCACCTGGTGTGGCAATTTGAAGTGATGACAGAGTAGCCTTGTAATGAATTTAGCCAGTTTCCTCCCTCAGCACCTTGGGACGCATCTGAGTCAGTCTTGTGGACCTGTGTGAGTTCTTGGGAGACTACTCACTTGATCCTAACTAGAAAGTCCTTGATCTTGGGTGTGCTAGTGTCATGTTTTACTTTAGCAAAATATCAGTAATTAAGTAGATAGATCAATATCTAATAGTAGTTTGAATTAAAGATGGCCATGGTTTGAAACCAAATGAAGGAAGAGAAATTATTATTTTGAATAAAATTAGATAATTAAAGAATGTATAACATGGGTGGTTTTTTTGGGGGGGGTTGGTGTTAGGCTTTGTATTTTATAGGCAGTCTGCCCACTGAGACAACTCCTGGTTCTCCAGAACAGAGCACAGAAGACCTGTGGATATTAGTGAGATCAGTTTTTCTCCAGAGTGTTCTTCATGTGGCTCTGACAGCATCTCACCATCTTTAGGGTTATGCCTTTATTTCTACTCTTTGGGATGCTGTATTTATTCTTGGCTCTGGGAACCGAGATCTGGAATACTGCATTCAGTTCTGGGCTCGCCAGCATTAGAGAGTCAGGGAACTTCTAGAGAGAGTCTAGCAGAGGGCCACCAAGATGCTGAGAGGACTGAAACATCTTTCTTATGAGGAAAAGCTGCTGTTCAGCCTTCAGAAGACTAAGAGGGGACCTCATTAACACTTATAAATGCCTAAAGGGTTGATGTCAGGAGGATGATGCATTTTTCTGTAGTGTCCAGTGACAGGAAAAGGGATAACGCACATAAGCTGGAACACAAAATATTCCAGTTAAACACAAGCAAAAAGTTTGCTGTTCAGTGAGAGAGACCTGGTGCAGGCTGCCCAGGGAGGTTGTGAAGTCTATTTGTCTGGAGGCTTCCAAACCTGCCTGGATGTGTTCCTGTGTGACCTGGTTGAGGTGGAACGTGCTTTAGCAGGGGCTCAGACTGAATGATCTCTAGAGATCCCTTCCAACCCTCACCATTCTGTAATTCCATGATTTTTTTGGAGGCTGGCTGAAGGGTATATGATAAGGGGTATACTGGGCATAGGTTTGGCAAGGTACTCAAATTGATGCTTCACTTTTGGCTTCATTGAGGTGTTTGATAGAAATCAATGGCTTTTAGGGAATATGTCACATACTTAAAACTAGACATGAGTCAGAGGGTTAGCTAAGGCTATAGATCAGGTTTTGTGTATTGTGGCTGTGGATGGCTCTTTCCATCTATTAAAGCAATATCCTGTTTTCCCAAGAATATCATATTTAGAAGAGAGCTAGTCAGGAATTTGTCTAAGTAAAAGCCCTTTTTTTCCCCTCCTGTACTTCACATAATAGCAGTTCAGTGAGATAAAAATAGTACAGAAAACAAATTAAACTTACAAATGAGAGGATATTAGAGTTGGGTCATCTTAAAAGTTGGTATTGGCCTTTTTTCTAAGAGGCTATTTTATTTTTGTTGTTTTTCTTTTATTGATTTTTTTCTTTTCCCCTCAATGTTGCCAAGGTTTCTCGAGGTTTGTTTTGTTGTTGCTTTCTCATAAAACTCCCTGCAATTCTTAAGGGAAACATTCTCATTAAGGTCGCAGTGGTAAAAAAAAAATCTTTATGGCAAGGTTAGGAAGTATTTCTAATGATTTGGAGGTATTTTTTGAGGCAATTTATACTTTCAGTGGTCACTGAAAACTAAAATATCCCTCAGAATAAGTAATAAGATCCATTCTTTTCCACCAAACCATGTAGTCCTTGACTTTAACAGGGAGTGATACATGAAGCCATTGAAAATATTGTAGAAGATCAGTAAAACCAACTTTCTGAATGGAGAAGAAAGGAGTTTTAAAGCCTTATCTAACAGAAGCTTTTCTACTTCACTGATAACTTTGATACCAGTGTACTGATATTTCCCATACACAAGAGTGGAAAAGTGCTTACCTATGTAAAGGAGCTACTGCCAAAGAGCGTTTTGGTCTTCCCCCAGTTCCACATGCAGACACTTGGGCTACATTTAGACGAGGAAATTAAACAATTCTGTGGAGCATTCCTAAGCTCTGGCACATGGAAAGATATGCTGCGAACTTCCGGGGAGTGGGCTTTTGCCCACCAGCAGCCAAGTGTGCTGAAGCCTCTGCCCATGACTGGGAGCTCAAGCGGGCCAAGGGTTTGCAAGCAGCCAGTTTACTCTGGCAGTGCAGAGAGACATGAGCTCTTTGAGGCCATCCAGCCTTGGTGCCCTGCAATATTCCCTAGCACATTTAATTTGTTTCACTGGTAAGACTACTAGACATAGCCTTAGCAAGCAATATGAGTGTTTGTGTGAAGTGGTTTGCCCTGTTTTGCCTAAGAGTAAGTTACCTCACCTCATATGAACATGCAGTAATTAGTGTGAATTTAATAGTATACCTGAATACTGCAGCTTATTATACAGTCATGTTACCATGTAGGCCAGCCCTAAGTTGTACAAAAGTAGGGCATGTTTATGTTGCTGTTACTATATCGACACTAGAGCTTGTCCTATACTGGGTTACAAACACCTATGCTATAACAAACATAACTACATTGGCATGCAGGTGGCTGAAGCTGCCCTTAGCTGTAATGAGCTGTGAAGAGGATAGTAGCATATGCCAGTGATGACTATAAAATGGACTTGCTGTCTAAAAGTCCAGCAGATCTGCTGGAATCCAGTATTCTATTAGCTATTAAAAAAAAAAATCTAAATACATTATTTAAGGATAATTTTAATTTTCTGTTCTCCACAAGATAATTTGTGTTCACAGAGTAACTTTGTTATAGGAAACTGAAATTCAGGATACCACAGATTTTTCACAGTATGTGCTGTACATTATGGTCGTTGTCAGAACTCTTTCTGTCTTTCTCCTGGTTCCCACCAACTGAATGACACTAAAATTCCCTTTACTTCCTTGGGTAATGAGCTGGTGAGGTGTCCAAATTGGTAGAAATGAGATGCCATCACTGTAGCTGTCCAGCTCCTTTCAAGCCATCAACAAGCATTTCATGTGCTAATCTGAATGTGCTCTACAAACCACAGCTTGGGGCTATTGCCCAAAAACTCAAATCCTACATGTTTAAGACCTCATAGTGAGATTCGTGAAAGATTTATAGAATTAGAAAACAAATAAGTGGTGTGTAGATGTGTGTGTGTGAGGACACAAGGATGCAGGTAGAAGGTTTCAAAAATCTATAGGTCGGTCTAAATCAAGTTAGTCACTTTATAAACAGTTATAAAGGAAGGAGGGAATGTCAGTGCCCTTCACCTGGGATTCTCAAGTCACTTTATAAACATGACTGGTCATAATTCTTCACATATTTGTAAAGTTGGTACAAGAGGAGTGACTCTGTTTAAAACATTGTGTGATTCTCCCAAGTCATTGGGCATGACAGTGCTGGACTTGGAGCTATGGCATGATAACTGTAAAGCTCTTGTGATTCCTGCCACATACTACCCTTAAGAAGCAAGCTTCTCCAGTGCAAACCTGCTTGGGACTGTACAGGTTTTTAGATGCTAAGAAAGACTGAAAAAAAGTGAAGTTGCTGTGAGGTCACTGTGGTGCAGATTTCTCTTGAGCAAGCTATGTAGATACTGACTGCAGGTTTTTGAAGCTGTGTGTTAAAAAATGACAACAGAATATCATTCAGAACTCATATACACCTAGGTGTGGTAACGAAATAGTTTCTATACATAATGTTGCTGTATAAATGAGATACAGTATTTTGCTATTTTAAGGTGAACAGTATCAGGGAATGGTAAGTTAATTTGACTTGAAAACACTATGACATCAAGGAAAGTTTATTTAGAAAAAGAGTATTTTCATCCTGAAAACACTGTTTAACTTTTGGTTTAGTGACAAACTTGTACTGAAACAAGCTTTCTAAAGAATGTAATGATCCAAGTGGATTACTGTTTATGACTGCCATTTTGAGTTTTCTCAGAAGGAGAGTTGTTCATATTTAAATTCCCATTTTCTCATTACTTCTGCAGGGCAAGGTGCAAAGTTGCAGCAATATACATGGATTCATTAACCTAGAATGATGGTAAAGCTATAAAAAAAATAATGAAATGTCTTTTCTTTTTGAGGATATTACCACACAAGAGCCAACACAATTCAGGGTCAAAGAGGGAGAGGAAGAATGTGAAGATCTACAATATCTTTGACTTTTAAATACCACTGAAAAAAAAAAAAAAAACCAAAACCCTACAATCATGTTTGCAAATGAAATTGGATTTCCTGACTTTGGCAGTCTTATGTCTTACTTCCAGTGTAGTCAGAACTATTTCTGTTTAGCTGCTGTTGTAGGAATCCATATTTAGACTTCAGTATTTACAGCATCAGTTTCTTTTTTAGTAATTGCTGCAGAGCCTGCTTGGGATCTGGAAAGCTTTCAGTTGGTGGTTTTTTGACTGTCAATAAAGACTATAATCTGAATTTAGCTGCCAGTTCGATTGATAACATGAGCAGTGGACTATCATAGGTTTTACTGCTGCGCAGTCCAGTGATTCTGCAGTAGCAGCTCTCCTTGCCTCCGTGCAGGGGTAACTGCAAGAGGCATACATTAGCAGAGTGCTGGTACCAGGGTGACTTTTTCATAAGACATAGGTGGAGTTCTACTGTTGGAGTTGGTTGAGACCTGAGATTTCTAATCCAAAGTCTACTGGCAACAACAGTAGAGTTCCCATTTAATTTGATGGAGTTCAGGTCGAATATTGAGGATACAACTCATGATCTTAGTCACTGTGTCAGTTTGGTGACAGTGATGGTTTGTGTTCTTTCTCCAGTCCTTTCGATGGGGCTGGGTAAGCAAAATGGTACGCAGGAACAATGACACTTGTATTCAGTGAGACATGTGAAACCACTGCAGGAGTTGAATCCTTGCAGGTAGATGCAATAGCAAAGCAGCATTTTACCAGGTTGGATGGAACCCTGGCTGAAAAGCAGATAATCTCTCTGAACATGTAAAGAAACTGGGACTGCTTTCAATGACCTTCTGGTTAGTTTCTGCTGTTGTCTGACATGTTGCCTGACATTGGATACAGTGACTGATGATTCTGTGAAGAGTCTTGGTAGTACAGCTCTTCCTCTGCAGCTTGATGCAGATTGTCTGAGTCTACACTTGCTATTTAGGATGGCAACCAAATGACTGGCTAGCAACTGCCAAGTTCCTCTCCCTCAGAATGGCTTTTGGCTTCTGTTAAGGTCTGGAGACCTCTAATACAGATGCTTTTCTCTCAACAGAGTATTGCTTGGAATTTGGATTGAGAGATACATATGGAGGGAGAGGCTTTCTTAGTAAGGATTTATTCAGTCTGTCAATGCACATGCTGGAAAGCTGCCTCTAGAGCAGTTACTTGTCACAAAGCATGCCCAAGAGTGACTCTTGGTGTACTTTTTGCTTAAAATCTGAATGACTTTCTAAGTAGAGTATCCATTGGCTTTTACCTCGGAAGAGCCAGGGCACAGCTTTTCAAGTGGTACAAGCTGTGTGCTAGCCAAATGTGCTACAGCTGGGCCTGAGAACTGTTGTTTGGTGACAAACTGGAAGCTAGCTTAAAAAAAAAAAAGGGTGATCCTTCCACTAAACTGCTTTGAGGAGAGTAACTTGATTGTGCAGCATGGGAAGCAGAATAAAACCAGCTCTTCAGTGTCAACAGAGCAGTCATTTGTGGATGGAATAAGTTAAAGTCTTGTCTGAGACTATTAAATAAGAGACTAATTATAGCTGTGCTTTTGGTAGCTCACTGATTTCATTTTTTGTCTGTAATCTGTGAAGAGCATCTCAGCCATTAAAACACATTGCTACCCTGCTAATAGTTAGTGAAGAATAGCACTCCAATAAAAATACAGCGTTGAAACAATAGAACAATAATTCATCCAGTGTAGTGTCTCCCAGGGATTATAGTTGAATATGTTTGTTTCTTATTTTGAGCACATTCACTGAAATTTGCAAATGCAGATTAGCAAATGGTTACAACAAACTAAGAACATCTATGTCATATGCACTTAATCGTGGATTGCTCGGTGAGCAGAGCTTGTGCACGGGCATACATCAAAGCTGATATCTATCTATGTTGTAATATATTCCTCTACATGACCATATCCAATACATGGTACTTATTATTCCATTAGTACCCAAATCACAAACCCTTTCCAATATCCATCTGTGAAGATGCAAATAGCTGCACACTTTGTTTTATTAAGGATCAGCCATTAGGGGGTCACTGGTTAAAAGTCTGAAGATCATTAGAGGGATTTTTAAAAAATAAACAGCTGTTGTCATATATCTTGAAGAGTTTCTGTTGTACCGATGCAATTTTTATCTGTGGTGATGATGTTGTCATGGGAACATATGCACAAGGGAATTAAGTGATGTCAGGAAAAGTGTAAATGATGCAAACATACCTCATTTGAAATGTTAATTGCCACCCTTCCCACCACTCCCAAGAACAGTTCGATTTGATTTTATTTCGGATGTAGGGAAAAATGTGACACTTTTGTTTAACAATAAGTAGCTTACATTGTTGTACCAAAGTGAGTATGAGTCAGTGAGTTAATCTGCATTGGCAGCATTTGCACTGGGGACCATCTGCAGCCCTGCTTGTCTGAGCATCAGTAATATTCCTCTGTGAATATCTCATCTTGATGGTCAGGGGAGGCAAGCAGCCTCTTTAAAGAGTTCCATAAATGCTTATAATTGCTGCATTAAACTTCAGTTTATTATTTTCTCCAGGTGCAGGTATGCGGATGATATGAAACCCCACTGCATTTACATACAAATTGAAGATTTTTATTAATCAGCCCAGTAACAGGAATCAAACAGCAACACTCCATCAGGTCCTTAAATACATTTGGTGACATTTTTACCATGCATTAGCATGATAGGGCAAGCAGAATATAATGTACCAATGATTGCTTTTCCATTGAAAGCACAAACGGTTTCATTTTTCCTGTCATCTCAAATAAGTGTTAAAGAGGGTTTGGAGGCTATTGTGTACGTTCCGTATGCTAGGGACTTACAAACACTGATGGCCACATTAAATAACCATTAGTGGCTCGGCTTAGATCATTGCAACATCCCTCCTCTTCAGAATTTATTCTTTGATTTAAAGTGAAAGCAATCTGTGACTGCTTTCATAAAGTCCTTCGGCTCCCTCCATTTTTTTTTTCTCCTCAAACAAAATGCATTACAACAGTAATTTTATGACTGTTAAGATAACTGCCGTTAACAAGCACTTAATTAAAATGTACAATAAATAGCAGGCTGCAGTCTTATCTCCTCTCATGAGCTCCCAGCAGCCTGAGACTCCAATGCACAGCCCTGCTGTTCCTCGGCTTGTTTGCAGATTAATTGCTTTTCTGTCTGGCAAAAGCTGCTTCTCCTTCAGCCAGATCGTAAATGACCAGATAGGGACTTTATCAATCAAGCTACTACTTTCTGTGATCACTTCCATTCAACACCTTCTGAATTTCGCATTGAGAGGAACAGAAGTTATAGAGATAGGATTTAACATCTTAGTTTTTGTGTGCTTGGAATTTACGATAGTGCTGTCACCATTTGACACTGTTAATCTTTACATACAATACCCTTGGAGCAAGGCTGGTTTTGTTCCTGAGCTGGAACTATCCCTTGTAAGAATTGTGGAAAATACATACAAAACACAAGCGAGATGCTCTCTGCAGCACAAGGTTACATCTCATCCATAATCTGTATGCACTTGCTGATGTGTTTCAGCATCGCTCTGTAACCTTGGATTCTGACCAAGTTAGTGGCTTACAGTTATATTAATTGAGAACTTGTTTTATTGTGATTACTTTTCATTTATATGGAGGCAATTGTTTGGAGTCTTCAGCCAAGGATAAGGACTGAGGTTTGGTCGGAGCTTAATGTGCCTTCAATGAAAACCTAATTATTCTCAAAGCAGGTTTTGTGAAACCAGAAGTGAGTTTCCCTATATAGGCTTTGCCTGTCAACAAAACCCAAGTGCAAATAGGTTTTGGAAAACACAGCTGTGTGCAGATGAGTTGTGGTTTTTTAATTTAATAAGATGATCTAAATAAGTCTAATCACACTTGCAAGACTAATCTTTTTATTTTTACCAAAAGGCTTTAGAGAGCAGCTACTCCTACTTGCAGAATACACAACAGTTACAAATGTAAATATGATATCAGAGTGCAAATGTACTGTAGTCCACTTTTGAAATGCAATCCTTAAACTCCTGTAGGAATGTTGGTTTCTTGTTACCTGCTCAGAATATAAACAAATCTCTAATTTACCAGGTTTCTCTCACATGCTGAGCAAAGGGAATGGCTTCCATTTGGAGTTCTAAACATGCACCATATAATAACTTTGAAAATACACTACATTAACTTCAGACTGGCTTCTGAATACACATGAAGCTGCAGTGTTAAACATAATTGGTATGGCTGCTTCTGTGTCATCACTAAGGTCAGTCTTCTTAAAGTAACCAAAATGCTTGCCCCTGCTCCTTGCATACAGTTCTGTGAATTCAGCAGCCCTGTGAAGATGTTTTGTTGTAGTTTGTTTTTGGGCTTTTTCTCCTCCTGCCAAAGAAGCAAGGGACTTTTCTTGTAGAAAAATTTATGCTTAGAGAGCCAAAATGCAGGAGTTCCCTGACGACAGTGTGCAGATTTGTTAGCAGCCTCTAAGGACATTTGGAACATCTTTGCAAAGGGTGTTTTCTCATCTGATCTTCTCTGAGCAGTTTGGTCAGAGCTTCGTTCTTAAAATATGTCACCAAGAGCTAATTATAAAGGAATTAAAAAGAGGGTAGCCCTTAAGAGGACACTACCCCCACTCCTGTTAGCAGATGTGCTCTCAGACAGTTCCGGCGCAGATCCATCAAAGGACTGGAGGAATTGGAGTGTTGAGGTGAGTGATGCACATGTATCAGTGGAAGAAAAACCCCAAAGCAATGGGAGTATTCTCAAGACACAGGAATGAAGACACTGCTGATAGAGAGTTGCTATAAAGCTTCTAAAGGAGAAAATACACAACTGCTTGGAGTCTCCCAAGCTATTTGTCATGGTCACTATGCTGTTACCACTTAAATAAGCAAACAAACAAGCTCAAAAGATAAAGACAAGAAATAATCACTGAGCATATCAGCAAGAAGAGAATGCAGTGCTGTGAAGATAGTAAAATTACATACATAGGTCAACCAATTTGCACTGTAATCCTGCTGCAGCTGAATAGCCCCTGTGTAACATGTGTATGCATGGGCATTTGCAGCTCTAATGTGGTTATGACAGAGATTGTTATTATCAGGATGCTCATGTGTACCAGGGTCAGAACAGCATTTACATCTCTTACCTATAACCATTAGGTGAACAGACAGATTCACAGGCAATCCTTTGAAGGAGGGAGATACACAACAAATGGCTGCATCTCTGCAGTTATATATTTTTCTTATTTAAAGTGAGTTTTTTCTTAAACTAGACTTGCAGTTACACAGCACTCATGTTTTCCTGTGGCCCCTGTACATTGAAATTCTAAGTTCTTACCAGTTTTTGCTCTACTTTTACACATCAGAAAAGATAGATTGTTTTGCTGTTGGACATCTGATGTCTTGAAAGAAAATTTCTGTTTAAGTTTCAGCTGGTGCGTGATTTTGTTGAGTTGGTATTTATGTAGTAACAGGCTCAGCTTTCCTCTTCTTAATTTTAACCCTTTTTCAGAACATTTTTTCAAACATTCCTAAGCTAGCTTACCTCTCTTCTTCTCTCTCTCCTTCCTTCTGATGATGTGTCATCTGTGAAAGTCTTATCCTGAAATATTAAATGACTCAGTATAGACTGAACTTTTCCAAACACACTTGAATACTGGCTCAAAAAACTGTTGCACAAGCCAGATTTCTATGCAACTTGCTGTAGGTGTCTTTGCAGGTGGGAAAGAAGAATGTTAGGAGTGATGGAGAAGTCTCACAAACAGCGTACAGCCATGGTTGATTAATGCACATGATCTCAGTCTATGCTATAGCATATGTTTTAATTTTTGATTCCTTAAGAATCTATTTGGAAATGATGCTGATTAAAAAAGATCGTATTTCCATCACTACCCACATTAATTCAACCTTGTAAAATTTACCTCACCCACTCAGCTGGGTGGAGTGACTGTTTTATGGATGAGCAGATGTTATAGCTGAGCTGACAATTTTTATATTACTTCATTAGTTTCCTCACGAAAAATGTTTTCATGCCAAACACTCCACCATGAACAGATAGTAAGATTCCTGGGTTCTGTGACACCCCGGCAATTCGATGATATCTTCTTCACATTCTGGAGCGGAGCCATTCTCAAATGTGACAGAAGCCAATGTAGGATATACTGAATATTGTATTTTGACATTGCATTTGATTTTGATGGTCTTTGCTAGTTCAGCTGAGTGAAGCAGCCTTTCCTTGTGCAAATCAGTGTAACTTCATATAAGTCAACTAAATAATTCGATAGATAGGTTTTCTTGTTCCCTTGCAATAGTCTCAGTTTAGCCCTTGTAATGATCTTTATTCTATCTGTCTCCACCATCACATAGCAAGGGTACAATACTAAGGTACAGAGGTTTCCAGTTACCCTAATTTGTTTCATACAACCCCATGGATGATATTTTAATTATTCTTATTTACTTAATGTATTTGTTCCCAGTGGAAACACCTGATAACAGTTGTGGTAAGGAATGCTGGACAATTGGCTACTCAAGAGAAGAATTAATGGGAATTTTGAAAGTTGAGGGAGGTGAAACAGTTTTGGACTGTGGCATTAGCACATTGACTAAATACTTCTGCTGCCTGGAGAAGGAGATATTGGGAAATACTGGGGATTATTTAGCATTTGTAGTTATCAGTGAACATATCTTCATGTAATAAATGTGCATTTTGAAGATTATTTTCACTGCCAAAATAGCTGAAGTAGCTATAAAAAATAGCTATATTTTCTTTTCTTTTAGAAAATGTTATTTGAAAGTTCACATCCTGGATTAGAGCTGTAAGCAACCAGCTCTGTGATGGATTTTGCTGTAGGGGAATGCACATGCATGTGATGTAGCACAGTTGTTGGGAAACCTGGATGCAGAGTTTACTTGGTATGGTCATGATAGTTTTTTTAGCTCTACAAGGACAAAGCAACATACTGCACAACCTCCAAGTATGTCTTCAGAGCCCTACTCAGCACTGTTGATGGCATTGTGGAAAACCAAAACCACCTTTCTTTTTGCAGCCAGTGTTGAGAACTTAATTTCCTTAAAAAGAAATCTGGAAGACTTCCCAGATTATCCATGTGTGCCCCTAACTTCAGAGAATATGAATGTTCTAAGACACAATGAGTAAAGTTAATAGTAGAGGGCTTTCTTGTAATATTCTAAAATTGTCATTTTAGCTCTCCTAATGATCTTGATTATTTCTCTTTCCATCATCACATAACAGAGGTACAAATCCCAAGGGAAAATAAACACATACATTGATTCTCAATTGGCTCAGGGTCATGTAATTTAGGATTGATGAACAATAAAGGGTGAGCTTGAGTAGGCTAATTCTTACTGAATTCTCACTGAGAAAAGAAACTAATAATAATATTTAAAGACATTTAACTATATACTTATCTCACATTTGAACTGCTTTTTAACTTAATAGATTTTGTGGGGATCAGACACAGATAGCTATGAAGGGGCTATTGTAGTGACATAACACAGCTGTATGTAGGAAACCTTTTCAAGCTCTCGGAGAGAATCTGTTCCACAAAGACTGGACCAGAAGAAATGTTTAATTCAGAAAATGCTGTTTGTGTTGTTTCTGAGGTGAATTGAAGATGTTTGGTCAATCCCTTATCACTAGTGGTTTATTAGACGTTAATCAATTACAGAGGTTGTTTTTCCCCAAGACCTTTAAACGTGTACTTTCTTTGCTGAGTTAAGGTAAAAGTTGAATTTGAGCTAGAAACCTGGTTTCTAGACATTTTCAAACCTTGGTGATTATTAGTCTTTATAATGAACCAACACTATTCCCCTTAAAATGAGTAGATATGAACTTAGGGGAGATTAAACTGTGCATAATTTTCTGATTTGGTGGGTTGAAAAATACTTGCAGAGTGTGAATTTATTATTTTTTTTTTCTTTCATCTGTTCTTTGAGTGCTTTTTCTCCTTCTGGAAATCTTCATTATGGTTTACATTTAGGCTGAATTCAATTATTGCAAGAGGTTTTGCTCTTCTCCATGACTTATTTCTGCCCTCTGACTGATCAGTGGTCCATGGTCAACACTCAAATTTTCAAGAGGCCAAAATTGTGTAGAACATTGACATTTAGGGACATTTAGGTCAAATTGCAGAGGCTGGAAGCAGTTTTATGCTTTCAGAAGAGCATTTATTTCCCATTTACATTCAGGATGTTTAAACAATTGCTATCCACCTTTAAAGGACACATTTCAAGCCTGTTTTGTGCAGCTGAGCTCTACTATGTAGCAACCCAATCTGAATCACCTCTTAAACTTTCTCCTCTGAGTATTAGCTTAACTTCCAGTTCTTTTCTCTGTCTTGTGTTGGTGTGTTTCAGAAGTCTGAGATGCTACACTAAAAGCTGATGAACAGTAATAGAAATCTTATGGCAAGTAGAAAGTCCTGCTGACACTTGTGACAGCTTCCACTCATAGAGATTGTCCCAGAGAGGCATGATTTCAGGTGATAGATACTTAATCATCTTCTAAAGAGAGGGAAGCACAACCTTTCATCTTATACTGTCATTTTTGTAGTAGACATGCATCTAACCAGAAACTCAGACCTAGGATTCAGGATTTGAGGGAAAGGTTTGAATTGATATCTGAATTTTGATAAGCCTTGCTGCAATAGGATCTGCCACTGGTGTTTCCAATCTGGCAGATTTTCAGACACCTGTGTTTTACTCTCTTCCATCCCTACAGCTGTTGTGGAGATGAGTGGGCTGCTTCTGCTCACAAGAAAGCAAGGTAAGGAGAGTGTTTTTCCATGTCTTTATGTCATAACAGATGCTATCTGATCTGGTGCAATTTCATCTGGAAAGCATTAAGCCAAAATTCATGTGTTCACAGTGGACACGTGTAGGTGGGCTGTAGCTATGAATTGGTATTAGATTGTGATATTTTTAATGTGCATTTTGTTTTGGCAGAGAAACAGTAGTTGCAGTAGTTTTAAGCTGTGTGATGTGATATTCTGGGAAATTTAAGTTCAGTTAGGGCAGCCTGAGGATTACAGTGGGTATTAGAATTAGCCAATTACAAAAAAAAATCTTGACAAATTAAATGTCAACTCCTACCCAGCTGTGGCTGCTGAAATTCAGATCCAGATGCAAGATTGGCATCTTGTGTGTATCTTGTGTGTATCTTTGCCATGCTGAAACCCAGTGGCAAAATGCAACGCTATTCTCCTCTGTCTCTTAGCTAGCAGTTAATCGAGCTCCATGTCTCAAATATCTCCTCAGTGATCAAGAGCTCTTAACTGCTCACATTTTTCATGCCTCCCATCACCTGAGAAGGCTTGTGTATTCTTAAACCAAGCAGCAGTGACTTCCTGGTAAAATAAGATGAAAAAAATCAAGACCTTTTTCTTCTTCTGAGGTCTGTTTAATTTGAATTGTGTTGCAAAATAGTTTTTCTAGCTTAGTTATGAGTGGAAAAACTGGTCTCACGTTGTACAGCATTTCAGTGCCAAGCTCTTTAAAGCAGTGCAATTGGAAATGATGAAGACCTGGTAGGTCACCTAATAATGTCTATTCCCAAGCAGATTTTCCCCCTGCAGTACTTGGGCATATATTCCCATGAGCTTTACAAAGTCTTGTTTTTTTAGAACTCTCATGTTAATAGGGCTCTATTTCTTTTTCTTGAGAAATTATTGCTCATAGAAAAGGTTTCACAGGAAATTTTTCCTTTTACATGATAAGTCAAAATTCAAATGACTTGATTCAGTTACTTTCTGAGCACTGTTGCTGCACTTGGTAGGTCTGGTGTCCTCCTTTTCTTAGCGGGCCTGATTAGGCACTTGATTTTAGCATCCCTTTTCCTGAATCACTGTGCTGCTTGGAGTAGAGCAGAATAAGCCTCTTTTTTTTTAGACTTGCTGTGATGTGTGACCTTTGTCTGCTTTCAGCCACAAGCCAAGGGCTCAGGCAGCCTGCAGACACTGGGTTCTACAAAATCAAATAATAATTACAGATAAAGGCTCTGAATCTGTAAATCTGTATATTTCATGTTTCAAAAGTGGATTTTGAAAGAATGGATGTCTAGTAGCTCCTGTTGATGTTGTCTGGCTTGTGAGTGCATAGGGTCATGATTAGAGAGGAGCTGTACTTCTGTCCCTACCCTCTTCTCAGTATCTCCTTTCAGGTATCAGATGTACATTCACCCCTGGAAATGCATTCATAAAGGATCGGGTCCTTCCCTATCTTCTGGCAGAATGAACTCAAGCAGTTTTCCTGATGAGTCTGTCACCAGATGTATGTGGTAACCCAGCATCTGAGCATCCTAAAATTCATTTTGCTTTTGATTTAATCAGAAGTTAAAGAAGATATTAATACATCAAACACTTAATGCATGTTTGGTTTTTTGATGACCATCCATTTCTCACTCTTTGTTGATCCAGGCAGGTCTTTGCTGAACTCTTAAAGTGTTGCAGGTCTCAAGACCATCACTCTTCAAAGAAGAGTTCCTCTCACTGAAGAGAGCTGTTAAGCTGTTTGGGTTCCTTTCTTTCACTCTGCAGATCTTGCTTCATTTATTATAGTTCTTTTTATAGATAGCTCTCCTTTAAGTTTAAACTCAAACAGTAAATATCCCAACATCCATTTCAATATTCTTTTATAGTTAAGAGACAAAGCCAAGCCATTATACTGAGCATTTCTGAAAAAATTCCAGACTCAGGATGTCTTGAGCTGGCTGCTCCTAAAGCAGTAGCTGTTTCTGAAAAATTAGTTGTGTATTTCCAGCTTCTTTTTAACCTTGCCGAGTGTTAAATATTAGTCTCTCCCCAAGACAGGCTGTCAGAGGTAGACAAGTATCTTTGTGAAGCCATCTCTTCAGGAAGCAATCACCATACCTTTGAAAAACTTGTTGGCAAAGTGTGTGTTAGCATTAAGGGTAGGGCATTTTAGAAGGTGTTGTCAAGAAGAGCATAGGACTGAATTCCACACCTGGGATTTAGAAGATTCTGCAGGAAGCCAAAGAGAGGAAAGACAACAAAGCAATGGAGGAATTAAAATCAATTAGGTGCAGAAAGAAGAGCAATGGTGCTGATTGAAAATAGCACAAGCCCCAGTTGTGAAGGTAATTGTGACAAGACATAGTTTATTTTGTATTCCAGGATGATCTATCAAAGGCAACTATGCATGAGCATCACCAAAAGACACAATCTAAGTCTTAATCTGATGCCTTGTTCCATGTGCCTATAATTAAAAACAGAAGTGAGGCCTGTGGTGCTGTGTGGAGAAGAGTATCTAAGCCTGGTGTGTGAAGTCTGCGTCCTGTGTCTTGGAAGGTGAATAGGGTGATACTTCTCTTTTGTCATCTACAGTTTGGATAAAGAATAATTAACTTTCTGAGGATTTTCTGTTTTAAAAACAATAATAATCACAAAACAATGAAGAGCTTCAGATTACAAGCCTCTACAGAAGATCTTTGGCTGGCTGATGTTTTACACAGACTAATACAGCTTTCCTTGTGGATGTAAAAAATCACCTCTAATGCAAGGAACATGAAATGACCAAGGTTTTTCACTGTAGTTCCTCTTCCCTTGTGGTGGGTCTCATATGTAAAGATCATCAGACCCAAGGTTATTAATTGCTTTCTGATTAGTTTGAGATCCTCTGGATCCCAAGCTTGTCCTTAATGCTTAGCCTGCACACCCCACACCGCCCCCCCCCTTTATTTTAATCTCCTAGCACCATCAGAAGTGTGGTCTTGGGGGCTTTCTTCTAAGGTAAATTAATATCTCATCTTTTAGTTGGGGTCTGCATTCTATGTATGAGCTGTCTCGTTGCATGTACAACTGTGAAGCACGCTGTGAGCTGGTGCTGGCACCATCTGCATATCAGTAACTGTGTACAGTGATACGGGCTGTATCATCTGTATCATGTATCCAAGCTGGTATTTCAATCTCTTCTTAATGTCTGAAGAGTTTTAATTGGACAAAAGGCCCATTTCAAGTTTGACAATTTCAGTTTACTGTAATTGATGCTGAAGACAGAGCAAAGAGTGCAGTGAGGTTTGTGTCTATGTTATTCAACAAGGGGGCAACATATTTTCATAGGTTAAAAATGGACATTTCCCACATCCTCATATATAAAATAGATAAAATATGTGAGCTAACCTTGAACCTCTTCAGCTCGTCTCCTATTTCTGTGGAGAGGCTTTGGTCCTCTAAAGTGTAGAGGAAGAGCTATCCATGTTAATGAGGCCTTCCAGGACATTGGCATGGTGTGGGCTGATGTAGGTACATTTGCATTTGAAGCAGGAGCCTATCTCTTGATGTGTTAAAACCACACCTTGTCCTGTGTTCTCACTCAAATGAAGGAAACAGAGTTCAGCTGGCACAGGACACTACTATTTTGGCTGATAAGGTTTAGTGTAAACAAATGCAGGTCTGTGAATTATCTGGCATGAGGATCAGTTAGGGGTGCTGGCTTCCTATAGCCTTAATCTAGTTGACCTAAATGATTTATAAACTGGCAACATGATAAATGTTGTTTTAAGTGGACAAATCACATTGAAGAGGTGTAACTTTCTGTCAGTATGTAACATGACCGCTTCTCTTAGGGGAAGAATAACAATCACAAAGAGCAGTAAGGGTAACAGGATCACAAGTAGGCATATTCCTTCTCTATGGCATAAATCATTAGAAGGGTATTTCTTTCTTTCCTCTTTGCTTGTCCTTCTTTGTCCTTTCTTCCTTTTTTTTTTTTTTTTCCTCTTGGTGCTATTTTCTAGCACTTCCATATCATTTTGGAAAGCTAAACCCTCCACTTGATTTGTGCTGCAGTTTCTTCATAAATCTATGAAGCTTGTCTCCATCAAGCTGTATTTTCCATTAAAATATGGTTCCCAGGTGATTTCCAATACTATGAAAAACATGTAGCCATAAGTCTTTCACTGATTGTTTATTATCTGTTTAGCTGCTCCTGATGATTTTGACAGTTAGGACTTGTATCATGTGTAACGTAATAAAAGTGGATGTCTTCAGCATAACAGGGATAGCTGGCCTTTCATTTCTGTTTTTCTGGACTGTATTTGTTTTCTTAGAGTTGGTTTGTTGTTTTTTTTTTTTTTTTTTTAACATGAAACTTTGAGTCTACTCCATATCAGGCCACTTTAAACTGTTTTCTTTGCTACATAGACGAGCAACAAACTCACAAGAAAATCCATACAAAAAAAACCACAACAAAGTTTTCCTGTTATAAGCAGCCCAGGAAGCAGTAATAACAAACCTGGTATGCATTCTACTGGAAAAGCAGATTTACTTCAGCTGGTTTCCAACATGGACACGCTGCTCCTCCTCTCATTGCAGGAAGTGCAGCAGGACATTCTGCCTTGGATATGTGTAACAAGCATGTTGTGGGATGCAATGTATAAAGCTCACAGTAGCTGCACGAGGTTAATGCTTTAAGCTACTTGTTTGTAAGGAAGTTTGTGAAAACAGGTAGGAATTGATTTATAATGTCTACCAGGAGACAAAAGTGCAGCTCTTCTGCAGGCAAAGTTATTTCTGACCTTAAAGGGCACTTTGCATAGGGATTATAGGATCAACCCATATGCAAGCACTGGTTATCTGGTAGTACACAGTAAGGCTAGGTAAGGAATAAAACCTTACCTAAAAGCAAACAGCATATGGTGAGTTCAGTTCATCAAGTCTATGTGCACCACCTCTATTACTAAAAAAAGATGTTGCATTTTCCTTGGCCTCTATGTTGGCATGTGCAAGAACAACCATAGCCAGTATGGCAGAGGGCTCTGGAAGACTTTTGTTTAAGAAAGTTTGACAGGGATTGCCCCATTGCAAAGGGAAAGGAGAGAGTGTCTTGGAGGTGGGCTAGGAGATAACAAGTGGGCTCACATGGGTTTAGTATCAAGGTTAAAATCAAGGCCAGTCGTGTGTTGCCTCATTTCCCCATTAGTGGAACAGAGGTGTATTGATTATTATTATAAACCAGTGCTGGACTCAGACAGAAAATGACTAATAATTGTTAGCAAGATTTGGAATGTAAAGCTTTTCTTTATAACAAGCAAGCAAAATGATTTACGTTGGCCACGAAAACTACCTAGCTTGGATTCCAGTGCCTTTATAATATGGAATATCCTCTCCCTGCCCTGCAAGATGTCCTTCCCAATGGTATTCATGCAGTGGTTAAATAGATTTGAGGTAACCTTGGGTTTTCATTGTATCTTCTCTGGTTGAACCTCAGAAAGGGTTATCCAATGAGACACTACCATTTCCTAAATGCTTGGTAAAGCACTTAATTGTGAAAATAACTAGTTTACTCACAACATCAATTTGAAATATTACTCATTAATTTTTGAGGTGCAGCCGCCTTCCCTGGAGGACAGAACTACTGATCTCATCTGTACCTAAAACCTTGGCTTTGTTTGCTAGCAGGCGTGTCTGATCTGCAAATGAAATTTGGCTTACTGTCTCAGTTTCCTTATAAACACCCTTGACTGCACCTTTGGCAGAGCACATGATAATTAAACAGTTGTGGCTAGCATGCCACACGGAAATATTATGTTTCCCTCTACTTTCCAGTGGCATTTACTAGCAAAGTCAAGTTTAAACTCTCAAAGAGCTATGTGAGTTGAAAATGTTTGGGTTTTGGGTTTCTTGTTATTTGCTTAATATATCATTATTTGAGCCTAAATTACCTCTGCAGCTGGTAGACAAATAAGTCAACATAAATGGAGCATGGGGGTTTGAAGGACCTGGTGTCTGAATCAGAACCACTATCTGAGAAATACTTTTTTTACCTACAAGAGTTTTAAAGTGTCTAGGTCTTATTTGAATATACAGAATATACTGGATGGTTCCAATCCTCCAGAGGGAGTTAACAGCAGAGTCTCACCAATGCAAACCCCATCTATAGATATGCTAGACACATTTTTCACAGATTGAGATTAAACTTGCTCAAAACTGATTTCATTTTTTAGTAGTTTTAAAAATACATTTTCTTTCCAAAACAAAATTTTGTTGGATCTTTGTTTCCACTGGATGCTGGCCATTGCTAGCTAAGTAATTCCACATGGAGACCTTGTTTCCTCAATTCTTATCTTCTTTTAGTCTACAGAACTGCCATTCTCTACCCTTAGTCTTGACTGTAGGAATTTCATCTTCTGAGACACAGCCCTCCTTTTGTGCACAAGGTCCAAGGAATGTTCCAAGGCATACCGAGGAAATTGAATTGGGATGTCCTGGGACTTCCCAAAGCCATATCTAAAGTGTACAAAGGTTCTTCATTCCAGTAGTTGACTGGCTTCCAATTACTCCCAATGTGTTCTTTCGTCTTTAGCTTATAATTTTAGAACTGATTCACTCTTGAAATGAAAACCTCTTAAGAGCAAAGACTGATGCAGATAAAACCCTCTGGGTTATGAGCCATTCATTTAAAGCCAAATGGCCCACTTGTTAATGTCATTTGCCTTATGACCAATTACTAGATATTTCCATATTAAGCAGAAAATCACTTTTGCCTAGTGTTGTAAACTAGCTTAATAACACTTCATCTTCTTTTTCATCTTAGCAGTTGGAAAAAGAAAATTTGGAACATAGGGTTCATTTACTGGCCATTTCAGCATCTGAGAGGGTCCTTTTATTTTATTTTTAGATGGAAGTGGATAGTTGGAATACTTGTCTTACCTCAGTAGGGATATTGCAACTGAAGATGTCAGAGCTTTAACTCTGGCAGTATACAAGGCTGTTAATCCTGAACATCTTGGTGCTGTTGTTTTGGGGGTTATAAGACTGAACCTAGCAACTTGGGAGAAAGGAAAAGCTTTTAATCCACCAATTGTCTTTCTTTCCCTGACTCCACTTCCAAGCCAGGCCTACAAACTCTGTTTCCATCTGTCTTAGTACATCAGTCTTTCCTGGCTGGCAATGGGGTTCTTGCAGTCCCTGAAGAACTACATGGGTTTGGAAGCATCCTGCTTCATCTGACTTTGAACAGCCACATTACACCATTCTTTTTTCAAATCAGGTCCTGTGGTTATATGGCTTGAGCTGTTCTTCTTGGCTATTCTGGGAAATTGTCATTCTCAGCTTTCCCAACCCCAGATCATTTATTCCTCTTTTTCCCTTGACAGTGAGGGATTATATATATATATATATATATATATATACACACACACACACATATATATATACATAAAATATATACTTTAGGTGTTTGCATGCAGTATTCAATACATACTTACTAAATGTACATATTCACAAATGTAGACAGCAGCCTTCTTTTCTGAGTTGAGCAAACTGCGTGCTTGCTTGCCATCTTGTGAATAACATGCCCAGGTCATTCACTGTACCTGCCAACTGAGATGTTTGTACTTCAGTGCAAAGATGTTATTGTTATTAGTCTCTAAAAGCATTCACTTTTTACAATGTCATTTTTTTACCAATATTTCCAAGTCTCTAGTTCATCCTTTTGCTCTTGTGGAAGACACTCAGCCTTTCCCTGTGTGCTGATTAAGCCTCCTTTGGGCTGAAGCAGAGTTATACCCTCACCCATGTAGTTTGCATTTAGGAGAATTGATCCACTACCTCTAGTGAGATTGTGGTCTGCAGAAAAATAGCAAGTGTGTGGTCAGAAGATGTACCAAGAAGATCTCTCTAGCTGGTTATAGGCGTGAATACAGTTACTTCTGGATCTGTATGGAAGTTTCCCAGTGGTAGGTTAAAGCTAATATACTCTCACGGTGGTTTTAAAAAATCATGTGCTCTGGACTGATCTATCTGACGGAATAGGATGAGTTTCAACTACTAAACCCTCCCTCCTGAGGCCAAATGCTTTCAAGAAAGATCTGATGCAGATCCTTATCCTAGGACTGTCAATAATGTTTACAGAGCACGTCGTCTCTTTTGCCTCTCTCAAGTAGTTTATTCATTTACTGATATTTCCCAGTCAGACAGCAGTTAACATGCAATATTGTGTAAATTGGGTGGTGCAGATTTAATTAATAAATAGCACAGTTTAGTTAAAAAATTAAATTAGAATTGCCAGTGACAGTGTGTGAAAATAATAAGTAGGACTCCTCCCCTCATGTACACATGCACAAATGCAGAATTTGGTTATAAATTTCCCAGAGATTAAAGCTGAGATTCTTTTTTTGTGTGTCTTCTGACTCTGGAGCACTCACGTTTCAAGCGTTTCTCAACTGCTGTGAGCCCTTAGAGAAACCTCCTTTGTTCAAATGTTAATTTGGATTCTCATATAAACTCACTTGGCTACAGGTCTTGCAAATTTTTAGCAGAGTTTAAACCAACAAAATAAAAAAAAGATGCAGTGAAAACAATGAAATACTACTTTCCCCTTCCTTCCTCCCTCTCCCCCCCTCAAATTGTCTTTGCATAGGTAGAGATAGAAATAGTTCTGTTTCTTGCCATAACCAAAGTTATTTCCTCAGCTGGTGATGCTGTGCAGTAAGAAGTTGGCCTACTTGGCACCATACATTTGAAATGTGGGTTTGATGCTGCAAATGAGCTCCTGCACATGGGCACTACCACCAACAAGTAGTTGAGACTCCAGGCTTGAGTTTAATAAAGGAGATGCAACCTGGATTGTGGTAGGACTGTGGTTTCCATCAGTGGTCCAGAATCACAGGCTTTTACATTCCTTATTGTATTTATGAATATTATTTGATGCTGTGAATAATTCAGGGAACTTCAAGATTATTGGACTGGCTTTTTTAATCTCATATTTTGTTTTGCTTTTAAACACATTAATTTTCAAACTTGTGGTTTCCAAATGGCAACAACTGTCATTTCTCTTAGGCATAACTCAATTAAGGAAAGTCTCATGACACGTCATATTTTTTGGTTTATATGTAGAAATTCCCTGTCAAGAGTAATAACATTTTCTGATGTGAGTTCTTGGGTTTGCAAACTTGGAATATTTTCTATGTGTCCTCGTCATTTTTCATGCTAGGGTGAACATTCTTGGTTTGCTCTTTGTATATTTGGTAAAGCAAACACAAAAAAAGAGGTGAAAAGTTAATAAGTATAAAAATGGAAATGAATGTTACAAGGAATTTCCAAGGATTTGCCCAGCACTGGCTCTTGCCCATACTCTGCTTTTGCCAGAACAATTGGTCTGACTTTAAACATTCACATTTGAGCAGATGAATTCATTATTGAACCAACTATCAAGAAACAAGGGATATGGCCTTTATCAAATTTAATAAACCTTTGAGGACTGCAGAAAGAATACACTTGTCTTTAAAGATCAGCCTGTTCAAATGAAAACTAAGCAGAAATCCAGATCAAATTCTTGCTTGTAGATGCATTGTGAAAGGCAGCTGTTTGGTGTTTTGCAATAGAAATTAGTAATTTTAACAAAGCATTATATTTCTTTGATGGCCTACAATGTTAATTATCTCTATTTTTTTTTCTTCTCCTTTGACATGGAGATCAAAATCTGGCCTATATGTTGTAACACAGTAAGAGAAGTATACAAATACCAGCATGTCTAAATACGTGAATACAAGTCAGGCTATTAATTCAGAGGGCCTTGCCACATTTATTAATGTTCTATGTTATGAGATAGAGTTATGTGAATTATAAACATCTCTTTAGCAAGTCATATATTAACCATAATAATTTTTAAAGGGTGGAGTGTAATTTATTCAACATTGTAAGAAAAAATAAGGTAAATGAGTTAGCTCGGGGTGGGGCAGCAGCAAACTGCTTGTGGAGACTCTTACTCCCTGAGGTGATAGAGGTTAAATGCATTACAGAGCTTATAGACTTGCTCCCTAGAGAGAAAGGGGGCCAGACGTTTCTAGCTGACATGTCAAGGACACCACACATTTGCCCTCCTGACTAATGGTAAGATACTGAGCTGATAGCAAGGTTGCAGTAGCAATTTTCAGAGAGAAAAATGGAACACAATAGGTGGCTCCTAATTAGAGAGGAGGGCAATATGCTGGGACAATCTTAGCATTTCAGAGGTCCACTAACAGAAAGCAGAGTGAGCCTGAGAAAACTTGGAATATTATTAAAGCATTAACGGCAAAGAAGGCATTTTAGGTGAAGTTTCCACAAACAATCATTCTCCAGTTTAGCCTTCATAATGAAAGCCTGCATGTCAAACTCAGGCCTGCTCCTGCACCATTGAAACCAGCATGCTTCTGACAACTGGTTATATAGATGGCTTTTCTCTCGTGAGTTTCCATTCTAAATCACAAAATTTACTGAAGAGCTTTGAGACTGATATACAGAAACAGGATTGAGGGATATACTGCAGTGATGGAGGGGTGTCAGTGGATATACACACGAGAGAAGATGCTTTGGAAATGGTGAGATTATTGTGTGAAGGAGAGAAAATTTTAGGAAGATCAAAATATAAGAGTGAGTAAAGGGAAAACATGGAGTAGCCAGAGGTGCAAGAAGAGAAGGGGAACTGGAAAGGAGCAGCCCTAGTCAACCTCAGTGTTGTGACCCAAAGTTATTTCACATTAAATTTGAGAACACCAAACTTTTTAAAACACTCCCACCATTTGTGTGGTGGAAACAGAGATCTTCTAGCCAGCAGATGCTGTACAGTAATATACTAGGAAGGCTTGGACCTGGAGAAACAAAGTGAGCCAAAGCTGTGATTCCTACTTGCAAAGCTATTTTGCTGCAGCTGTTTTAAGTCTCATCAGAAAGTGATTTTTTAATATCCTTCTAACCACTGCTCACGGAAGTCCCAGATACAGAGGGAATTACAGGGGTAAGCAGATAGTCTCAGACTATGGGGCATGCTTTAGGAGAGTAGTACTGCTGCTTTATGAAAAATCTCTTGACAAGTCTTAGACATTGTCCTGAAGAACTTGATGAGAAAATGAGGACATAATAAATAACAGGAGAAAGAGAAGGACTGAAAGACCATCACTGTTCCAGTATTTTCTGCTGCACTGAGACAGACTTTCTAACAGAGGAAGTGTGAAAGCAAAAGTGTGGGTTTCACATGTTGGCTAGAACTGGTTTTGAGCTTAGCTGCTTGGTAGCAGTGATGTGCAAAATGTTGCAATAGATCACACTGAAAGTTGGGTGGAAGGAAATGCTCCGTTGATTTAGGTACACGACACACAGCAACAAAAGCATATACCTGCTGCTCCTCTGCCAGGCTTCTGCCTTTCCAGCTACCTCTCTTGCCCAACAAGCCTCAAGAATGCACACTCCCTTAATCCTCTGCTGGGAGATTTGAGGCTTGGTGGAAGAAAAGGCCTTTAGCAGAAGGAGGGAGGGTTGTTTGGAGAATTGAAATTCAGTAAACTCCAACCTCCAAGTGAACCTGCTGGGGCTGATTTGCTGCCAGCCCTTGGGAACAAAACTGCAGCACTTAGTTCCTGAATCCCATCAGCTCCCACAGCCTGGAGGGTTCACACTGCACTATCTGGCACCTCTTCCCATGTCAGAACAAGGCATTGTGTGTGTGATTTCAACATGCTTCTGGTTTTGTTCTAACTGCCAAGAAACACTAGTTGTGTTGTTATGAAATGATTGAGGAGTATTTGCTCATACAAATTATTTGTTTTAAGAGTTTAGTAATTAAATGTCAACACACAGTGTTGGTGTCTGAAAAGCTCTGGGGTGAAAGCCCTGCTCTAACTTGAAATACACTGCTTCTCTTCTCTCAAAACAGATTTGTTTGAAACACCCTATTCAGTAGAACGCATCTCGCCGTAACATGCATGATCTTTGGCCTTCAAAGGCACCCTTGTGCAAAGGGCGTGTTGCATTAATTTGTTCAGCCAATTTAGGGTGTGTGGCATTAATTTGTTTGGCCAATTTGTTTAGAATCTGGCAGAGCAAAGGCACCCAGTGCAATGTCTGTGTATAATGCCTGTGTCATCTTTACACCAGATCTCAAGAACAAGAGATTTACTGCGTGATGCCTGGCCACACCTTGAGTCCATGCTCAGGAGAAACAAAGGTAGGAACCAAAGTGACACGGTGCTTGTTGAGGGCAAGTATGAAAATGCTCTTTATACTTGGAACAGCAGATTTACACTCACGCTGCCTGAGCTGCAGGAGTAAGGTATGGTGTGGGTGCCTTTCACTGCCATCACTGACTGTGGTCACCTGGGACACAGCAAGTAATAATCACACTCATAAGAAGCTCTGTTTTACAGTGGAAATCCACACATAATTCAATATCAAATTCCAACCTTTTGGCGCAATAGTATATAGCTCACTGCAAGTTGACTTAAACAGGAGCTTTCAGACAGTCAACACTAGGGTTTTCATCAACAATTCAATTTAAAGCCTTGTCTTAATTTTTTTTTTCTTACCCTAAATGGGCGACAAGGCCTGGGATTAGAGCTGATGGGAAAGACTGTAACATTTTCTGTTTTCCATTAAAATTTCTTTTTGACAAAAGACTACAATAGTAGGTAACTTTCTTCAGCATTTATGCTAAATGCCTTGAGATTTGTGATGTTCTGGGAACAATTCTGAGAAAGGCAGTGAGGGCTGTGACATTATGGCAGAGCTTTTGCTTGACTTAAGACAGGTTTTTTCACCCTCTGTGTTTACAATGCTGAATTTAACAGAACAGGTAAATGCAAACAAAAAGGTACCAAACCTCGATCCATATCCATCTATATATACAAGTATACATTATGAGCTGCTGTCAAACAATGGAGTAGGATGAGAATTTGATGAAGTTTATACAGAAGTCCTTACACAGGGGTTTAGTCATCAGACTTTTTCACTGGGCACTTGGGAGTGAGGTCTTGCTGAGATGCTGGGGACTGGAATGTGTGCTTTCCACAGCAGGTGTGAAATACTGAAAAATGCAGGTGTGCAGAAATGCCCCCGTTTCCCAGAAATAAGACTGTACATTTTGGAGTCTGTTAAGGACACTAACAGATGACCTACAGTGAGCTATACACAGTGCAATCAAAAGCCAAGGGCTTTATGTCAAGCTCAGAGATTTTGAATGGTAACACACTTTTCTAAGAGCCTCAAAATAATTAGCCTTTCGCTCCAAGTTGATGCACTTACACTTTTAATATCAGGAATAAGGAAAAAGACTAAAGGCTTCTAACCTCACATCCATGGAAGCTTAGGCACTTTCACCTCACTGGTTTTGTTATGACAGCTCTTTGTTTGGCTGATAGTGAGTGGTGTTTTGAATAGAAGTGCTTTTGCTGTGTGCTTTGCTACTTTCTCGTAATAAGGGAGGACTCAGAGGTTATGCAGCAAGGTGCTAATTGACATTAACACTCTAGACAGGAAATGCTGACACAATTTAAAATTAACATCCTGTCAATATACTGCTGACCTGTGTTAAATGTGTGCTTTGTCAAACTTTCAGAATTAGATTTTAATAAAGAAACAGTGTAACGCTGTGGGTGAGTAGTGCTGGTCTTGAGAAAACTAAATTTAATACAGTGAGAAGTCACCCAACTGTTTTCCATTTTAGCTTAAAGAGGAAAAGTTAAGTTTTGCCCCTAAAAGGTCAAATACATATTTGAAGCAGTCTGAGAGCTGAAAATGATACCGTATTTGTTCATGACCAATTACTAACAGGAACTGTCCTTCAGTTCTCCATTTTAGATGTTGCCTTATCAGTGATAATGATTCCTGGAAATGGATTTTACAAAATACTGTAGCATATACATATCATCTTGCACCAAACCAGGCTATTCTCATAACCTACCTTCAAATTAAAATTAAAAAAAAAAAACCAAAAAAAAAAACCCCAAAAACCTGACAGAAGAAAACCCAAACCATTAAAGTGCCTCCTTTGCAAGTCCTTAGCAAAGCAGCTGTGAGGTTGTTTCCACTTCTCCAGGAGAACTGGAGAAAGGAAAAGGGCATCATGCCACTAGTACTCAAAAAAAAAAAAAAAAGAATACCTGGTGATATGGTGGTATTTATTAGTGGTCATTAAAGGTACACCGGTAATCTTAAAGCACAGAGCAGCTCTGGGATGATGCTGTAATTTTCCTTTGGTTTATAGATTATAGTAGCTGATTGAAAACCTAAAGCATCCTGTTGGTCATGTGAGAAACTGTCCTGATACTTAACACAGCAAGTGGCCCACTCACTAACTGTTATCTTAGAAAAAGAAACAGTGTTGTTTGCTATCAAGTAACTCAGAGCCCTTTCTTTGGAAAGGTGGAAGGCACGAGTCAAAATAATGCCAAATAAGAGAAATGGAGCATGCTTGGGTGTGGCCTGACCTGTGGGGGAGGCAGTCTGCTGAACAGTAATCAGATGTTGTCCCAGGCATTAGGAACAGCACAAAAAAAATGGCACTAAGCCAGGAAAAGGTGATGAAGAAAAAGGAAGCAATGAGAGGAGAAGACTGGGCTGCATGGAAGGAGCTGGAGGTGGAGCAAAGCAGTTTGAAAGGAGAGGTGTTGGTAGGGGCAGACCTGCGCAGGCTCAGGGAGTGTGGAAATGTTTCAGGAAGGTGGTGCAAGCTACATATCACTCCTGGCAAACTTCCCCTAAGAAAACAGTAAGTGGGTGGCCCGTTGCTATACGTGCTTCCCACTGATGGTTCCTGGGAGCAGGCCAATATTGTGTGCTGCAGTTAAGGTTACAGCAAGACTGGAAAAATATTGGCTGTAGCCCTGGTTCTGCAAATTGTTTGCACAGGGCATCTATTGCCGTTAATAACAGAGTGCTCGGAAAGGCGCCCATTTCAGATCATGTGTGAAACGGGGGAAGGTGCTCCCACAGGGAGTCACTGCTCTGCTGGAAAGTGATTCTTTAGAATAGCTGCCACATTAGGTGGAAAACCTCTAAAGCAACAGCCACTGGGTGATCTTATCCTGTGTTACAAGGTACCAGTTAGGCTTGTAGGACAGCTGCCCTGAGCTGGAGCACACAAAAGTGAAAATTGTAAATGGAATGTACATTGGAGACTTGGACATTTTATCTGAAATTGTCTGGCAAAGGACTTCAGAGCAAAATAGTTGCCATCAAATCAGCTGTGTTTTGCTCTGTTTCAGTCCTTTCCCACGAAAAAAAAAAGGATTATTATTTCCTATTTTTATTGTACAATAACCAAAGCAATTTCTTGCTAAGGAACTCAACTATCTTGGTCACACTGTGCGCTTGGGGAGAAAAAAATTGCCTTCCACTACAAAATGTTTACATTGGCTGCCAAGGTTTCTCCTGATTTCCTCTGTTGGGAATGAATAATTAAGAAGTGAGCTGAGAGGTGAAAAAGGCCTCTATGTGTTTAAGTCTAATGTCACAGCTTTCCAAGGACAAAGCTTTTAGTACATAGAAAGGTTTCTCTGTCAAGCAGATGAATTCAATAGCTAAGCAAGATGCCAAGAAGAGGAGTCAAACAAAGCAGAGAATTCCCAGTAGGAAGCTTTTAGTATGCACTTACGACAGGTATTGCATGAAATGGATGCAGAGCACACATATGTGGGACACACAGGCAACACACATAAGGTGTTAACAGTCTAAGCTGATGCCAAGGAAGAAAAAGAGCAGACAGGGTCAGCTACTGTTTCCTGAGCTAAATGTTCCTTTTCTATGGTGGTCAGAGCCAGGGGTAGTTTTACAATGTGCAAAACATGCACTTGTAATTAAAATGAAACTCACACTGACAGAGAAAGGGAATGGCAAATGTTGACCTCACATGCTGCATCTGTAGAGCATTTGGGGACACATTCTTTCAGCAAAGTGATGTTGGCTTTTCATATTCTTTTTTAATAAGAGGTGAGCAAGAATAAAGTTCTGTGTTAATTTGTATGCACTGCATGAAGCCATTTCTCAGGAGAAGGCAGGGCCGACAGTAGTTCAGAATAGAGAACTAGCCCTCTGTATCTTTTAATTTTCCATCTTTCTATTTAAAAACATGGATGTTTCCCTTGCTTGTAAACAGTGGAAATTAAAACAGTAAGCAGGCAAAAGATAAAATAAGGTTTTACTTTTCCGTTCTGCTTCTTTTCTGCTGTTAGGCTCTTCAACACTATGTTCACACAGCTATTTAGGCAGGTAGGTTCCCAGTGTACCTTACTAACACATCTGCTCAAGTTTGGCTTGTAAATCCCTTTGGAAATCTGCCATTTTGAAGTAAGATTTGGAAGAGGAACCACTGAAAGCTTTGTTCATTTTCAGACACAGCTTGGCTGATATTAGGAGGGCCTAGAGAGAGAAAAGTATGCAATTTCTGTGTCAGAACTAATGTGTCACTGACCCTTCTCATTGGTGGATGGAAAGGCAGTCTGAATAGGGAGGCTGAGATCCTCAGGTATTGAGTTATGGCTTGAGCTGTGTTTTTCTGCTTGCCTGGGGGAAAATGTCTTCCCTGGTCTTTTGAGTTGAAGATTCCTGGGGAGGGTGGGAAATTCTGCTCCAAGCCCTCCTAGACTTCTAAAATTTCCTACACTAACCAGAGAATCAACAAGTATATCATCTTCCTTGCAGCAAGATAAGATCCTTTAAGAGGCAAAGCACTGTGCCTTCCAACAAACTCATGCATAAAAGGTTAATTTAAAGCGTGCAGACATCTGTGTATGTTGGGCAAATGGAAAGCTGGAGAGGGTCTCTTTATGCCTCCCATTCTCTTAGCATTGGTGAGTGAGTGCAGGTTGAACATATGACTTTACGTTGCAGAGCACCTCTCTATCACCCAGGCCTTTTGTCAATTCACCAAATGTGACAATTACAGCATTTCAGAGATGAGACTTTCTAATCCTATTACTCATTCATCAACCTGCGGATGATAGCAGAAGCCAGATCGAACAGTGCCAAAAGAGCAGTGCGGAGCCTTCTCCAGTGCTGTGAAACTAGGCTTAGCTCAGGCACAATAGGTGTGTAATTTAAGGTTTTGTTGAGCTGAAATCCAATCACATACTTGACTGGTAGATCACAGAAAGACACAGACAAAAAGAATGAGATAATTCTACCTCACACAAACACTTGAATCCGGCTTTGACTTAATAACAAGTGTGTGATCAACCTTACACTGTTTCTTTCCTTAGAGCTGGGGTGGCACTGAAATTCTTTACCTACTTGGGTATCAGCCAAGAATATTTAAAAAAAAACCCAAACCAGAAGAAAATGGAGGTACTTGCTTAGATAAATAAATGGGAAAAGTACAAATGCTCATCATATGAAAGAAAATATATAGCTTCTGGGCTTAGCTCAGTGCTGTCTTGTCAGCATCTGGTACCTATTCCTTTCCCAAGGATGGGAAAGATTGAGCAGAAATGTAAGGAGAATAAAACTAAAAAATGTAAACTTTGACTATAGAAGTAAAAAGTATATTGTGAACCTTACTTCACTCTCTTTCTTGCAGCTAAAATACTCCTCTGTCCTATTTGAGACGTGCTGAAGTTGCAAGAGGAATGGTGGGAGCCAATAGTGGGTGCTGAGGTGCTGCAGCCATGTGCAGGTCACATAACCGTGCATAGAGGAACATGAGCATGATGGGGAGGAACAAGGATCTTAATCGCTAGCTTTTGTGGAAACAGGGAAAAGGATTCACTCTGTTCTGAGTCTAAAGTGGTAGCTTTTCATTAGATAGCTTATTATCTAGTTTCAGTCCTGTAAAGAAGAGTGTTCAATACAGCATGGTCTAGAATTAGTCTTTATACATTAACAAATTAACGTGTAGGACATGTAAGTTAAAAGCTTTGGTAGGAAAACTGCAATAGGAACATTCACATTTCTGTCCATGGCTGTCATCAGTGCTGTTTTTCCATATAGTGTAGCAGTCCAGCTTCTCTGGCCAAGCAAAAGCTCTCTGTCAAGACCAAACTTCAAGAAACACACTTGCATAGTTTTGATGTCCATCTTTGAACCAACCAGTTATCTGGGATTAACAATGTATGGATTTGGTGCTAGCTTGTGGGTATCATGAGCTTGGACAATCAGAATTATGGAGATCCCAAACCAGAGGAGACATTAAAAACATGAGGACAAAATCCACTGCTAAGAAAAATGGTGAAAAGATTTAGTGACTCAGGTCTGGCAGAGGAACAAGTGCTCTCGTACAATTATGAAAAGTGGTTGGTTTTATTGTTTTCTTTTTTTTTATAAATTTTTTTTTAAAGAAGATAAAGAAATGCCTTCAAACCACTTGACTGGAATTAGCATATAATTTTCCAAATGCCTTAGATCCAGCCATGTGAGCACTGGGTCACTATAGTGCAATCAGCACAGTGGCAGCCCATGAAGGTGGGCAGGGCAGAACATAAGCCAGTTGTCAGAGCCAATCTGCAGCAGCAGGTAACACCTGCACTGTTCTTGTGCCAAAAGAAAGGAGCCAAGCTCTGGTGTCAGTAATGCAGTAACTGGGAAAAAACCCTGAAGCTCAGATAGATAAAAAGGAAGGAGAATCCTGGGGGTCAAAGAGTTAAAATGAAATTTGAACCTTGGCATTAGTCATAAGACACCAAAATCCAGGCAATGCTTTGAGAAAGAAAAAGTAAACAAATTACCAATTTGTAGGTTATTAGACTCCTAAAGCAAACAGAAACAACATCAGTGGAAAGATTATTTTTAAAAATAAGTGAATTTGGCGGGAGGGGGGGGAAGGTGTGTGTGTGTGAGGGGAATCCCACAACAATGAAACTCATTCAAACATGACAAAGAGAGAGTGAAAGAGATTTTCAATGGTTCATAGGAATATGAGGAGCTGGAGATATGTTGCAAACAGAGAGGGAAAAGAAGATATCCACAACACAGTATAATCTGAGAAGCTCAAATGGAGACTAATGTGGTTCCCAAACTGCAGAGATCTCATAAACATAGAGATTTCATTCAGCAATATAAACTCTGACATTTGACCAGACAATTGCCTTGGGGGCATTAGCTAAAATAGCCTCAGCTTTAAAATTGAAATATGAACTTCCAAAGGCTTTGGTAGCTGCTTTCCAGTGACACTGAGACTACCAACACGAATAGTGGCTGCTGGATGTATCTGCATCCCTAATTTAGGAAGAAGCTGGCAATTTTGTCTGTGTTTAACTGCAAACACCCTCTCATCTGAAAAAGTTATTTCCTTTTGGTTTGTGTACCTAGGTAGCTCTTCTGTCTTTCACCAACATGAAGGCAGGTATAATTTTCACCACTTCTTTTTTTGCCTGTCAAGGATCCAAACAACCTGGTTAATGGTGTGCAGCAGAGTGAGTGTGCTGGGGCTGTGGTGCTGTTCCTTGGATGTGGCGTTTCCAAGGGTGATCTTGAGGGGCTGGATCTCTCTGGGGCTTGGGGAGCTCCTGTGCAGGGCAGCATGGAGGTCACTCTCACCTTCCAGTTTTTGGGGAGGAGGCATCAGGCATTTACCCTCTCACCTAGCACGTGGGTTTTATAATTCCTTTTTCTAGTAGAACAGTTTGGGTTCCTTTGTGCTGTGAGCCTCAGCCCCTGTGTGGCAACCCACTGTGGAGCAGCCCCTGAGGGTGAGCGACAGTTACCAGAACAAATGCAATTGTCAGTGGTCTCTGAGGGCTGCAAGTGCTCTCTGTGGGAGCTGTTTGATGTTGCTGACCCCACACTGAATCAGGAGGGGAAGGAGGAAACTGCATTCAGCACTATCTGTATAAGTACATCTGCTAATGACCTGTGCCTGGTAAGGTGTAAATGTATGCACAATTCAGCACTTCAGTAAGTGCTCTCTCTTTATAGACATGTATGCACACTGCCACTGTATTTTTAATAGGTATGCTCTTTTCATGATGTTCTATAGTTCCAAAATTCTACCCAGATTAACAGTGAGAAAAGAAATGCATTTTGTTGCTGCTGGTTCCTTGATATCTTGGAGGAAAAGGAACAGTACTGGTGTTAGTTTGTTTAAGACTACATGGGTCAGCATCTGCTCATCTGTGAAAGCCTCTGACCCATCTCTTCTTTAGCTACCAAATCAACTGCCAGGACTGCTATGTGACTTTTTTTGCTTTTGTCCAATATAATAAAGACAATTAGCTAAATCAGTTTACAGATTATACTGTCCTCCTGACCACAAAGTAACTTGCTTTGTGTGCTCCCAATACAAGCAGAACGTAAAGATCTGTTTGATTATGTTGTCAATATGGTTCCTTAAACAACATGGGTTCATTCTCTCTGCATGCCAGGTGTGTGTGTTGCAGGTCTCTACTAACTTCATCAGAACAGTATGTGAGAAGCAAAGTAAGTTTCCCATGTACCGCACACCTGTACTGGGTGTCTGTGGCTAAGTATTGGTAGCAGGAGTGGCCTCTGTGAGTATAGACCAGGGGCTGCCCTACATTAGACGCAGCTGGAAGCATCTCAGCATTGAACCCACAGCAGGGCAAGTCTATCCTCATCAGCAAAGCTGATAACACCTCTGTGAAAACCTATTTAAGAAAGGGCGGAACGCTGCCCAAGCAGTGAGAGAAAACACTGTGAGAAACATCCCTGAGAGCACCAAACTCAGAGATGGAGGAGGATGTGCTCCAGGCCCTGAAGCATTTCCTTGCATCCCAGCAACAAAACTGCAGTGGAGCAGATATTCCTGGCAGCCCACAGAGCCTATGCCAGAGCAGATATCCACTGTGCAGCCCGTGGAGGCACCCATTCTGGAGCAAGTGAATTTTCCCTGAATGAACTACAGCCTGTGCAGATCCCATGCAGGACCAGATTCTCCTAGCAGGAGCTGTAGCCTCTGTGGAAAGCCCACGCAGGGGTAGATTTATCCTGAAGTACTACAGCCTATGGAAGGATTCACAGTGAAGCAGGGGAAAAATGTGAGGAGGAAAGAGTGGCAGAGAGGAACTGTTATGGACTGACTTCAGTCCCCCATTCCCTCTATGCTGCTTGGGTGAAGGGGAGGTGGAGGAGTTAGGAACAAAGGAATGAAATTGAGCATGGAAAAAGAAGTGGCATGGGGAAGGTGGTTTCAGTTTTGTTCCCCATCCAAATCTATTTTAATTGGCAATTAATTAAGTTGATTTTCCCCAAGTTCAGTCTGTGACAATAATTGGTGAGTGATCTCCCTGTCTTTATCTTGACCTGAGAGCTTATTGTCTCCTCCTGTGCTGTTGAGGAGGAGGTGAGAGAGCATTTGGGTGGGCATTTGGCCAAGGTGAACCAATCAACTCATCACAACAATGTACGAGTTTCAGTAGGAAGAAGGATCTAGTTGAGTTGTATACCTTTAACCAAGAAGCATAAACTAAATATTCTTGCATCTGCACAGAGCATGCAAAGTGTTTGGTTTGGCACTCTCCAGACTGTAAGGTTGAGTATGTTATAATGCAAAAAATTTAGTCCTTCCCTACCTTTTCATATTAAAGCAGCCAGGACAAACATCACTTATTCTCCCTTGCCTCTCTTCCACCCTCCCTTTGCACTGCCCTCCATGGCCCTTTGCAAATTTGTGTCAGCAGTGGCAGATTAAAACCTTGCTCTCTGCAGTAGCCTTTGAAAGGGTCAGTGGTAGGTGTTTTTGCATGCCTCCTTTCTTTTTGTCTTCACACTCTTTCTCTGGGTTCCATGTCAAACTCTTAAGAAAAGCTCTTGAGGGCCACAGGACTGGAGGCAGGTTTGGCCTCAAAGAAATTTAAGTACCGTGTTTCTGCCTCTGTAGATTCCAGATAGTTGCTGTCTGTTGCTGCAAAGTGTCAGATTCTGTATTGTTTGGTAACTAACAGCAGCAACACTTAACGAAGTTGAGTGAGGGTGATGTTTAAGCATTTCTCATCCTACAGAGCTACTATGGCAGCTGTGGAAGGCTCCTACAGTCTGAGTGTGCTCTGAATAACCTCTCTCACTATGGTTCACATTAAAAATTTTGATTATCTGTCAGACTGCTGCTCCCCTTCTCTTGAGCTATCAGAGTTGCAACACTCTGTAGAAGTCATTTACTTGCCAGCGGTACCGTTAGCCCTTTGTGAACAATTAAGCCGAGGTCGGAGGTTGTAATAGATCAAATTTGCGGACCGTATTAAATTTTATTTTTACTGAAAGGAACTTTTTGTCTCTTTTATCAGGAGGAAAATTAAGCTGTGAACTGGAATTCCATCAGGCTGTCTCCTGTGAAGCCCTGTGGCTTTAGCAAAAGGGCAGCGGTGGCCAGAAATGACACTCAAAAGGTAAATTTATTTCTTTTTTATTAAAAAGGATAAGTTATGACCTGTACAGTATATCTTAAAGAAGGAGGGAAGTTAATATAATATACTGCATTTTCCCATTTCTTTTAAAAAGCCTGATCTTGCAACGTGTGGAGTAGTTCTCGTTGAAAGGGAAGAGGGTGCTGAGCTACCTCTAAAGTTGCAGGGTATGGACATATCCACACTTCATGCCTGCCCCACTGGGAGCAGCCTCTGTTTCTGGTTCTTAGATGAAATGTTGAAGGTTCTTTTCTGATCTGAAAAGGGCATGGAAGTGTGAACCAAATATTCTGTCTCTCTAATGATAAATGGACAAGGCATTCAGGATTGGCATTTGGAAAAATTTTTGTGTTTAATCCTACAGTCAAACATTTCTTGAGGTAAAAGTTTTAAATCCTTTGAAAACACATCTTCAGTGTGGGCCTTTTCTCTCACCACACCTACTAGGAGTTTCACTATTTTGGATCGCTTTCAAAAGTTCCATTCAACTTTACTCTCTTTGTGAATTTTTGCCACTCTAAAGAATTGTTATCTAATAAACAGGAATAATTTTATTGGAAAACTAAACTACAGAGAAATCCTGTGTCATTCCCTGGTTTTAAGAGAACAGATGTTTTGGAATCTAAACACTAAGATAGAAATTCCCAGACATGCTGGATATATGGTCAGCTCTCAACCAGGCTGATGCTTTTTTTTATCTCTCTGGGGCTGTATTTTGTCTTTTGGGAGAAGAGGTGCCTTTTGGACCTAAATATACAAGTATATGCTTTTTCTCTTCATGTAAGATAACCATTTCATGTATCAAAATGTATGTGTGAGCCTCAGTAACTTGGATGCTCATCTTGCCTCTGCTGAGGTGACCTGCCCTGTTTGCACGCATCTGGCCAGATGTGGTTTGCACACAGGTTTGATTTTTGCATGCAGTGAGTGATGATACCAAATTAGGCTACAAAGATCCAATGACTTCTTCATTTTTTTCTGTAAGATGAAAGGTTTGCCCTGCTATATTTGGTGTAGATTTCTCCTCCTCTCTTTGCAGCACAATGTTATTTTCTGCCCATCCATATCTCCTGTGTTTCCACCCTAAAGAAGGCAGAATTTCAACAGCAAGAAAAGGTATTCTATTGTGCTCTGTATAATTTGAAAAACACCCTGTGGGATGAATTGTGCAATTTTAATATTCATTACCTCAAATGTAGACACTAAAGTAGACCTTAGTAGGAAAGACTGATTAACAGATCACCAAAGATAGTTTTTTCAACTTGGCACATTAGTTGGTGAGAAGAGAGTAAAACTGTTGAAGTCAACACCTGAACCTTTGGTGCTGAAAAATGAAATGTAATGGCTGTGTGGTAACATTCTTCAGTAAACATTTACATGGGAGCCCATGAGCCATGCTCGGACAGAACTGCTTTCCTTTGTAAGTCTTAGGCCTTACTGGTTAGCAGCTGAGACCAAGCGATTTCTGTTGCTCCAACTCTAAATGAAAGACTGGTTCAGAAGAGAGAGGGGAAGAGGAGCATGCAGTCAGTCCATAAAAAGAATGGTAATGTTTTAATTACAATTCTATTGTTATTCTTCCTATTTGGCTGTTTGGGCTTGTGTAATTTGCATATTCATTTCTTTAATTCTCACAAAGGTTTTGTTGTTGTTTTTGTCTGGCAAAAGTTTGACTTCACAAAGAGAGCAACCTTGTCATTAACAGGCTACAAGGGAAGGAAAGAAAAAGAGCTATTCTTCCCTTATTCAAAGATTTTTGCAGGGTAAAGACACAAAGTGGGTATAATTTTGTGAAAATAGAGATACAAAGACTTTTTAGTAGACAAGTGCAAGTGAAATTGTGTGGCAGTATGATTAGGGAGCGTAATGAAATTTAGCCTAGCAAAAGACTCCTCTAACTAACACCAAATGTGATCAAAGTGAACTGATAATTTTTGTAAAGGCTGCAGTACTTGCCAGTTCCTTTTTTCAAGTGAAGCTTTCTGGGTTATTCATTCTGTTAAACACCTCAGTGAAATACAGCTCTACTTACTGTAGGCTAATTCCTTTCCCACAGGAGATGTGCATTCATAATATTTTTTGTCAGTTTCTTTTTAGCAAATTACGTGTAATTCACACCAGAATTCCAGCTCCTGTGAAAGAGAGAAGATGCTTTTACTTCACACAACCTTTGCATCTAAGGAAAAAGGTATCTGCTTGTAGAAACTACCATGGCTACAAACTTCTTGACTAGCTCTTTATGTCCTCCTGGAGGACCATTATTTCCATTACATGAGCACTTCTCAAGCTTTTGTGTTGGTGTGGATGAGACTCATAAGAGCATGTTGAGATGGTGAGCAAGGCTGCTTTGGAGAGGAAATGGGATTTCATCTTTTGCTCTGAGGTCAGCACCATATTAGAGGTCTTTCTTCAAGCCTAAGCCAATCTCAGGTATTCTTAGGAGATGCATATGTAGTGGAGCACACTGGGGTAGTGCATGAGCATAGGCCAGGACCAGGGGAATGGGATTAAGGTTGCTTTGAGGAATGTTTTCTTTCATTGTAGAGTTAAAGCCATAACAGTCAATTCAAGCAGCAGCACTGTGATGTCTTCTCAGAATGACGGTGCTCTGTGCACCTACCACATGCAGGCAGGGAGAGGGGGGAGTCCACTGCAGACTACACTCATGTAAGCTGTCTCCAGCTGTCACTAGAGGTACTGAAAAGCAAGTCGCCATCACAGGTATTTCCTGCTGCCGTCAGATGATGTGTAGTGACTAAAAGGGTTGCCAAGGATGAGAAAAGAACAGACTGCAACAGCCAGTATTTAATATGTGCATCCTGAGATTTTTCAGAGTCATTTCCATATTTATACATGCCATATTTGAATATGGCTGTGCTTGCCCATCTACTTTTTTTGCTAGCCTATGCTGTCTTAAGGCCTGAGAACTTTGTCTTTTCATTGTGTTCTGTCTCTCAGGCACAGTATAATGACAAACCAATTCCTAGTTAATGAACACTCTCTATTTTTTTTTTTTTTTCAGGCAGGAGAGTTGAAGAAAGCCTAGCTTTCAGCTATTAAAAATATTCAGTGATATTTATGACAGATTTTCCACTTCTTCTTTCCTGCTGCACGTAATCTTCAAGATCATTAAAGGGAAATTCTGAGATTTTCCATGCTCAGTGCTAATGTAGCACTTGTTTCATAATGAAGCTTGAAATGGTGGGGTTTTGCTCTGCACACGATTAATGCTAAAGTCCACATCCTTATCTGATAGAAAACACCAAGAACTCCATGGAAGCAAATGAAGTTAGGATAATTTGCATCGGTTGAGGATGTGGCCCTATATCTGGTTGACATTCTCATGCTTGCTACAGTATAGACACCAGCTGGGGTGCTGTTGTGTCATTTCTCTGTGGGGTAGGAAAGGCCTCAGTTCAGGGAGAATGAAAGTGGAGAATTGCCATTGCTAGCACAAGTTAGGAATGAGCTGTTTGAAGTATAAGAAGACTGAAATAAAAAGGAAAACTCACCATAACATAGTGAGATGCAACTGAAAAGACGTGAACTTAGTGAGGTTGCTCCGCTTCATGTTACTCTAGAGGGATTAGTGCTCAGAACAGTTCCTCCAGCCCATGTCTGTGATCAGAGATGGGAAACTTCTCCCATGCCCTGGGGTTTTCAGGTCAAACTAAACTGCTTAGGGGCTGAACCTCAAAGCCATAGGAGGCTCCAACTACTGCTGTGCAAAATGCCGTTTCTCAGGTGGAGCTGGCAGGAACCAGTTCTTCAGCACCTGCATTGGCTTTCTATTTGCATTTGGATGCAAACCAAGAGATTGCTTTTTTTCCTCTCTGAATATATCTCACTCCTTTAGGCTACCCTACTTAAACATTGATGCTCTTTGCAGTGCTGTAGCTACCTGGTTCTGGGCTTTTGTTTCAGAACACTTGCATCATTCTGTACCTGAGGAGTCTTGCTAGAGGCACTGTCTCCCTTCCAGCCCCACGGAGAGCTCATCTTGTCTCTGGGGCACAATGGAAACTTCTGGGTTTGTCATTCTACCCAGCATGACTTCAATAGTTGTAAAATATGGTATGTATTTTTAGTAGTTTACAACTATGTTCCTTGAGCTGAAGGAAGAGCCTATACAGCAAAAGCAATATCATAAAACCTTATAAATACTCAATCTAGTTGCTGTTAAAATAAGATCAGGATTCCCATTGAATTGAATGAGGTCAGAGAGGGGATTCAAGTGAAGGTCAGTACAATTTTTAGTTCCTTCTTGCCCAATCCAGCAGTTACACATAAGAAAGTTGGCCAGCTGTGAGATGACGACTAAAGAAGGATGGGTATGCCTCTGAATCCATAGCTGCAGCTGTCTCAGGCTGTTGTAGTGAGCCAGAGGCTTGTGCTCTTCAGCCCAGGGATAGGGAATTACAAATGTGTGCTGAAATAGAGTTCAGGGTGAGGACACATAGAACAAAGCCCTTTGGTGTGGGAGAAATATAATAAATGGCATGAACAAAACATGATCATTTCCAATTCTTGCCAAATGTGATTTGTGGTTGCCACTTTTCTTGGGAATCCAGCCTTGCTACCAAAGAAAAAAACAAGAGAGAAGCTGGTGATCTCTTCAGAATTAAAGGTTTAGGATATGACATGGGGAATTAGACATGGGCCTCCCATTAGCAAGAATGTTGACCTCCATGCATAGTTCTGAAAATAAACCCTATCTCCATCTCAGTTGGGGTTTTTTCTTCCACTGAAGAACGGGTGTAGATGTCACTGAGAAAGAGATCTCATGATGGAAACTTTTGATGTCGTTTTCAAATGCAGTTGTAAAACTGAGTGATGACATGTAGGTGTCTGCACCCAAAATATTTACAAATCAAAGTGTGTGGGTGCCTAGTTTTTATGATGGCAATAAAATAGTGTTTAGTATTTCCTGGTAAAATTTAAAGCCTCAGCAATTATTATTTTAAAAGGGGTAAACAGGGAGCTATAGCAGAATTGAGAGTATAATTCATAAGCCCTGCTTTTTAGCAAGGACTTATCAAAAGACTGTTCTGTAACACTGAGGCCCTTTCAGCAATCTCAGCCATAAGCACGTGCTTTTGGCAAAGTAGCTCCACTGCAGTCTGGTCAGGTGATGATGACCCTTTGAAATCAACAGGAGCATAACTTGTCAGTAAATGCAACGTGCAGAACATTAAATTGGGACTCACAGCATCAAATCTCGCTGCAACACTGCATGTGATTTGGATTGTCTCAGTCTGAATTTCCTTCTGTATAAACAGTGATGATCTCTTTTGTGAAGTTCTTTAAAATCTGCAGAAGTACTGTAAAAAGACTTGCTTGCTATTATGCATATATTTAAAACAAAGCTCAATACTTCAGCACTTTGCTGGGTTGGGGTGAATATGTTTAGCACTTTGTGTGATCAAGCCATAGATTACATAGGCAGTGGTTTGTAATAAGAGCCTTATCAGTAACAAAAACCCTTCTGTCATTATCAGACAAGCAACAATCGTATTTTAAAATGGTTGCCAAATATGTTTATTTGAAGATGGTTGTTTCCTGCATGGCTCAAACCATTGTGTGGCAAGTGTTCAATTGCTTCACCACTAAAGCCAACATTTATAGCTTGGAAAATTCTGTTATATAAATGTCAGTTTCTGCCATAATTTGTGGAATCAATACAAACTGAGTCAAATAATCACAAACAGTAATGTGAAAATAAAATGATCTGCGTTATGGTTTTTAAGTAAATGATGATAAACTAATAAATGCCATTAGCTGCTGCCATTACTTTGTTGAATTTAGCTGATGTTACTGTGTTGACTTTAAAAGCTATCAGCTTAACTATATAAATCCATTTGACATGTCTTTATTCAGATAAAACTTTAATACTGCAAGTGTAGCAAATTAGATGCAAATACTCTTTTTATTTTAAGTATATTTAAAGCTGCCTTTTCAATGCAAATTTTACAGGAAATCTCAACAAGCTAGGACAGACATCTTAGCTGTCAGCGTGCAGCACTTTCATTTCGGTCTCAGGCATGGGAGCTGCGTTTTGTCCCTGCAGACTGAGATAATTAAAACTACAGAGAGATGGTTTTAAATATACATGATACACAGTTACTTAAATTGTGGGATAATGCATAAATGCAGCCCTTAACATTTTTGATAGCACAACACTGACCAGATAACAGAGCAGAGTGGATTGTAGAGAAAGGAAATATTTTTGTGTAAACAGTTTAATGTTGGTTTGGTGGGTTTTTTTTTTCCCACTTTTTACCCAAATTACCGTGGAGGCACAGAAATATCAATTCAAAACCTAGGCTGTGACTGCCCTCGTTAAAAAGATACTGATACCATTAACTTTTTTTTTTCTTTCTTTTTTTCTTCTTTCTTTTTTTTAAAAAAAAATATGCTTTAACTTCTTTCTTTTTGAGCAGTCCATAACCTCCTTGGAATACATATCTATTTCAGCTTTCATTTGCTGAACCTCCTGAATGAGTTTATCCAAACAATGTGAATTTACTCAGATCTTTTTAAAATCCCACATCTCTTGTGGTTGATAAAGCTGACTTTAGCTAAGAAGAGTTGGATCAGGGTGATTTAAATTTCACAGTGAAAATGATAAGGGCTTTACTAGAAATAATAAGCACATTCAAATACTGTCATGGGCAAACAGTTGAATGTGCAGTGAGAAATTTGGCAAGGCTAGTCTTTTTCAGTGTTGATTTAATGAAGTAATGGATAGTAAAATAGAAAAAAAAAAAGAGGCTTGCATTTAGAGGTAAACTTATGTTAATTCCATATCAGTAGTTTTATAAAGCTTTATTCATTAAAAAGCAGCATTAATGCTCTAATAACTTTTAAAATGTCATGCTGTTTAAAAACAACACAACCCCAAACCAACCCACCAGCTAGGGAAGAAGAGTCTATTTTGGTAGCTCTCTACAAACTGGCTGAGTGATACGCTATTATTGTCATGAACTGCATGTCAGTTTGTTGAGCCTGAGGATAACTTGTGTTTCAGGGAAAGAAAAAGGGGAAAAAAACCACCCCAAAACAACACCAACCCCACCAACATCCACTTAAGCTCCAGGGCAAACAATAATGGTCCACAGTTTCAAATCGTTTTGAACATTTGCTTGTCCATTTAAACAACACAGAGCCTCACCTTTCTCATTCAAATTGAGTGGGGAATCTGCACAGCCCCAATTGCAAAGGAAGGCTTGTCTGGAGCTCTTACATTTGCAGGATCAAAAGGTTCAAATCTATGAATCCAGATGTGCTTTTGAGTGATACGGCCAGCATGGCTATTGAATAGGGCTGGCGGGAGGGAGTGGGAGAGGGACAGCACGGCAAGCAGCAGAAGGCGAGCTTATTTTTTTAGGCAGTGGTTCAGACGCTTTACAGCCATCATTAACGGGGTTTGTGTACGGCAAGGAACTGGCATCCAGAATTAGTGAGGTCTGATCAGTGAGGCATCTGGAGAAAAAAAATAAATCTGCTGTGTATGGCACTTGCAAGAAGGGGCGAGAGAGAGGAGAAAGGGGAAGAAGCATCACTGTGTTGCCAAAGGGCTGAGGTTAAGAATCCCTCTGTGCAATTTAACAGTTTTTAATTCCTACATTTTAATGTCTCGCAGGCCATTGTGTCAGTCTACTTTAGCTCCTTCAAGGAGCCATCTCGCTGCTGCCAAGTGGATTAGCTCTCCGAGGGGCTGCCGGCTCCCCTCTGCTTGAGGATCACATCCATCACCTCCCCCTGCACATACTCGCTACTGCCCTCCGAGCCCTGCCGCTCGCTCCACCCTCAAATTTGGGCTTCCTAACTGCCCGTACCCAGCGCCGCAGCGGCGAGTACCACCTCCTGACAGTCTCTTAAGTGGGATAAGCTTTGTTTTTCACAGTTGCCCCTATGATCTCACTGTGCTTCCCTCTCCCACCCCCGCTCCCCTCCCCCGTTACGGAAGATGGTAAAACCATAATAAAGGGCTTCCTGCCATCAGCACAGGGAAGCGGTCATTAGCAGACAGGGAGAGATCAATATTCCTGCCCAACCTTTCTAGTTGCAGTTCCAGCCAGTAATTACATAGCTGTTATAAATCCATGAGTATCGTGTATAAGGAAAAACTAATCTCTTCAAAACAGCTTATTTCCATAGTTAATGACCAGAGAACTACAACTGACTTTGTCACTGTCGTCTTCTTTGTGTTTGGTAAACAGATTTTGCGGGAATAAGATGATTTTAAGGTTAAAAAGAAAAACTAGAACAAAAAAAAAAACAACCCAACAGTCAAACTTGGGAGCTAAAATTCCCCTATCCACCATCACACACAAATTTCTTTTATTTGGCTCATTACTGGACAAGTATGTCCTTTAAGACTCAGAGATTAATGAGGCATTTTACAACGCTAATACATTTTAAACGTTACCACTGGAGTTAGCATCTATAATTGTACAATTAGACGTTAGTTTAGATTTTTTAAAGATAACTAATCACAGGTGACTAGAACAGTGTGAAGAGGCAGAATTTATGTTTCTCCTGCTCTAGGAGTACTAAATCATGCAGGAATTGAAATTGTTTTCCCTGTGACGGATAGCTCAGGCAAGATTAGTCAGTCACTGTTTCAGATATAATGCTTTTTTTATTACGCATACTTGATGTGGGACTATTATATTTGTAACGTATATTTCTGAGTACAGCAAATTAACTATTGTGTAAGGCAAGGACCAAGAAAGAATATCATTAGTTTTTTGCTATCCCGCAGTTTTGAGCAGCTGGTGAAATATATACCAATCATCCAACAGCTAGCTTCATGTTAACATGTATAACAAAGCCTGAACGATTCCTGTTTGACAGAACTTTACCGTGTAGTAATAAATAAGGCTGAATTATTGATGGTGATAACTGCTAATATTATTATGACCTCAATTAAGTGCTTTTTTTCAGACACATTAGCAACAAAAGGTCTTCTCTTTGCTCATTGCTGGCTTTTTTTTCAAGTTCCACTTTACATTAAAATCGAATTGATCAAACCTATTTGCCATTTCACTGTGAGTGGATAACCATAATGGGTAATCTATCAGCATGGTGCTCCCCTTAAAGCTATTAATACCTTTTGTTGTTTTACTCAAGTTTCTAAACGTGCTGAGAGGTTCAAAAAGGCAAACCCTACAATCTGTTAGGATTGCACAGAGCTGTGACTTGTGGCACTCTTTTAATTACCATACTTTTTTAACTCTATGGTTAAATACTGATATTTCTGACACTAAGTAAGTCTTTATTTACTTACGAAGCTGTGAGACAGCTAAATTAAAGCTGATTAGCAAGATGGCAGCGCTGCTGCTTGCAGCTGAGGTGAGTTTAGCTGCAGCATGGCATCTCCCCACAGCTCGCTGCTTGACTCTTAGTCACCGGGGCTGAGATCACTCAGCAGCAAGGCAAATAAAGGGAGCTTAGAGTTTTTTGCCCTTTGGCAAATTGGCAAATTGTGTTAGTTAGATGGATATGTGTGTACAGCATGAAGCAGTCTGTTTGTTTGTGAGAGAGCTTTTATAAAAGGCAGAGGGAGATAATTTCTAGGGACAGGCTGTGTAGTGTGCATGCTTAGAGAGTTGTGGGATTACACTCATTAAAAAGTGTAATGAAATAATCAGAGGAAGACTGAGTAAACTGGAGAATACAAATATGGACTGGCTGCCTTGGGAAGGTTGCCTCTCTTTTCACTTGAGTCTGTGTTGAAGATTTCTTCCTTTCTGGAACCATTCCTCAGGTTTGAGCGTCTGGGTTTTGGAGACTTGCCTTATTAATACGTGTTCAGGGCTGAATGGCAAAAGACAGAGGGAACTCCTCCTTCACCTGCTCACGTTGAGCCTAGGCTAAGAGCCCTGTAAAATGGTAATGTAGTGGACAAGTACAAATAGGTGGTGCCTGAGCTCACCAGCACAAAATCCTGGTAATGTTCTTGGTGACAGCCTCAACTGAAAACCCTGTACCAAATGAGCACAGAAGTCCTTTCTTCTTTTACATGTTGCTGCTTCTCTTTTTTTGGGGGGTGGGGGTGGTTCTGTGATTTGTTCTGGGATTTTGTTTTGGTTTTGATTGGTGAGTGTGTCCCAGTTGTGGAGAAGCCCAGCTAGAGCCTTGCCTCCTCCTTGGCTTGTGCTATGGGAAGGAGCTGCTGTCAGCACAGAGCAGAGGCTTCTGTCTCCTGAACTCTGGGTTCAGGGGAAGTGACAGCACCTGAGTGGGAACCTTGTGTGGGGTTTTCACAGGGTATGTAGGTTTGGTGAAAAAGCACAGTTCACTTTCCTTAACAGGAAAGGGGAAAGGTCTCTGCTTAGCAATCAAAATGCATCCTTGGGACTGTGCCTGTGTCATTTCATGTGAGAGTCTCATGAGTTCATCTATAATTATTCTTACATCAAACTCATTTACTTGCAGAGTGCCACAAGTGAAGACAGAGATCCTAGTTCATTGCTGGCATAAGGAGAGTTTTTACCACCAATTTAAACCAGGTTACGCCTTTTGTGATGTCAGTGCCAGCAGTGGTTTGGGCCCTTTTGCTTCTACTTATGTGGTGAGTCAAAAGCAGGGTGAAATGAAGAAATATTTGTGTTGGCTTCAAAGCTGGATTGAAGATAAATTGCTGTTAAGCTCCAGTTCTGTCTAGCTGTTGATACATGTAATATGGCAAATTAATTAAAAGCTTATACTCACAATATATAGGGATTTCAATTGTTTTAAAGTAGTGGTTAGTCTTTCAGCAACTAGAGGATACACACGACTGAGTTATTCTAGTAGATCTGTGCTTGCAGAAGCATAGGCTTGGTTTACCACGCTTCCAGTTTCTTCATGTCAATCAACTTTCGTGCATTTTCCTCTTGTGTTGAAAAAACTAGAACTGTCCTTTGCCCATTTTATAAGTGTCCTGCAAAGTAGATCATGAAGTGGGTCAATGACAGCTCATCCATCTCATTGGTTTTGAAAGGGATTCTCCTACTGGACATCATGCAGAGAAGCATTTTTTGAAGTCCACTGACCTAGTACTACTCCTCCTTCAGGAGTGGCTGTGTTTTCCTGTGGCATTTCTTGGAGAGGTAAATGTGCATCATCAAATAGCAGATTTCTTAATGGCATATAGCAATGTTGACTTTACTGATGCTTCAGCTGCTGTTGTCTTAATATAGGCTGTTGCTTGTATGTCAGCTGGAAACAAAAATCAATAAGCAATGAGAATGGGAGTATAGGGAAAACGAAGAAACAAAATGATGAACAAGAATTTGATATCTCCCCTCATATACTTTATTCAGCTGGTGTGTTTGTTTTACCACTTCCCAGGATCTACAGATAATCCCCCCAGCCTCTTGCTCACATGAGTGGGAGCTCTTTCCATTTTGTGAAGGAGGAAACTAAGGCACAGTGGTCAATGGCAGCAACTCCTCAGACTCTCTCAGATTTACCTCCAGAAAGTTGAGGCAACTTGCTCACGGGCAGTCAGAGTGTGGGTTAAATATTCATGCTTACCAAGTACTTGATCCCAAGTTGGCTGTACCCAGGCTGCCTAGATCTATGTGCTCATGGGTGCATGACATACAGATTTGGTCAGTCAATAATTTTAGAGAAAGAAGTGTGTCTTTTAAAAAAAAAAAAAAAATGCAAGTGTTCAGGAGGACCTGAGGTTGTTGCTGGAGTTGATGCTTCCCCTTCTCTCTTTCCAGGCGTTGGGGCAAGTGGCAGGCAAGGTTTCATTCCTCAGAGCAGCAGTCAGGTGGCAGTGGGTCTGACAGCCTGGCGCAGGGGGTTAGCGTGGAGTGGGGGTTAGCGTGGGGGCAGGAGCTGACGGAGGAAGCCCTGCGCTTGAATGACTGACAGCGACGGCAGCACAGGCATAAGGTACAGACGGGGGCGGGATCGTTAATGGAAGCACCGAAGCAGCCACATCTGTGACTGAATACTCGCTCTTTTAGTCCCTACTGCTGTGTTTACTGCTCCTTAATGTGGTATTGTTTACTCACAATTAAACTCTTTACCATTAATTTCACTCTCAGACGCTGAATTGGTCACACAGACCCCACTCCCTGAGCCCAGACAGATGTGCTTTGCACACTTGTTTAGGCAGGGCTCTCTTTAAGCACCAGCCGCGTTGCCCTCCCGCCCCGCTCCCGGTGTTCCCCCGCCCGTCCCGTCCCAGGGCTCCGCCGTCCGTTCCCTCCCCCTAGCCCATTCCCACTCCCCGGGCCCCGGCCGGAGGCGTGGAGCTGCAGCATGGGAAGTGTTTGTTCTTGTCAGCCTAAATTTCACACAGGAGATAACAAATACTTGAAACCCAGGCGCTGCTTGAAGAAGATAAACGCATTTTCCCCCATTAATTAAAACGAATCTGTAAATTTAAATGGAGATGGTGGCTATAATAAGTTCCCAACTGGTGACAAATGTCAACAGCAAAAGGCCCGAGATAAGGCAATGTCAGATCCCACTGCGATGATCCTGTCTTTGCCCTGTAGTGAGCTGCAGCAATACCCCGTGGGGCTTCACGATCAGTGTTTGTGGTTGACACCAGATAGTTTAACTAACCCATAACGGGATTCCAGGGAAGTGGAGAGAGCCCTGTTAGAATTCTGACAGTGGTTTGTGCGTGTCTTGAAGAGAAGCTTTAAGTGACTCTGAATATTTGCTATTCCACTAAATGTCTCTTTTGATCCTTTGCCTAAAGGAAAGTACTTCAGTGTACATGCTGCATATCTTGGCACATCCAGTATGTCCGTTCCAAAACTGACAACTGAGTTGATGTCCACCTGTAGAACAAGTGTAGATTTTTAAAAAAACACCTTTCTTTGTCCTTCTGCATTCTTTGCTTGTCATCAGAGGCTCTGTAGGCAATTATTTGAAGTAATCTACCTATTCAGTGAGGTATGTTTTATTTCTGGTACATTGTGTGGATGTGTTTCACATTAAACAAGAGAAAGATAACAAGAAAATAGAAAACAACGGCAGTGGGACTCCATTCTGTACTGGAGATTGATAACATTTACACCAGAAACTGTGGGAAGTGCTTGGTCTTGAATCACTCAACACTGCAGTTGCTTTGTAGCCTTTTTTTTTTTTTTTTTTTTTTTTTAATCTTCATCAGAGTGTGTGGTACATTAGTAAGGTCCAGGTTTACTAACTGGATTGCAGCTAGGAGGTTCTGTGTTGGAACTGTGTCTGGTAACTCTAATGCTGCAATAGTGTCTCCTAGTTGAAGAGGAAACACCAGAGGCAGTGACGTGCCTGCTTAGGAGCAAGCAGCCAGTTTCTTCTCACACAAAACAAATGTCTTTTTCCTTCTTCCTTTATCATCTCTGCTGAACTTGCCAGAAACGTGTTTACCATGAAGGTGGGTTTGTGTCTTTTTTTTTCATGATAAAGACCGCCTCATTCTGATAACTTGCTAAAGATTCCTAGACTTTTGGACGCTCCTGATGGGTACTTTATTGAAAGTAGTGATTAAAAAGGGCAATTCTGCTGATCCCCAATTGAAACCATGGGCTACCCATTCTGACATTGCAGAGAGAGGTTTTTAATTTGAATTACTGAGCATTTATATACCAAGAATTTCATCTAGGGCTTGAGTTTGCATGGCCAGGTCCTTAGAAATTTTCTGGTTGGTTATTTGGTATTGTCTTTTTTTTTTTTTGTTGTATTGTCATTTTTTTTTTTTTTTTTTGGTAATACATACACATGACAATAGTATCTGTTCATCTCTTTTCTGATGTGGTCAGGGTAGAATCTGCTTTTCTGAGGTATCATTACAAAAGATATACAAAACCAGAAAGGTTTTTGAAAACAATATAGGCTCAGAGTACCTCAGCTGCCTAGAGGTTGATGATGTTCAGTAGCCATTGATTATATTTTTTTTAGTTATTTCACCCTTTTTTCTTACATTAGCTCCCATTATATGCAAATTATTTAAATTGTTGTTACATTACTAGACATTATTTTTTACTTGAAACAGTAATAAAGTTATTATTTCAATTATTTAAAATAGAGCTGCATGAATGATTCAATGTGAAAAACTTATTTGATCACATTTATTTAATTTGTGAGACAAGTCTTGTAGGTACTGTGCAAGTTTGAAATCTGGTTCCAAGAACTGCCAGTGTTGTATTGATTTGCCTTTTAGATTCACCTTCTGTGAAAAACAGTGAAATCAAATAATTTGAATCTATTTAAGAAGTAAACACAAGAGTCATGACTGACAGAAGTGATTCGGTTTAAGGATTTCAAGCACAAATTAAATGACATGTTACTTATTTTTGCACTTATATTTAATTGGTTTCATTAAAAAAAAAAGTGTGAAGATCAGAGGGAAACTGTAAGGTGTTTGCCTTGCTGTCCTGGAACCGCACAGCACGTGGTGTCATGTTATTGATGGTATGCAAGTAGTCTTTCCATTCACTTTCAAAGACATGGAAGGAGATGCAAAGCAGTTGCCCTGTACACTGTGTCAGCTCAGTAAACCCTAGCCTGTGATTTAAAGAAAGCAATGCATTTACTAAATTTAGTTTATTTGTGGGTCCTAAAATGTCCATTGGCCTATTGCAGATCCTTAGCAGTCCTGTCTGGCTTGGAAATAATTGCTCTCTCTTCCTCAGTTGTTGGGAGAAGTTCTCCTGAAAATGGCAGGTACTTAGAGACCTTCTGCCCATCGGTTCCTGTCTCTCTCCACCATGCTCAGCCACTTCCTTTCACCTTTTTCACAAGCTTGTGATCAGCTGTCTAAATGGAGTGATAGTGTTAACTTTCCCTGAGTGGATGAGCACAACACATATGCCTACTTGTTTCTTAGTGGTACTTACAGACAACAGTGCAACGTTTTGGTTTCTTTTGTTTTGTGCTTTTTTTTTTTTTTGTCAGACTGTGTGATTTAGCAACCCAAGTGACCTTTTTCAAAGTAACCTTAGAAACAGATGATTGGTGAGAGTTAGTCTCTGAATCACAGGGGACAACTCGGGGAGCAGGGCAGAGGAGCAGCAGCTTGGCTTTGCAGGTGGGCAAGCGCTTCTGGCAGCTGTTGGCCAGAGGTGCCCAGCTCCACGATGGCTGCAGTTGACAGAAGTCCTCTGTGGGACAGTGAAAGAAAAGCGACTACTTTGTCAAGCCTGTCATTGCTGCGAGAGAATTACGGGACATTAATCCTTTTGAAATGCCCTTGCTAATTCTTGCAGTTTTGTTCCTGTGAGCCTGCTTTTCTCCTCCCTTGAAGCCTACACGTTTTATTAGGTATTGTTAAGTTGCTACACCTGCAGTTTTAAATGACTAACACAAATGTTATAATGGTCATGATCAGTCAAAGGAAAAGTTCAAAGTTCGTGGGTCAGTCTTTTGTAACCAGTGAGGAAGAGCTATGGGATAATAGCTTGTTAATGTTATTTACCTCATTCAGCTGAAAAACTTTCTGTTGGACTCTGTTGTGTTAAGACATTTACTTGGACAATTCAGGCCATTGTCATTTGAAAAGGGGTTAAATTATTCTGTTTTGTCATTAAGTGATCCTTGATTGGCAATCCACTGCACAATGGGTGATCATTAGGGAAAGGCCATAAAACTGTTACACCACTTAAAAGTGAATGGTGAATGAAGCCAGATATCTCTGGGACCCTTCCCCCACTAGGCTTGCTGCTGGAGAAGCAATTTAAAGCAGAAACGTTTAGAAGCTTGGAGCAATTTGCAGCAATAATTTCTTTAATATTTTCCCCATTTTTGTTTTGAAAATATTTACACTGAAGGGAACGATACTTCTAGTTACCTAAAGCATGTCTTGTACTGTCAGGTCTCCTGAGTTTCTTGTATCAGTGTGAGTGGTGCTCTATTTACAACCCAGGTAGTATCAGAACATTAGTCTTAACAATAAAAGTGAACTGGGGTATGTTAGTTTCAAAGAAAATGATGAAAATGAGACAAAAGTCCAAATAAAATGAGAACTTGAGAACTGGGTCACATAGAAGTAAGTGCAACTTGCTTAATGCAAATAGCTGCAAATCCAGAAGCTAATGGTGTTTTGAGGCCTGCACATGGCTTTTGTGGGCCCTAGGCTGATGGCTGCCATTGAAATCTGGACTTAGGCTTTCCAAATCAAAGTTCTCTATGTCAATGAATATGACAACAGGCCTTTCAGTCGACTGTAAATGACTGAAATTGCTGTAATGTTTACAGTAGGCCAGAGCCAAGATCATACAACATATAGCTTGGTTTTGCTGTGGTTAAACTATCCAAGTAGGGCTGCTATGCTCCTCTCTCTTCTCTTCTCCAGCATGCTCCTGACCCTCTGCTGAGCCATTTCATCCCACTGGAGGAGCAGGGAGGCAAAGGAACACATGGCTTAGACAGGACAGCTGTTTGGTCCTGGCTTGCATCAGTTAAGTCGTCATGGAGTTAACTCATGAGGAAGTACTCATGCTGTAGCTAATTTCCAGCTTCTACACAGCTTTATCGGACTTTACTATCCTTAGTTTTGCAGTCATCATGCTCTAGGTGACCCCTGGGGACTGAGTTTTCTAACAGCTGTCCAGATAGTTCCATCCATACTCTTGGGAACGGTGATTTTTCCATGACTGAAAAGCCAACACAGCTTTTAACTAAAATGGAAGAGCTAATTAACTGCTTAGTGATTTGTCCTTGCTTCTTTATATTCCAGTTATGATTGCAGCTCATCTCACTTGAGAAAGTATATGCTCTGTGGCCTGCAAAGAGACTTTCTTCAACTACAATTAAAGACAGGATTATTTCATAGTAATTAAAGATATGCTGTGGCAAGCTATGCAAGTGGACTACTCTGTCTGTGGGGGAGGCTGTGAGCTGAGGCATATTCTGAATGTGTTTTCCTGTACCCCAGATGTGTAGTTAGACATTGAATCTACAAGCACTCTTGTGCTTGACTTGGAAAGATCCATTGTCTTTCAGTGCCTTTGGAGGGTATTACGGTGACAGGTGTATGAGATTAGATGTTATGCTGTAAATCTGCCTTTAAGAAGGGAAAAAAAGAAAAGAAATAGTAAAATGTCCTCACTTCTATATTGAAGTTCCAGCACAGCAATAGTCAAAGATGTTTTGAATAGCAATAAACAAAGGTGTTTTAATAGATTCCATGTATTTTCCAACATCTGAATTTCCCTTTAAACTTGTACTAGGTAAATGTTACTCAGTTGCCCTTTTAGAAAACAACAATTTGACTTTTTTCCCCTCTTTGTATTCTGACAAATATTGGTCTTGATGAGTGTTAAGGGACTAAAAACGCTAAACATCAAAGTGCTCATTATCAACCAGCCAGCTGCACTCCTCGCTGCACCTCCTCATCACACACAAACCTGATCTTTTCTGTGGGGACCACCCCCCCTAGAGACACAGAACAAGTTCTTCTCTATGCTAACAGTGCACAATATTGTCAAATGATGTGTAATGATTTTATAATGTGAACTAATGCCACTGGGGACCGAACTGAGACTTCTGATTTCATTACACTCACTGCTGAGACTGGTTTGGAATATGAATTTGGGGCAAAGATAAAAGGTGGTGTTCATGTCCTTTACCCATCAACTCTCAACCAGTATTGTTTGGCGTGGATCCAGACAAGGATCATGCCCCAGGTATCTCAGGAAAAAAACTTGTGATTTATGTATGTTGCTATAAAACACCGGGAGTGCGAGTAAGTGCCTTTCACTAAGTAAACCTTTGTGTCGTGATTGAAATCTTAGCATAGGTCAGAAGAAACTTCCCTACTGGGTCAGAATTAGGCCTTTGCTAGCCAAGATGATGTTTCTAAAAGCTACTGTTAACATTGATTTGCACAGTTTTTGTGTTATGGTAGTTAGAGGTGAGATTTTGTTCTTTCTGTTTGTTTTTAAGTAAAAGAAATGTAAACCTTTAATTTAGAAATTACTCTAGCAATGTAAAGGCACTCTACCTGTACTGCTGTGTAGTAAATTTGTGGTGTAGGCTGTTGAATTGAATAAAGCCTTTTTATACAATGACAAAAGCATGACCACAATAGCAAATAGTGTCCCTTTACCTATTATTATCTGTGTTGCCATGAAGCCTGGGATACCTGTCTGATTTAAGTGATTTCATCTTTCTGTGTCCTAGGAGACTGTGAAAAGTAGAAAAAATGCCATAACATTTTTCTCTAAAATGGATAGTATGAGAATTAGCTTCCTTCTTCATTCTAATGTAGGGGAAAAAAAACAGACTTTCAGTCAAATTCTCATCTGCTGTAAGGATGTCTGGTTCTATTGTTTTCAAGACAGTTTATACCATTTGTACCAGCAGAAAATGTAGGCCATGCTAGTGACAGCAAGGAGATGAACATCCTGAATATCTAGCTAATTTTCAAATGTAATCTACCTGCTAATGTGTGATATGGGAACTAAGTGTCCTTTATATACTCTTAAAGCACTTCAGATGCAGGAGGGATAGAAACTAATCCACCTTCAAAGGTAATTATATTGGGAATTACACTACTTCATGCAGTAAACTGTATTCAACATCCTGCCCCTTTTTTTCCAGCACTGTGGTATTGCCACTATTTTAGATACAAGTAAGAGTTAATCATAAGTAAATTAAATTCAATATGTGAAATGGAAAGGAGAATCCTTACAAAGACATAAAAGCATCTGAAATATAAATGACGATTAAGCTTGTTTCCTCTTGTGCTTATACATGCTAGACTAATGATTTGCTTTCATCATCTAATATATTTAAACTATCTTGGTTGTAGGGGTCACAGCCATTGCGAGATGGGAGGAAAGACAATACTAATCAAAAGTAAACCATGCCACTTTTTTTCTTTAGTGCCGCTAATCTTAATTGAATCAATCTCATGGCATATGTTGACAGTGAAAGATTGCTCGAACCTGGGAGGCCAAGCTGGACAGAGCTTCCAGAATAAATAAAAAAAAAAACACCCTCCTTAATCATTAATTTGTTCATTCACTCCCATTTGCTTCCATCCTTCAATGTCTTAGGAGATGTACCCCATGCAACCTTCCTCTTCAGCAATCATTTCCAAGTGTTTCTCCCAATATACTCATGTGTTTTGGAAGAAACTAATTTGCTTGAGATGAATACAGCAGAGATACTTATCTTTTTCCCTTTCTTTTATTTTTTTTTTTTTAAAAAGAGACATATAGTTGGATTTTGTGGAGTTTAGCATTTTGTGGAAAGGGATAGCATTTCTAATGAATTGGAACAGAACAGTGCTGATTTTAGAGCTGAAATATTTCCTCTAAAAGGATATTAGGTAAATCCTACTTGGATTAGGATAGAGTTGAGGTGTAGTTTACAACCTACTCATGGATTAACAGTAGCCCTAGTCCTATAAGAGTAAGGCAGAGAGGTGGATATTCTTTGAAGTCAGTGGAAAACTGGAAAACTTTGTGGCCTGTGGATCAGGTACCCGGCAAATATATCTGAGGGTTCCATGAAATTATAGTAATTACAACCAATGATCAATTAGTAATGTTCTATCAGATTGACTTTTCCTCCAGGATTTTACTGAGGTTGCTAATACGAGAGAGAATTCCCCTGTCAACTGTAATTTTCATTTTATTATTATCTTGTTGCTGCTATCACATAGTGTACACACACACACACACACGTGCTACTTGTTCCCCAGTTTCCCAGCACCTTGTATATAATCCATGATAGGTTTGTCAATGTTACAAAATTGCTTAAATCAATTTATTAACCCACAAGATGGAGGAAGGCACTTAGGGTATAAGCTATTATTTCTGTTCTGGTCTCCGTTTCTGTGAACGTTTGTGTTTGCTGAATTACGAGTGTGTAAAAAAACTGAGACCTTAAAATGAAACGTGAAAGGATAGAGGAGTCCTTGAAGAATCAAGACCTTAAAGGCTACATTGAAGTCTCTCTAAAGATAAGGTTAGATTGGATTTCTTCTTTGTAACAAATAGTTTTAATTAAATAATGTTGGTAAGTATAAAGTATAAGGAGAAAGGTTTTGATGAACAACAAAGTGTTTGTATTTTCTGTAATCCATTATGGGCTCATATAATTTGAAACATTGCTATGTTGTGCATTAATAAGACTCATTGTATGCAATTAAATGGTATGTGATGATGAATAGAAGGTTTACTGGCAATGTGCAATGAGATCTCTAACAGCAGCAGAATGTTACTAGAGATATTAGAGGTTGTACTGAGTATATATTGACTATGCTATGTTTAGGTATAACAGCAGGTACATAACATTCACTTATTTTCACAACATATTTAGTTTGTCTATAAAGAAACTTCATTTTTTTATTTCATTGATTTGAATGTGTGCAGGCAAAGTAAATCTCTTGAAAGAGATACATGCTTAAGTCATTCCTCAGGGACTGATTGCACTGTATAACTTGAACTGTTCTCCAAAGCAAGGAAGTCACATTTAACTTCTTACTGTGGCATTTAAAAAACCCAATAAAAATAAAATCTAGTTCTCAGAAATGAAATATCCTTTATGCTTTAGTGTCTAAGCCAGTGCCATTTACAAAAATACCAGAGAAATTAAATAGGAAACCCACAAACTTTTCAAATGACAAGTAAATCATTTCATCCATCCATCAAATCAAGACAGCATATTTGGTGAAGTCTCTTCCTCAAGCCTACTCCCTTTTAAAGTGCAATTTTGCTTAATTTTAGTGTGTATATTTATAGCAGAATAATGAACATTTTACAAATCAGTGATGGTGAAGCTGTTCACATCATTCTGAGGTCAGTGAATGCACACACACATAGTTTTGTATTACAGAGATCATTTAAGTGAGTGTAACTTTAACATTTTGATGATAATTTTAGGATCCTACCAAGCAGTAGTAAAGCTAGCAGTTGTACTATGTGATAATTCTGCCTTTATGTTATAATGCAGTCTTTCTCCATACTAAATCAGAGCAAGATGCAAGCTATTACCCCTGGGCAAAATTCATTCATTATATGTGTACATTATTCCTAAATTTATTGATAATACTTTTTATAATGGTTATTTTTAGTGCATTAAATTTTGCAGCTGTATTGGTATTAAGTATATTTATTAGTCTTGGGTATTTCTTCAATAACAAATACAATCCCAGAGCCTCTTACAGTTTCTTTGAGTTGAAAGTCATTGTCAGTTGTAATGCTCTAAGTCCACAGTGCAATTATGAAGCAGCATATTAAGCTATGTTTAAGGAAAACATTAAAAAGAGGCTAATGAATGTCCTGTGCATCACCTTTGTTTGCTGGAAGTCAGAAGTGATGCTACTGAAGCTTGTTACATTTCACGAGTGTAAACTTGGTACCAGGCTTGTCATCTTCCTTTATACAGTATGTGAGTGTATCAACTGCTCAGAAGAGTCAGCAGCTGAAGCCTTTGTCAGTTGGGAATTTCAGCAAGTCACAAGCTGGGTTTTGCTGGCAGAAATGCTCATTTGCAACACAGGAATATGAGGTCCAGGCTACACTTTTAGTTGTGTCTTAGGCAGTTTGGCGGACATGTGGAGTGACAATTCCTGAGTAATATATTGTCTTATCTGCTGTTTTATTGCCTTACTCTTGAGTGGTCTATAAGATTAACCGTGTTGCAAACCAGTAATTTTCAGGGTGGCTCTCACCATTTTCTTCTTTTTTTTTGCCAGATGTTGAGTATGAGATAATGTCATCTCTAATTACCTTGTGAACAGAAGCAACTCGATAACATAAGAGGCAGAAAGGGATGGGAAGAAGTTTTTGGATCAGATGGGTTGGATGTTTCTCAAGATATATCTTGTATGCTGACAAGGCATTGTCTCTGTGGTGTCTGAAGGGCAGTCAGATGATTCACCTGTTGGGCTTTTGAGGTGCTATAGTGACATTTACTGCCACTTGACTCTCACCAATGCTGCAGCCATGGCAGAATGTGGGGTGGGCTGGAGTGAATTGTCCCCAGGGTCAGCTCAGTACTGCTGACACAGGCTGGTGGAGGGAACGGTGGCAACTGAACCAGATCTCTCTGTTCCCTGGGTGGGCACACAGAAGGAGAGGAAAGCTCTTTGTTGTTTCTCTCCACAGACACATTTGTGTAGAGAGTAGGTACAGTCCAGCCTTAAACCTTTGTATCAGCACAGCTTATTTTTTTAATTAAGAGATAAATTATTGTGTTTGGGTTAGAAAATGGGATGATTTCTTCCTTCTTGCTTTCTACTGGCATATTAGCTGGTATAGCATTGTGTTTTATTTTTTCTTGTGCTGTTTTCTCCACAGGAGCCCAGCACTTGACTTTTACCTGGTCTGACAGTAGAGAGGTCTCGGTCATCTCAGTGGCCATATGTGAGTCAGTCTCAGGAAACAGTCCTCGACTGATATTATAGAGATCTTATTTAAAAACCTGAGGACATGAGTCACCAAAAGGACATTGCATCACTGTAAGAGGTGTTTACTTGTTTGTGTTTACATAGTGGAAAGCCAGTACTGAGAAAGGAAAGTGCAGTGCAGCAACAGGTGGGAGTAAGGGAGCTGCACATCACCTTTATTCTCCTGGCAACCAGTATTCATTTCAGCTCCAACATGTGTATGCCCTACAAGAGAGCTTTATCTGTTCCCAGCATGCTATACTTTGGTCTGGATTAATCTCACTTAATTTCAAGGAAAAGGCTTTCTATCACTGTAGAGACAGGCTAAGTCAACCAAGTTCCCCATGTAGGGAGCTATCTGACAATGTACATCTAAGTCTCTTTCCTCAGCCTACTTTGTTGCTTCATGGTCAGGGATGTGGTTGGAATGAGACAAACATGAGAAAGCAGCTGGCAGGGTGGCAAGAGGAAACATTTCACCTTGCTAGCTGAATGGCTCTTAAAGCTAATACACATTTGAGGAGAAGAGTAAAGGAGTACAAGTGAAAGTGAAAGCTATCCCTCAGCCAGTCATCATGTATTTTTAACGAGACACCAAACAGCAGTTGTAAGAAGAAGCAGAAATAGTCAGTGTTACTCCAACAGCTGATCAAGTAAAACTAGGAAGAGATCTAGTGTTAGGTGTTTTGTTATCTTCCAACTGTAAGAACTGCTTTCTTTGGGGAGTAAGTTCAGAGGCTTGGATTTTCATGGTTCACTAACTGTAATAAATATATCTGAATAAATCCAAACTTCAATGCCAAGGGCTGAATCAAACCCACTTATTTTTATACTGAAAATATCCTGGCATTAAAAGGCTTAGTATATTGGGCTGTTCTGTTTAACAATGAGGTGAAAAGCAGTGCAGATGGCTATAGTAGTGACTAAAAAATGCTAGAACTCTTCTGTAGCATCCCTTAAGGAGACAGATAGTTTGAAGTTGCACGCTCAGACTTTTTCTTCACATGACTAATCCACTCTCCTGTGACCTATCTTTAGTTTGATATTGAATCAGGAACAAGAACTGTAGCTTCAGCTGACCCCAAACATTTAGTTACATTAATCACAGGGTGTTTTTGGACTCTGAGCATACTGAATGAAAGACACTTTCTTTGCGAGACATTGATCAAACAGTCTACAGGTATCAGTACATCGAGACACATTAATCATCTGGTGCATTATCAGTTCCAGCAGGAGAATATGTAAATGTGATTCCTGTCAATGATAAGGGAAAGCAGAATTTATTTTTAAAAGTGGTCCATCTGGAGCTGTTGATATAATCTTACCTGAGACGATAGGTTGTAAAGATACATTTTAGCAGGGCTGCCAATGAACATAAAGAACAAGCAAATTAAAGGTATATAAAAAAAAAAAGTGGAAAAAAAGAAAAAAGATAATGGTTCTACTTTAGTCACTTGTGGGAATTGCTGTTCCACAACATGGTAGAGACTTTTTCTGCTTAATAACAGTGTCGTTTTATGAAAGCTCCTGTAATTGTTCTCTAACCACAAAAGCTTTGTTTAAGAGTGATACTCTTCTGTTCTCTGCTTCAGTGCTCTTGCCCTAGAATACACCTGTGATAATACTTGCCTTGTGGCTAAGGATGTGATGCTCATACTTTCTGTGAAACTCTCAGTCAGTGGCTCACCTTCACAGATGGCTCACCTTTACTCATATTAATGGGGCTGCCTGACAGAGGGATGCAACGTGCATCTTGCTGAAAGCATTTTTTTGCATAAGCCTTCTTATATAATTGATTAATTTACTCCATTTCTTCACCAGAAAACAAAGGACATGTTTTTCTTGTTTTTTTCTTTCTTACTTTATTTTTTTTTTTTAGGAAAAAAAACCCAACTCTGCCAAATTGGTACTTTGCCAGAGGGGCAACCACACAAATATGTATTCTGTCAGTGTGGGTGTGTGAAAAGCTCATTTCCCTGTCATGCAAACGTGTTTCCTGGCAGAAATATTTCTTCAGGTCTTTCCTGGGGGGATTAGAGACCTGGGGCAGGGAATTTGGTAGAGATTGAATATATAAAATGGTCATCTCATTTCTACTGCTTGTCTCTTTAGTTCTTTCTTGCTTTCCCAGCATCTTTAGGCTATGAAAGTGGAACAAGGAGTCCTTCAGGGAGATGAGTGATTGTCTTTAAAGGGGATAGATCTTGCTAGCTTTTGGTCTCTGGAGACTAAGAAATGCAGTACAATCTGTGTGTAAAAGCTGAGGAGAGAACTTGCTTTGGGTCTAATCTTGGCTCTGTTAAAGTCAGGAGGAAGTTCCCCACAGTGCAGGATCACAAAAATGTTTGAGATTTGTGAGCAGTTTGAGGCACAAGTGTGCTAAATTCAGAAGTTTTGAGGGAAGATCACTAAAAAGTATTTTTGAGCAATTAGAGTAATAAAGTAATGTAATTAATGTCTCCTCATTGTGTAGCTGAGATGAGATTTACAGGATTTGTGTTTTCTCTCCTTACAGGACAGTATTTGTCTCTGTCTTATTTAAATGTGGAAGAGTTAGGAAAGCTTGATTGTGATTGTAGTATAACTGGATAAACAAAGAAATGATTAACTGCATAGGCACAGTTTTGCCTGGGACGCTAACAAGGAAAGCAAGGTACAATTTCTGCACATGAAAAAAACCCTCCTTGAATGTCCCTCTTTTTGCTTCTTTGTTTGTCATCATGTTGCAACCATGTGCCCTTCATAATTGTATTTATAAATACTTGTACTTTTTTCAAGGTCAAAGGATTATGTCTGCACATTTCAATAATTGTCATACTGTGTCTTATAAGTGCCTTAGTGATCATTTTTATCATATCTCACTGCTTAGCAGCATCATAACATTGCTGTTAAGTGAACATGCTTGATGAAATGCAGGATTTTTGCAGAAGTGGTCCCAGCTCCCACTGAATAATCTAAGGATAGAAAGCATGCCAGTGTGTCCTTGGGACACTAAGTATGTAGCAGCACCTGTGTAGATAATACTGTTAATGGCATTTCATTATATAGTTGTAAAGGTTTTAGGTTTGCTCTTTAAAGGGAAGAGAATAGATACAATTTTTTTTTTGTTTGCATTGCAGCTTGTGTTTCTAAAAGATTTTTCAGAAAAAGACTAGCTAATGAGTTTTTCCTACGTCCACTGAGTTTTTTCATATGTCCTCTTCAGCTTCTCCAGAGAACACACCTGGAAGGTAGTTAGGTGGTATTTTTGCAGAAAATAACGTAGGCTTTCAACATGCCATGGACACAGGAAAAGGGAATAGGGAAGGAAGTAAACTCTATAGGCTACATTGATTTATAATATATACAACTTATAACTCAAACTAGGTCACAAAAAGCTTTAAGAATCTGCAGGATCAATGAACTCTGTGAATGTATGCCAGGATGAAGTCTTCAGGGAGACAAGGGAGAAGAAAAAACCCTCAGAAATGACCAGTAGTTGACAAGATTTCTAGAAAGAGAAGGGAAACAATTCCTGTAACTTTGACTCTCAGAGCTCAGGACTCCAAGGCTACCTGGAGAGACAGCTGCCCAGAAAAGCCCAGAAGCTGCTGACATTTTCAGGGTAGAACAGGATGCTGGCTAGGTGGCAGAGAGATCCCAGGGCCAAATCCAACCCAGGGGATCAGGGGCTGCACATTAGTTGCCTTTTTCATTGCTAGCAAGACCTAGAAATGACAACTGTCATCCATTGCACATGTTTATCTCTTCCTTCCCCTTGCTGCTTAGTTTTACTCCTTCCTTTTTTTTTTTTTTTTTTTTTAAATCCTTTCTTTAGCTCTTTCACTGTTCTTTCTCCCGTTTCTCAGTTGTAATATCACATTGGAGTGTTTAAGAGTGTCTCTAATGAAACAAGACTTGTGCTGCGAGCAGTCTTTTTTCTAAGGTGTAATCAACTAACTGATAAAAATAGCTGATTATAGTGGCAAGTTCAGGCCACAACAGTAAAGGAAGACTTAGTGTTTCCATTAGAAGCCTTATTATTGAGAGGTTTATAGCTCGGATATTAAAAGGAAAGATGCCATGAAATTTGACATTTGTTACTTCAGTAGAGAAGTTTTTCTCAGTCCAATATTTAAAATCTGGTGTCTTTTACTGTATTCTATTTAATTCTCATGGTCTATGGGCATAGAAGCAAAAAATAATGAGTAAAAAAATGTGCTCATACTAGTGCAAAGGCAGATAAGTAGTTTATAACAGAGCAGAGTAAAGAATGCTACCCAAGGATCAAAAGAAGGACCCTTCAGGCAACTTTGAGTCCATTACACAGCAGACAAGCAGAAAGTCAGTACTGTTAATATGCCCTTTTTGGTTGTGGCCCTGAGATTGTAGAGTCCGAGGTCTGCAACCAGCACTAGATCTTGGACATCTCTTGAGACTTCTGAAATTCTTGTGAATAAATATGAGTCACCTTCACTTCTGAGACCATTTCTTCTGTTTGCTTTTCCCTTTGATAAGGTCTAACTCATGATTGATGCTTTATTAATAATACTTGTTGTATCACAGTAGATTCATGCTGCGATCTAACCCAGAGGAAACTTGCAGACAAGGAAGAAGTTATCTGGTTATCTGACTCAGAGTGTAGAGGTCTCTGAGACCACTCTGTTCTCATCTGTGTGTTCTCTTTTAGAATAAATTTTCTCTTTGGTAGGGATAAATACAGTTTATGCCATATTAGGGTCATATCTTTGGAAGGAAATGTATAGATTGTGGGAAATTCCACTTGGGGACACTAGAGTGGTATGTAGTAATTGGAGTGTATTCAAAGGTCCAGAGAAGATAAGTTAAATTCAGTAGATTTTAAAATTAATATAATTAGAAAAAAGAATTATATTAAAGTAACATTGAAGGACAATGAAAATAACAAGAGAGATGGAATGCAGAGTGCATACATATTGTGTAATACATTGTGTCCCTGTTTTGGCTGGTGTAGAGTTAATTTTTGTCCTTATAGCTGGTACGGTGCTATGTTTTGGATGTAGGATGAGAATGATGTTCATAACACTGATGTTTTAGTTGTTGCTGAACAGGACTTTTCAGCTTCTCACTCCCTCCCTGTGAGCAGATTGGGAGGTATAAAGTAGACACAACCAAGACAGCTGTCCCAAACTGGGCACAGGGCTATTCCATACTATAGGACGTCAGGCCAGGTATCTAAACTGGGGGGAAAGCTGTCTGAGGGCTACTGCTTGGGAGCTGGTTGGCCATCAGTTGGTGGTGAGTGGTGAGTAACTGTATTGTGCATTGCTTGTTTTGTATATTCTAATTTTATTATTATTTTATTTTCATTTTCTGTTCTGTTCAACTGTCTCTCAGCCCATAAATTTTGCTTCTTTGTCCCCCAGTTCTCTTCCCCCTCTCCCCATTCTCCTTTCCTTTTGAATGAAATATGCAGTCATCTTTAAGAATATAAGCAGCCTCATTTATTGCAACAGAACTATTTATGTTCTAACAGATAAGCAAATAGGGAATGATATACAAGAATTACCTTCTTTTAAAATATGTATAAAGGCCTTTGAATCAGAGGTGAGCTCTTTACGCTTTTAGTAATGTCAATATCCTATCAGATCTCAGTATGTTGCCTTTTTCTTTTTTTTTTTTTTTTTGTTTAGCAATTATGGACTGGTTTATATCAGTCATTTCCAGGGGATTTTTTTTCTTTCCTCATTTATGCTTCACTGAGTCCTGGGAATATTTTAAGGCTTCTTTTGACATTTCTAAATGGCAGTTCTGTTACCTCAATGTATGTATTTCTCTGCAAATATGTTTTTCTGGAACATTGCTCTATTTTTCTTAAATTCTGTAGCTAATTTAAAAATTTTCCTTACCAATCTGCTGCTTTTTATTACTTTTTTTTTTTTTTTTCTACTGGGAAAGATGGCTTTTAAAATACAGATGGATGTTCATAAATCTCCATTTATTCTCCCCACATTGCTCTGGTTTGAGGTGAGCAAATAGTGGAGAAACGTTGATAACTTAAAATTTTCAAGGATGTCCCAAAGGCAGACACCTGGAAATATTAAAGAGGGAAGGCTAAGGTATTTATGAGGAGCACTGTGGTGGCTCTCTGCATCAAACCCATCCTAAGAGACATTGTTTATAAATGGATTATGAGCTTCAATCGTTTTATTAGGATTTTTATTTGTGCACATTAAAGCTAGGTGCGTGATAATTGACCCACACTTACTGCAATTGCCAAGCCAGTCTGTTCCCTAGCTACCTGAGGACATTTTCACAGCATGCTGGGTAACTGTGTAATTTGGGAATGTGAGGTCACCTTCAATTATAAGTTTTTCTTTTCTTCTAAATAATACAATACTTCCAGGAATATGGTCATACATAGGAAATTCCATCCCTGATTTTCCAGTGCCCATTTTGTTGGCTGTTGTAGACCTGGGGTCTTGACTGTTTCGCTGTCTGGCCACCCTGTTGGAAGGGGAAATGCCTGCAGATATGATGTGAGAGCAGATTGTTGATGAGCTGCCTTGTGCCCTTTAGCTTTTATTTTTTTCTGTGGATTTAACTTGACTGGACTGAATACAGTTGATTTCATGTGTGCAGAAAAAATGGTTATGTGGAAATTACCCATTAGACTGAAATGACAAAACCTTTTGAGGAGAAAAGAGCAGATACTTCACCAGGCTTATTGGTCTGAAAATTAACCATTTGCTTATGAGTCTGTGGCCTGTGTGTGCTGTCCAGGGATTACCTTACAGTTGCCTTACAAAAGAGTCTGACAAATTATGAGTTTTTGGTGTGCTACCATGTTAAACCATTGCTTTGCTAACACATCCCTTGGGCTGCAGTCTGGAGACACAAGTCAGATGTTTCCTTGGTTGAATATACGCAGAATGAAAACTATTGCCTTTTGAAAGCTTCGTCTCATGGGGGGAAGGAGAGGAGGGAGGGCGCAGGAGGAAGATGTTGATTGAGACTGACATGAGCCTTAATATCTGATGTGGCTTTCACACTTGGAAATATTCAGGACTCCATATGTTCCAAAAACCCCACTGAACAGTGGATAGAACATTGCCTTTATCATTCTTTAATCTCAGTTTAATTGCTGTGGTCAAATTACCCCACACTTAATAACCCACAGCTTGGTATATTATTTAATATGGTTGACACATACTTTGTTTTAAATGTCAGTGCTGGTAAAGCTCTGGAGTTGGCAATACTGTGCATGATAGATGGCAGAGGAGATGGATCATCTGTTCTTTGTCTGTGCTGTTGGTATGTTGGCTGCAACTTTTTCAACTGTGACACCAGACTCATGCCAAACCCAAAGCTACTGAATGGGTAACATTATCCCTTGTATCTGATGTTTTGTAGCTGATTGTTCTCAATTTCTCTGGCTGTTTTTACAGGAATGTGTAATATTATATCACCCAAGTTGACGTGACGAACTAGTGTTGTTTCAAATGGACTGATTTAATTATTTCAGCACCCAGTGGCACCTTTGTTATTAAAGGATTTTCACAAAGCAGCACATAGTCTAATTATGAATTTACACAAGAGACTGTAACAGCATCTGCTGGGTAAATAATATACATTTGTAAAATGGTCTAGCTACTAATTTACACAGCCGACCACTGAGACACTGAAAGGCTGTTGCATTCTGTCATGTCAGCTCTCAAACACTTCCAAGCATTCCTGTTTCTCTTTACAACTGTTAACAAACCAGTGAAAATCACATAACTAAAACTCCCTTCTGGAAAAAAAAACCAGTACTGTTTGGAGTGATTGAATTCAGATACAATTTCATTCAAAATTGCCTTCTTATCCACAGCTGAGTAGCAGTGCATGAGAGGTGTCAGGGCACCCAAATTCCAGTGCCTTACGTTAGGACAAGCATGCAGGTTAAGGAGATGTACATTGTCATTCTGGATTGCTGGCTCCTGCTCTGTTGGTGCAAATCTTGTTCACAAGCCAAATTAGCTGGTCCCCAAAGACTCTCCCAGCATAGGAGAGCCCAGAGTAGGAGAGAAGTGCTGCAATAACTGCTGTGCCACATCCCTACAACTATGTTCAGACTGCAGCCGGGACATGTTTATCTGAATAATCTGCCTACAATCTTGGTCCCTTGCAGCTCTAAAAGGTAAATGCCAGTCACAACAGGTCAAGGGCTGCACTGACTTGTTCTGGGAAGGCTGGCTAGTCTCAGATCTGCAGTGCAAGCACAGTTCATTTGTTGAGAATGCTTTGGCCTTATTTTAGCATCTGGGCGTTGATACAGAGGCACAAATTATCTGCTTCTGAGAACAGCTACAATACATTCGTGCAGCTCCTGGGTAACAAGATGATGACAACTGGGGAGTAAATTGGTGGTGTAAGGTAAAATTTTTGCCAAATCTGTGAGACTGACATTCTTATCCTGGAGTCCATTAGTGGTTAGTGAAAGTAAGATTTAAGATTTCTCAAACACTCAGCTACATGTAGCTTTGCAAAGTAGAAAGAAGAGGTTTAGCTATGGCTTAGGGCTAAGAAAAAAGGAGCTCAACATTGGATATCTTAACTATCCATGGAGATGCAGTTGACTACCAAAGCAAAACCAAACCAAGCTGAAAAGGAGTTGAGCAGAAAGAACTGTTCTATGATTCTATGAAATGTAAGGAGGCATATACTGAGTGATCCTATCTCTTCCTGTGTTTTTAGAATACAAGAGATGAACGTGGAAGGAGAACATAATGGTTTCATAAGATGCCCATCAACTTGGTCTTTTTGCAGGCAGCAAAATGGACAAGCTCTCCCTTAGCAAATCCCCCTGTGTTTCCTCACAGCTGTCTCACCTATGGAAGCTACAAAGCCTTTACTAGCAATACTGAGAAATTATGTATGCCTACAGTGCAGGAGGAGGTCTCCTTCCCAATTTCAGTCTGAATTCTACATCAGCAGGCTATGTCTAGGGGGAGGAAATTTGGACTGGTTTTCCCAAATACTCTGTCTTCCATTTAAACATCATGCTTAGTAAATGCTTATGCAAAAAAGTTTGTTTCACATTAAAGGCATATCCATACAGCCCTGTTTATTCAAAAGAGATAACCAATATAGCTATTTTTCTTCATACGTATGGGATAAAGACAGGAGAAAAGAGTGAGAAAAATTGGGAATAGGGATCTGCTTCCTCAAATAGAGTGATGATTCTCTTCAGTCTTGCCTCTTACTCCTGCATCTGTGGTGTATTTACTCTAGGAGATAATAATAATAGGAGAGGGTTTTTGAGGAAGGAAATCACTAGTGCCCTAAAAGGAAAAGACTGTTTGAAATCAGACTGTCAACCTATTGGAAGGCTTCTTCCAATAAGTACGAGATTTGTTTATTTATAAGATCCTTTTAGCAGCTATATAATTTTAAGCCCAGGCTTGTATCTTTTGTTGAATGAGCATCTGAATCTGTGGAAGATCCAGTTCTTGCATTGGCCAGGTAGAAGACACCTTCTAAAATATTTTTTGATTATGCACATTGTCTCTTTTGCCTCACATTGCCTTCATATCGAAGACAATGTGGAAATTTGTTGAAGGAGAAGAAATATATTTTTGCTTTGTTCCAGTCAGTAAAGTGGCTTTACAAGGCTCTCAGCTCTTATTCAAGTGTATCATACCATTTGTAATGGCTTCATAAACTCAGTGTAGCTTGAGAGAGTCAAGGGTGAGTCATTCTGAAAGAAAACATATAATTATTATTTTACTGTAAATGATTTGGGAATAAGATTATCCATGGAAATTGGAACTGTTACCCAGTTGTGCATAAGGAATGGTGTGTGGGGGTGGGTAAGTAGGGAGGTGTGAGAGAGAAAAGCTGTGTTTGAGATGAAAGCTGCTTTCACTGAAGACAGGATCATAGCAAAAATGTAACAGGAGAAGGGAAATATAATTAGGAACGTGACGTTAATATTGGATTTGCAGAATGTTTCCTAACAGGTGGGAGGAGTTTATTTGACTGTTTCAGCTGCAGTATTGAATCACACAGATGCAGTCTTTAAAATTACTTTAGACTGTGAGAAAAAAGGTAACAAGAATGTTCTAATGGATGAGCTCCCACCATCAGCACGTGCCTTTACTCCTTCTCTTTTAGCTGTAATAATCACCTCCCAGTTAAGATGGTTCTTGCTCTTCTGTCATTCCTTGTTTCTGTAGCTCTGCACTGGAAAGCAGAGGGGATATTGGGTTTCCTTTCATCACAATGACAAGTTAGAGAAACATCTGGTTTAAACAAAACGTGGAAAAAGTTTTAAAAAGAATTAAGGTGGGGTTTCTTTTTGGCATTTTTTTTGTTTATGCCTGTTAGACACCTATTTTTATTAAAATAAAATTTATGAGTATAATATGAAGGGAAGACATTTAAAAGATTGAACTGTAGAGTAATCAGCGAGGAAATCTATGAAAGGCAGATGTCCACCAGAATGGACAACACGAGACACTTTCAGGACTCCAGAATGGAAGCACCAATATAGAAACATTTGTTTCAGTTTATAAACTTTTTTTTTGCAATTGGGCTAAAACATCAGCACCACCTGTGATATGAGCATCAGATTTATTGTCAGCTTCTCAGCAATTGCAAAACAGCCTAACTCCACCCGGCTGTTAATAAATCAGGTGCTGAAAGCACTTCAAATGAGAACCTTGCTGAAGAGACAAGTAACTCATGAGGATCAAAGGCTCAAGTCAGTTAAACTGGCCATTTGCCCTTTTGGCATAATCAAAATGTATTTCAAAAAAAAAAAAAAGAAGGAAAGAGAAATATAAACAGAAAAAAACCTCCACGTGTCGTGATGTTTTTATCGGATCAGGACAAATGTGGGAGTGGGCATCACTAGTTCATTCACTCTGATTCTGTAAAACTGAGTTTTGTAACATTGCAGAGTTAGTAACACTTAGATTTGAGTCAATGCTCACTGCAGTCAATGAAAAAAAGTGTATTTGTTTTGATTGGAGTAGTTTGCATCTGGCTGTTGGGAGCTGCTTGCCTTGGACAACAAACATCTACCCTCCAATGAAGCTGACTTGTCTCTTCACTGTGGTGTCCTGTACTCCACTAACATGACATAGGTACTGAAAATCAACTGAAAGATGGGCTTACGATGAAATAAATTGTCTGAAAAATATTGCAGTACCCAGCTTCCTGGATTAATTAATAAAATTACTTGCTCATCAACATAGATTACATGCTGGGCATTTAGCTGGTATGCTCTAGGGAAGGGGTGAGAGAAAAGTTCAGGAGTGGGTGGAGATGTAGGGAAGAGAGAGGAGGACACAGGTTAAGAAATACCATGAATATTGATTCATGATTGCAGGAATGTTTTTTTTAAACACTGCGTAGCTCTGATTTGCATGAACAGCATTTGCATAGCTAATAAGCTGAAGCTGTCAGTGACATTAACATTGGCAGCTTTACAGAAGATCTGTTTTCACAAGCTCTAACTCTGTGGATTTTTTTTTTTTTTTGTCCTTGCAGTGGGCACAAACCTTAGAGATTTTTATTATTCAGTGTCAATGCGTCTCCACTTACATTCAGGTTTCTTCTTTCCTCTGTCCTCTTACTGGTGGTCTGTAGAAGACAGGTGGTTGTTATGAACTGGAGTTTTTTTCTTGGATGACCATCCAAGTCATAAAGAGGAAGAGTTTTTGGACAATCATGTCACCATGTGGCAGCCTGGAAGGGGTCTATATGCCAGGGTAAATATGGGCTTTGTGAATGTCTGCATTACCCTTGGTAGATGATGAATTAACCTTGTGGGCAGCAGAAACTACTGCAGAAGGAGTGCTAAGGTGAACAGGCAGGGCTGAGGCTCTTCTCCCACTCTTGGTAGTGAAACTAATGTGAGTCACAACAGCAGTGTGGGTGGAAATGGTGTTTTGGAAGAATTTAACACAGAAATCCACTCTCTCAGGCTTGCAGTTGTAATGTGGAGGGATAAAAGCTTTCTTTCTCTTGGCTCCCCAGGTGCAGCACCACTGATCTGAGTGGAATTAGTCTGACTTTATAACTAGTGCAGGAGAGAAACCAGTCACCATGTTCCAGCGATAGTGATGTACACCTGAAGTCAGTGCAGAAATGGATGACTCACTGGGTCAGCTTGTGAAGCTCTAGATTTTACTGTTTGCATATGCCCTTGGTTTTGTGTAAGAAACTGGAGAGCAACCTATTTAAACTGGGTTAAGGGTGTTAGGAGACCTGGGGAGTGGAGTGGCTGAGACCTGTGCAACTTCAGTTGGGTAGACATCAAGAAAAGACCATATTTGCTATCCCTCTTTGCTTTTGCAGGATATCTGACATTAGGAGAGCATTGTCTTTCAGATTCACCCACAGCTACAGATCCATTCACTCCCAGCACTGCGCTCTGAGAAGAGCCATTTTGAGCTTTGGAGTGATGCCTACAATGTGGTTTAGTATGGATTCACAGAAGTGCAGGTCTTGCTGTTGTTGTACAAACCAGGGAATTCTTCACCAGCCAGTCTGTGGTGTGCAAGATGAGGACTGCTGCTGATTCAGGCCAGAGACTCTTTTTCAGAGAGCTCATGTGGGTTCTGCCATGTTACTGGCACTTAGAAAATCGTTTTTCAGTCCAATGCTTTAAAATTAATGTTGAGCAACAAGCCTGTTTTGTTCAGGGTTTACTTCTCTGTTCACTGGCTTGGCAGCAGAATTGTTCCTGGCAGCAGAAAGGTAAAAATTTCAGCCTTTGCCCTTTGTTGGAGTATTAAAGGCACTTGAGTCTAAAAATGCTTAGTGTGGGATGCATCTCTTCTTAATTAATGGTAATTCAGCATGTTGCAACTTGGACTCCCCTTCTGAAAGCCAGGCAGTACTTCCCACAAAGGATGTGAGTGTGTGCTAGCTCAGGGCACATGTCCTTCCCTGATGAAACATCACAGTGTGAGCTTCCAGCTCTGCAAAATGGCAACAGCAACCTGATCTTTCATCAAACTTAATTAATCAACTGCTTGAAAAAATTATGAATGCCTAATGTGGGATAACCTAGTGGAAGCTTTTTGATCTATGTAGATATAAGGAAATTTTAGTCTTGTTCCATCCATGTGTTGTAGGGGAAATGAGGAGTTCTGGAATTGAGGGATTAGGTTTTCCATGGCTGAGGTTGAGCTGCACCGTTGACACAGAAATTTTAGGAATATTGATAAGTGAAGCAAACACATCCACTGTGTGTAGTGATTCTGCCAACAGACCTCATGATACACAGCCAGTGTAATAATCACAAGTGCTTCTTTCTGTTTAAAGCCCAGAAAAGGAACTGACATCTTTTATCAGAAAGACAGATAATCTGTATCCCATGACAATTCCAGATTATGGATCCCAAGAGGCTTTCCTTACATTTGTGTTTTATCACGGAAATCACAGCTAGTGCTGTTTATTTTCTATACCTCCACACAGTTTTCAAGGTGTTGCTGGCAAGACCTGTGCTGATACTGACATGTGTTGTTGTCACATTGCAAGATCTGATAGAAAACCCCAGATATATAAGTACCAGTGTTTTCTTGGATCTTCCTTTGCTTTCAGTGGTTTTGGAAACCCTGGTGCTAGTTAATTCACACGCCTCGTCTGTTTTGTAGGCTTTTTTCCTACTTCTAAAAAGAGACTTGTTCCTAGTAGACTGGTTTGGAGTATCACTCTCTTTTGTTTGCATTTTTATGTTAGAGAGTTAGATATATGTCGTTTTCTAGCTATTACTACAGAGTGGGATAAGAATAAATGTCTAGAGGAAAAAAAGAGAAGATGCTGCATTTTTTTTTTTTTTTTGGTAAGAGACTTTCCCCTAACGTTTTGTTTTTAATTGCAATATTCTCATCCTGCTGCTTTGAATCAGTTCATTGCCCACTGACCCTCACTGAGAGCTGGGAGGATGGACAGCACAACTGCCAGGGAAATACAGGGCTTCATCCAAACAGCCACACTCCACACAGCTGCTCACTGTCCTCTCTTTTGACATGAAAGGTAAAATGTCACTCAGGTACCTTCCCTCTGGACTTCCCTTACCCTAGGGATCAGTAGTACATGAGAATGACCCATCCCCAGTGTACTGACATCCACAAACTCATGATTTGTTGTGGTTGCAGCTCTTTGAAACAAAACTTTGGGTTTGTTAGAACAACAGGTTCTTCGTGCTGATCCCCTGTCATTTGACTGGCTTTTACTGGCAGACTGTCACCTTCTCTAAAGTGATGATCATCTGTTTAAGGCTTGGGGCAGATTTTATCTGAAAGTATCTGTTCTTGAGCTAACCTACAACATTTTCCTTTTTAAACAAACTAATATTAATATAAAAATATATTCCCACACGTGGATATATATTAATATTCTCTTTCCCACTTCAAGAAGGCATCTTAAGGACCAATTCAGTGGTCCAATGGATAGCAGGTTACACAGCAGCCAAGTAGGACTTGGTAATTCTTTTTTCTTACAAAGAATATAATTGGTCTTTATTGTCACATGCAGAACACAGGGCCCCTGTTTTTATGTTTCTGTAGCCCACACAGCTCAGTACATCAATACAACACACCCATCTCAGAAAGAGGCTACATTCCTCTTACTTTTATTTGAACCTAAGATGCCAAAAGATGCTTAAGCCTTGATTCTTCATGTCATGACGCCTCATTTAGTTTACTCCTGCACAAAATGGTGTGTTATCAGACTTTAGGGCTTTGCATCATGTGTCTACAAAGCAAAGTAGGCATCAACATAGATATCCCAAACTTATTTTACTCCTTTCTTTACACCATATAGAAACTACACAGAACATTTTTGGCAATGGAATAGTAATGACAGTAGGATGGTAATTTCCTCTTGAGTTTTACAAGCAAGAGGAGGGGCAAAGAAGGAAACCAGGTATGAAGGTTGCCAAATATCTCTTCCACTTATCATTCCAGCAAACAGGGGATAAATTATTTCTGAGTGGCAGTTTTAAAAGGGAGGGGAGAAAAGCAGCATACACTAATGTGTGCAAACATGTACTTCGTGCTGCAGAGGTGTCTCTGAAGAGTGACTGGTTTGGTAAGGCAAAGTGTAGTCCTTCCTGCAGGAGAGTACAGTATGTTACTTATATTGGGATTCTGGTCTTGCTGTTGGAACTCAGGTACCTGGAAGTATACCCAGATGGGAACAGGCTCTGTACTAGTGGTAACACAAAAGATGGATTTTTATTTACAGAAGCTGGAAGCGAAGGAAATATTTTTGTCCAAAGAGAGTGCTTGCACTTGAGGTCCCAGCAATGTTTCAGTTCTGGATAGTGTGCACCATGCTTTTTTTGCAAAGAAAAGAGACTTTACAAATGTAAGTTTTCATATCAAATACTCACAGAGTTCAGCAAGAAGGAATGCTTCAGTGTTTGCTTTGCATTTTTCATATAATTTCAAAGAAGGGTAGCTATTGCTTTAGACTGTGATAAAGAATGGGGCTATGCTGATCTAACCAGCTCAGGATGTCGCCCATCATATCTACTCTGTGAAGGTGTTTACAATCACAGAATCACAGTTGGTGATGCAGGCAGCTATGGCATCAACCCAGGCAAAATGTGTTTTTCAAAGAAATGAGGTGGCCCAGAGGTTCGTTGTGAACATGTAGGTTTACAATCCTGTTCTGAAAAGCGTAAGTAGAAAAGGGTCCATAAGTAGAGGATGCATCAAAAACAGTGTGTCCAG
>WBNH01008945.1:118031-148966 GCA_013401255.1 Urocolius indicus | reverse complement strand
AAAGAAATACAGGGAAAAATTTCCTCTCTGTGTGGGTGACAGAGCACAGGAACAGGTTGCCCAGATGGGTTGATGAGTCTCCTTCTCTGGAGACATTCAAAACCTACTTGGACAAGTTCCTTTGTGACCTACTCTAGGTGGTCCTGCCCTGGCCTGGGGGTTGCATTAGATTATCTTTCGAGGTATGTTCCAACCCTTAAAGTTCTGTGATTCAAAGCTAAAAGGCTAAAATTTAGCAAAGCTGAAGGAAGTACCTGCCCAACAAGGACAAAGTGGGCAGTGGGTAGTGGTTTTTCAAGTAATTTTTTTCCCCTTAACTTTAATCTGTTTTGCTGTTAAGTGTGCTCTGTTAATTCTTTGGAGTTTAATATCTCTTTTACTGTTTTCAGTGTACCAACCTTAAAGGAAAAGCACAGGTCAGGCCATTGCAAACTTTAGTCACCTTGAAGTCTCATCACTTGGCTGTCTGGACTTGGATTTATGTGAAGATTACTCATTTAGTACCATAGTACCATTGAGTTACTTACCTATGTCTGCAGTAGGGATAACTCCAATAATATATTATGATTTCATTCCCGAAGTGCTGAGGTGTGATACATTTGTCACAGAAAATACATGATGTGATTGTTACCTGGATAATTTATAACATCACACTGTTAAATTTTTCCTGATCTAGAAACATATTCGTGTTGCAATTGTTTTCATTAATTCTGTGTTTGATTGAATTCATATTGTAGGATGATCTTGAGGTAAGAGGTGTTTCTAAGTGAACTCAAAGTTTTGTGCATTGCAGAGGACTTCTTTTAGCAGACTATAATTCAGATGATGCTAGTTGCTCTGTTGTAAAGTATTGATGTCTTGGGATAATGTTTTAGCAAAGTCAGGGAAATGGAGGTAGTGGAAATCCAGCTCTGTGAGTCACTAGTAGACCTACATATTATAGGAACATGGACCATCTCTCATGAAATTAGTTACTCAAATGAAACAGCTTATTGCTGAGCTGTTAAGGATAGCTGGAAAGTGAAAACGCATTCCTTGGGAAGAGCACTGTTGTCAGGATAGTCATTTGAAACCATTTAGCGGGTATAGGATGAAATTAAGCTTCTAGATTCTGTTCATCCATTTTTATTTCTCCACTGTTTCTCCTCCTTTCTGTGGGTCCTCACATTGTCCCACAAAGCAAAGTTTGCTATCTTGTTTTTGCACCAAAGAGTCTTGATGTTCTAGACTGACTACCAGACCTTTGCAATCAAATGCCATCCAATGAGTCTCGAGTAACAATTTTAAAGGAATAAAGACTGAGTTTACTAGGTCTTATCATGAATTCACAATTGATTTGTAGGTGTGCATCTCCTTTCCTGTTGCTCATTCCTGGGAAATCAATGAAATGTCATTCACCCTCCCTCATGGGTAACAAATTTTTGATAGTACTTGACATGAAGACAGTGATCTGGTTGGTCACTTAACAGTAGCTAATGCATGGCACAGTTAGGTTAAAGGAAGCTGGGAAGTATTACAAAACACTGCACAACTCTTACTTTTTTTTTAATTAGTCTGCTTTTAGGAATTTATTTATATCAGAATCCAGAATTGGAATAAGTTGTACCGAAAACCTACATGTAATACCATGCCATGGTTTTATCCCAACTGTAAACTAAGCACTGAGCAGGTTACTCGCTCACTCCTCCTCCATCCCAGTTTTATATGAAGTTCAAGTTCATATTGAAGTAACATTATAAAGCAGTTTGTGATTGGTCTGGTGAGGGTAGGCATGGGCACTGGAGGCTTTTTATGTCCTGTGATAACAGCTGCCCCCACTGTTTTCCTTGTGGTATTGGGAAAGACAAAACCACTGCACTGACGTACAGAAGGGCCAAGCAGCTGATGCAGGTGTCATGGATTAAAGTGGAAGACTGACAGCAGCACACAGAAACTGCTTGTCTAGGGGACCAGGAAATTAATACAAAGGAGCATGTCCCCAGGGGCTACAGGAGATGCCACATGGTCTCGGACTCTGAGGAAAAATGTCTTCTGTCCAAATCTGGACAGAATGTGCCATTTGGGAGTGGACTACATGATCTTTCGAGGTCCCTTGCCACTCTTAATCTTCTGTGATTCTGTGATTTGAGTAGCATTCTGAATTAACTGACAAAAACATGTGCAACTTTGAAAAATAAAAGGCAGAAAGATCTTGCCTCTAAAAACTTGAGAAAGTGAAGTGCTAAGTGCTTATCTTGGAATACCAGTAGTAGTGTTTTTTTCTACACAGATTAATTTTGAAGGAAGTCAGAGCAGGACAAATTACAAACTATCCTTCTGTATTGTTCACAGTAGTAAGCATGAATAGGTTTTGGGCAATTATGTTCAGGACATCGCTATATCCACAGCTAAGAAATAAAAGTGACAGATTTGTAACTGAGAATTGTCTACTTCTGGTGAAAAAAAGACAAAAGCACAAATGAGTAACAGAAGTACTGGAGGTCAGTGCTGGCATCAAGACAATTGCACTGTCATTTTTATGCTATGTCATTTTTATATTTGGCAGTTAGGCTAGTTGTGTTGACTTCATCATGTAGTTACATTCCAGAAAGAATTCGAGCATAGTGCATGTCAGGATTGAGGTTTATAGTCCTAGCTCTCTGAGTCTCATGATTCCTCACTAGCCACTAGCTGCTTCTCATCAATGAAAGGGCATCTAAAATAAAATGTACTTAGTGGTTATTGTCTCTAATTTTTTGGTTCAGAATATTAATTTCTGCTCTTAGTTCTACAATCATACTTCTTGTCAATCAGGCAGTGTAATAGATGAGAATATGGGACTACTATGGCTGCTGGGAAAACATCTGTACTGTTGGCACTTTTGTTGACAATTGCGTTGATACTGCATGTACTGTAGTTTAGGACCTGGAAACAATCCTTCATTTAGGTGAAAGGAGGATTGACCCAACTACTACACTCCTCCTTACACTTGGTCTCTACTCGATAATTTAACATAAGTCTTTAACAACCTTGAAAGCAGCCTCTAGTCATTTTTTGCACCTTACCTGTGTATATCCTTTTTTTTTTTCCTATTAATTTTTAACACTACCGTTACAAAGAATAGAAAATGTCCAAATGACAAGAAACCTAAGCTAATTACTTTTCTTAGAGCTATATAGAGAAGGAAAAGGGAAATAAAATCAGATGTGATACATAAGGTCTTTTCCACTAATACCTTCCATGAATACTGTACTCCATAGAAGGTCTCCTAGTCCTAGGGTTTGTTTTTTTTTTTTTTTAAAGTAGCAGTATGACTATTTTGGGTAATAATTTGATTTTGTTTAACTTCATGATTCTAACTTAAAAAAAAAACCCAAAACCCCACCACACATCCCAACATAAAACTGTACAAAACTGCAGATACAGTATACCGTAAAAGAAAGTACTTTCTGTTCTTCGCTGGTTATGGATACTTGACTTGGTGGTAGAGTAAACAGCAATTTGATCTATGAAAAATCTTGGGATCAATCTATACTAGAAGGATAAAAGAAACCAAATCTCTGTGGAATAAAAGTATGTACAAAGGGAGATGGTGTAGAATAAGTTACTGTATTTTCAATTCTCACCCTCGCTTCTATTACACAAACTTTCCTCTGTAGACAAGTTTAAAGGAAGGATAATTTTTAAGGATGAAACTCAATTTTCAGAAGGGAATGGGATTTAACAGTACAACTATCATTTTGGTTTGTGAGCTGCATGTAAAGAGGTTGAGAGTTTTATGGCTTACATTTTTAATGCAGCTGTGTTTAAAATAAATGTCTTTTTTATGTTCTGTTGCAACATCAGTTTTATCTCATGTGGAACTAAGCTATTTTACCTTCTATCTAGGCATATTCCTAGGTATCCTAGGTATCGTTTTAAGACAGATCATGTGACAAAATGTCAACCAAATGCATTGTTGGTTATAAGGCTGCTGCTTCAAACTTTTCTGGAAAAGAGGGCTATTTCTTGTTATAAGAACCTATGGATACAACTAGTTCCTGCATTGATTCTATTTCCTTTTCACTCATATCTTCATTCTTGTTTTCTCCAACAGAAGGGAGAACCGAACTGCAGTATTCTTACTCCAGAAACCACAGAACAGCTGACCTTTGAGATTCCTCTGAATGATTCTGGCTCTGCTGGACTTGGTGTGAGCTTAAAAGGCAACAAATCTCGGGAGACTGGAACTGATCTTGGGATTTTCATCAAATCTATTATTCATGGAGGTGCCGCTTTTAAGGTATGGAAGAAACACATCAGATGATGACTGGATTAGAATTCTGACATTTCTATGCTGAATACTGAATCTCACTGTATAAGCATTCCAGGAACAAATACCTTTTTGTCACTCATTCTTTTAGGTAAACTATGAATTTATTAATGTTTTGTCCCAAGATCCTGGTGTCCTGAGCAGGACAGGGGGTTGCCACAAGGACAGTGAATTGTGGAAAACCTTTGGTTTCATTTGAGTGCTGCAGGAAATGGAGAAGGAGGGGAAGGAGAAGGATATGTAGGTACAAGGAGAACTGCCTTCTAATTGCCCCACGGTCCACAGAAGCACGTGGGAAAATTTGCTCAATGACAGAGAAAGTGATTATCAACATTTATTGTCTATCTGCACTGCTTTTCGTCCTCCCAAAGTGATACAGGCAGACCAATAAAAAACAATCAAAAGACAACCTTCTATACAAAAATTAGAAATTGACAGCTCTAGCATAGTTTAAGGATTATGTGTTTAATTTATGCTGTAAATAAAAAACTAGCTCACTTTTTCTTCCCTTTTTTTTTTTTTTATATATTCATATTTTTACCACTGTAGTAAAAATGCAACTTGGCATCAATTGTGCAGAAGTTAGCAGTTGTTCTTGAGATGGATTGAAGTAGTAGTATTACATTGGTAAATGACAGTGTTATGAATTGCTTTGCTACCTCTAAGGACTATACAAGGATTGCTATACATTTTTATGATTAAGAAGTATTTGAATTATTTTCTAATTTTCAGGAAATCTGTTGAGTGCATTTTTTCTCAAAACTTGAGAAAGGTAATTTTCGTGAAACGAGAAACAAAAGTCTTAATCTTTCAGGGCTGGTGTCTTTAGCTCCTATGGATCCATATTTTTTTGTCTTAGCACTTCCTCACAGTCCTCTTTTCTGAAAAAATACCTTTTAATTCATTCCATGCAAATTCCTCTACTGACATAGCCTGCTGAGTACGATCTTTTATGGCATTTAAACTTTCATAATCTTCTATTTACAGCAGCTGGTAAAGAGCAATAATCAAGGATTTAGCTTTGATGTGAATGTTTAATACTTCCCTGCTTCAATTATTTACCTTTCCTAGTCCTACAGTTATTTCAAAACTTCAGTCTTCTCAAGTATAACTGAGCGTGGTACATGCAGTTCAGAACACTGTCCATGGTTAACTTGGGACTAAATGACAAGTGAGTAAACTCATCTACTTGGTGTATATCAGAAATGAGTTAAGGCATGAGTGGCCAAATTAGGGCTAGATGAACTCAGTTTATGTGTATGTCTGCTATAGTGTACAACTCATTTTACTTTCAAAATGAAGCTAGCCTTCTTGTGTTCCCAGCTCTGTGTTGCCCGAGTAATTGAACACTCCAGTTACAGTAATGTTGCCACAAATAAAGTCATTGATTTGAATAGCATCATTAGTGGACCAAGTACCTGACTTGTCACATCATTGACACAGAAGAAAACCCTTTCTAACTCTATATTTTACCACTCTATTCTTCCATAGTTACTCGCTTCAGAGCAGTTAATTTTGGCTTGAAGGCTGTGCAGGCTAATAAAGTAGGACTTCTGTGTTCATGCTGAAGTAAACGGGCAATTGGCACAGTTAGTCACTCTGACTGGAAAATTATTATAGGTCTTGTGATGTATTCTCTACTCTTACCTAATTATAACCCCTTTCACTAATTAGAACTGTGTAGCAATAGGTATATGTGTGGACTCCAGAGCAAATGAGAGAGTAGCTGAGGCTCTAGCTTCAACCAGAACTCTTCAGAGACTCTTTCCTATGCATTTGTACAAGCACTCAAAAATGCAGTCACTTTGGCAGAGTCTTAAGAGCCACAGTTTACTGTTGCATATGTAGGGAGAACAGCTGTCTTTCTCCTGTCTAATGACCTTTATGTACAACAAAACATAATCAATGGGTATTAACAATAAAATTTCTTGTAGCATGTTAAAAAGTGTGCACACGTTTGCACATAAATATTTAAGAATGTTACTACTGTCTTGATTTTAAATGTTGTCTTGTAGCAAGTTTTTAAATCAGAAGTCTGTCTTTCCAAATGGTAGTTTCCAGAGCACTTTCCCATGCTATTCATTGTGACTCTCTGAAAGGCAGTATTATGGATTTGGACACATGCATTTACTTTTCAGCACACAAAGTTTTCTTAGGCAACTATTGTAGGAGGAAGTCATAATGCTCACTGACATGAGAATTATCTCACTATTTCTCACTTCTGCATTTAGATTTTAAAATTTGTTCTGGTTTGATATCATGCTAATACGAAGAGCTTTATCCTTTTGTCTATACAGTCACCACATATCTGCAAAAGAAGAAATGTAATACACTGACGTTCAACACATTTCTTTTACTGATGAAGTAAATGCTTAGTCCGTCTAATGCTGTATAAAGGTTTTGATAATTTTAAATTTATTTCACTAATATGTTTTTAGACTGAAAGATTATGCATGAGATACAGACAATTTTGATTTGTTACTGTAACCCATCATTGGTCTGAACTAAAGGTCTGAAAAGAGACAAATGTTTTTTAGTATTTTTTGAAATATTAGAACGTTAATTTGTCTCTGATGACATTACAAAGTACAGTTAAGGGAGTTGTGAAAAAACATAAAGGAAAATTGAAGACTTTATTATTTTTTTTTCTAGAAAAAGAAAATTAAATACCAATGTATCTTGTAACGTAGATGCTACAGTAAGACCCGGTGCTTTTGACTGCTCTTGCTACAAAACCAAATTAAAGTGTCTTAATGTTCTTAGTTGGTGTTTTAACACTATCTTGCAGAAATGAAACTACTTGCTTTTGCTGAGTGAACCATCATGTCTCTTAACCTCCTTTTGTAATTTTTGAAGTGTTTATTTTTATCATCCCTAAGATAAAGAGATTACAAGAATACTTGATCTTTGTAATTATGCAGAGCCTGTCATGTGAATAAAACTAACATTTGACTCAGTGTAAATACATCATGTTTCCTCACAACTTTGGGGAGCTCAGCCTTGTTCATTTTGAGACATTCTGACTTTTCACGTGTGATGTATTCCTTATGTACAAGTGAGGAATCAAGTACATGCTGGCTACTGCAGCTAAGTGCAGCAGAGCCATTATTAGAAATAATGGAATATTTTCTCTGTGTGCATCTGTTCAAATCAAACACGCAAACATGATATAGCTTGAACCTCCTCTGGACTTCCAAGTGTTGTTGCACTAAACATTGCTTGTTGTGTGCAGTGGATGGGGAAATTGGATAATTCCAATAAATGCCATCAAGAAATTATTTCTGAGAGAAATGTCATTGATGTGATAAGGGAAATAACTAGGTGTGCTTTGAATAAAAACATAAGACTATGAGGGACATGGCATTATGTCTCCCTGCTCTAATGTAAAAAGCATGATACCCTTGTGACTATCTAAATATGATAGCCATGTGGTGGTAGGTTCTACCTCTTGCTGTGAGTCTCCTAAAACACCCCAACATTTTTCAAATAAGCATGGGAACAGTAACTTTGCTATGTATTACAATAGCTCACTTGCAGTTTCGGAGATGTCATTTGAAAACGGTTTTGCTGAAATGCCAAATGTTGTTTCTCTACTCGGAAACCACAAAGACCTACCTTTCAGAGATGGAAGAAAAATTGTGGTAAAACATTTAGCTTCTTTTGAGCCAAGAAGATTGTCTTGCAGCTCAGGCTTCTAAACCAGGCCATAACACCAATGATGAAAATCTGTGTTTGCAAACTGTCTAGAGATTTGGATTATTTTCTTTTTCAGTCTTTAAAATAACAAAAGAGCATGTGTGAAACAGTGTTCAAGTGTCTTCCAGCCTACCTTCTATAGGTGATATAGCAAGTGTAATTGATCAGCATTTATAAAGCATGCGCACTTTGATCATAGTTGAAGTTGAATTTTGCGTATGTGGAGCATATAACAGAATGATAAGAAGGAAGATGCATCACAAGAAGTTCTTTATAAGAGCTGACATTACTAAAATATAAGTAAATGCAAAGTCTCGTATAAAAACTATTACAAGACAAATTAAAAATCCGGCCAGTTCAGAGCTCTCTGAGGCTGCAGTGGTTCATTTAAAAGTACATGTTATGTTTAGGACAGTTGCATAGTCAACAGATATAACCATGGCAATGCATTTGACATTGTTTTTGTATATACTGTGTATACGTGTATTTGTGAATGTGTATATAGGAAGAACCTTTAATGACTGTTTATACATGGATGTTTATCCACAGAAAGGGAGAAAAGTAATATAAGAACTTGTGGGACCATAGGAGGAGGACATGAGGACCTGTAAAATTTCCAGTCTTACAGAAACTCACAACACATAAAATCTTTTTCCTCAAACTCCCATTGCCATGAATGGCTTCATTCATTTTAGCAATTTTTGATGAAACACAAAGGAATTAAAACATGTGCAAATAATAAAACTCCCTGTTCAACTGTGTGAACTCTTCTCTCCCTAAATTTAGCATTTATGATGGTATTGTTTTGTATGTGGAGAAAGGGTGAGATTAACCTATTGACTTTGGCTGTATATGTACTTATGTTGGCATGAAATGTTGAGCAGAGAGATGGGAGAGATTTCAATATCTTTTTCAAATGGCACTGATGTTTCCTATCCTCCATTCCCATACCTTCCTAAGAAGAGTTTTATTTCTCTTACTTTTCTTTCACTGACTGCCTCATCTGTCAGTTCTGACTTTCCATCTTCTTGTCTCTCCCAGATGATTTTGGATTATGGTATATGCTGTTCCTCTGCTTCATGGCTGTTCCTACTCTGCAGTGGTAATGATGATACCCAGTTCCAACAAAAATAACACTTAAGAAAGCTGGGTTCGTCACAGCTACTCTAAGTCACTTGAGCACAAATGACTTATACTTGGCAGCAATAGCAGGATAGTGAATTAACATCTAAGTGACAGGAAAAAAATAAAAATCAAAAAGCAAATATGTATTGTGGATTACTCAGATGCATGAAATATGTAAACATTTCAGAGAAGTGTCTTATGAAGAGTATGTAATGAGCCTGTGAATGAAGCAGATTCATTTTAAGCAAGCAATGTATTTCTATCCAAGTTCTACCTTGCTATTCTTCACTGCCCTTCTGTATTAGATGTCTTCAGTTTCTTCCTCTTTCTCTTCCTTCTTTGAGATCTGATACCAACCTGATAATTGTGAACTTGAAAAACTGTAAAAGAAACTCATGTCTCTTAATTAAATAGACCTTATATTCTTGTTAAAGATTGAAAAGTCTGTGGCACGTGCTTATATGAAAAGAAATAAATCATAGATAATAATGAGAGCAGCAATAGGACTCCTAAATCACAAAATAGCAGTGTCCACAATTTTATTACACCCACAAATGCCAATTTTGTCAGTGAAACTGAATTACTTTTTCCAAAGCATAGGGTGATATGGCTCTACACTAATTTTGTTATTGACAGCAGGTTTGGATGTTAAAATACATGGACAGCATTAATTAAAATAAGGATGCTTCAAGTCTTAATGACCATTCTGAACTGAGAACACTGCTCCATATGGTGGAACGGTAATTGTGACAAGATAGACACTAGTGAGATTGTAAGACAAAAAATGTGGAGCTGTTTATTACCAGACCCTAATAGCAGATAGTAATGCATGGAAAATATATTGCAGTACTGTTTCATAGTTTAACTACAGATACTAACAGCTGTGGTGTAGGTCCTTTTAACTAACCAAAAGTTGCTTTCCTGTTTTCTTTTTAGAACTGTTAACAAGTTAAATTCTACATACAAGAAAAACAGCAGCATGTGCATGTGCTTCCATGTTTGTAATGGCCCTATGAACTCTTCTAAAAATGTAGTAAATAGAGGGGAAAAGAATGGTTTAGTAACGGACACAAAGACCTGGTACTATGCAATCTCTTGTTTCTTAATTTTTAGAAGGCATTGTGTGATTGTCTGCATCTTCTTTCCCATACGTATCGCCTCTGTCTAATAATTCTTGGGTTTTATTATTATTTTTCTAAAAATTTGTATTCTTTTTTGCTTGTAGGATGGTCGTTTGCGAGTAAATGATCAGCTTGTTGCAGTAAATGGAGAGTCACTTCTGGGCAAATCAAATCATGAGGCTATGGAAACACTAAGGCGCTCCATGTCTATGGAGGGAAACGTTCGTGGGAGGATCCAGCTAGTAGTTCTCCGGAGAATAGAGATCCAGACAGAGGTGAAGCAGTAATAGCTTTTATTAGATTAATATCTTTTCAGTCCCAGTGATTTTGTATACCGGAGATGATGACTAAAGTCACGGTCACAAGGAGCTCCTCCTGGCAGAATAAATTCTTCGCTTCCTGGAGTCAGGATTTATACAGTGTTTCAGGTTGATATCTCCTGGTCTTGATTTTCCTCTTGACATCAGGCTAAAAGTTGCCTGTTATTTTAATTTGACAAGTATGAGAACAAAAGCATATGTGGTCCCAAAAAGGGTTAATTTGGGATTAATGTGTTGCTGTAATTTGGACTGTCTGTTGCTTCTTGAAGGTAAAACTGGGATCTAGATAATTTGAATTTCTCTGATTTCATTTGTTGTCATTATTAGAGACCTTAATATCTCAGTGTGACAAATTTTACTTCACTCTTTCAATTTCATTAGTATTGTAATTCACACTATTTTCTTTTTTTGGTGTGTCCTGGTCTTGTCCCATCTCCCCATCTTTCACTTTTCCCTGGTCAGATCCGTTCCAGATGGGTTCCTGAGTTGATTAACATAAAACTTGCTTAAGTATGATAACAAAATAAGGGAAGAAAGACATATTAATGGTTAGGATTTCTAGACCTCATATAAATCAGTTTGCCAGTTGCTTCTTGTTTTGAAAAAGATTTGTTTTATGCTCTTTCATGCATGCATGCACATATGTAGATCCTTCATCTGAACATAGATAATATGTAGGTATATATTTATACTGTCTGCCTTGACAACTCACCCCACTTTTAATTTTGACCCTTGAGTAAATATTGTGATAGTTTTTCCAACATCTGCACCATTAATCCAAATATAAGTGGATTTCAGGTATAAAAAGTTGTAATCAATCCTAGTATAGGATTCCAAGAGATGATTTCAAGCTTCTTATTTAATAAGCATTGCTGGGTCATTTAGAAATGTTAAGAACAATTATGTTTGTGGGTGTACTTGCATAAAATATGAGGGAGGGGAAAGAATGCAGACATCTTTTAGTATCATTAACTCTTAATATTTTCCTGATGATTTTCTATTTGATTTACTGTGTTTATTTATTTATTGTGAAATGTATGTAGCAGTGTTTTACTTTCCAAACATTATGCTCTAACTTTGTTGGGAGGGCACTTTGCAAAAGCCTCACTGCTGTCAGTCCTGCCAGGAAAATACAAAAAATATTCATTAGAAACTCTGGAATGTGTTAGAGGGAAACACAATTTTGCTTTCCTTTTCTATGTGACATAGCATTATACTGTGAGGAAGAATTATAAAATATATTTTATATTTATTGTGCACTATTGTGACATAAGAAAGGTAGCTCACCTTTAAATAAAGCTGACTCCTGCAAGCTTTGTTTGTTTAACAAAACCCAAAATTGAAAAAAATTAATTACACACATCTGATTGACCTCATGAAAGTATGAAACTTCTTTTTGTAGTTAAATCTATAGTTTCATATATTATCCAGATATATTAAAGATGTAAATAATTTTGACTTGTGCCCTATGAAGAATACCTAATGAGTTCTTGATGGAATCAAATTCATTTTAGACAGGAATTAATTTTTATAGGGAAGCCTTTAAGTTCAATGGTAATTCCATTTGAGCCTGGAGACCATAGCAGAAATGGGTTGTTGCCCATTCTTCCCTTTACTGAAAACAGCTTCTTAAGTACTGCATCTCAACTTGGTAGAAGAATATGTTTAGAAAAGCATTATTGTTTTTATTGTCCAGGATGCTAATGGAGGTCTCCCATGACAGCTATGTTTTATAAGCTGAATACCCTAATTAGGCTGGTTACCCATCAGTTGTTGGAATATTGATTGTGTCACTTACCAAAGAGCTGGGAGAGCAGATTTATCATTGCTGTTAATTTAAGATTCCCTGGCCCACTGGGTGCAAGTCTCCAATGTAGTAGTAGGTTGGATGTTCTGTGGCTTAATTTAGCTAACATTACCATGAGAAAGTAGTGAATGTGAACCTCACAATATAAGGAATCTTACGTAGACTAAAAATTTCCAGTAATAAGAAGGAATATCATTGTCAGTGGCTGTGTGGTGTGCGTTTTGAACCTTCTTTACAGAGGTTCAAAATAGGTTTCTCGTATCACTCAGGCTGCACTGAGGAGGAGACTGCATTGCATGTGCCGCCTGTCCGCTAAGACTGCATTTGTATCCATATTGTCACAACAAGCATCCCAGCGTTGATATGTGTTCATTCTTTTTCATTTTATTTGTTACTACTTTCAGTTGTCATTATTTTGTTGCTGATTTATTTTTGTATTATTATTAAGCTTGAAAGGTAGGTTGCAAGGGGAATGTGATACGCTGTCCATTGCAGGCAGTCACTTGCCAGTGCATATACAAAGAAATTATATTATTTAGATATACGCATTTCTCCTGTAGATATGACTATGAAATTTAGGAATGATATGTTTAGTATAACATTTGCTAGTATAATGAGCATGCTTTTTAAAAACAGAAGCCAATTGGAGGCCCCTTTAAAACACCAAATATAAAATCAGAGACATTATAAAGGTTATTTACGTTTGGGAGTTTGGTGTAACTCCTTATTTGCAAAACTGCTCTAGTGTGTGATCATCAGAACATACGCACTCAGTCTCTGAGAGAGAGGAACCAGCTGACTGGCAGATAAATGCCATTGGCATCGCCCATGTTCTTGTGTTGACAGTGTCACAAGCTGCCCTCCCAGATGGAGAATTTGAGTGAAGCCAGTTGTGGGTCATACAAAAAAGTCTTCATTTTTTGTGTGTCATTCTTAATGATTGTTATTGCTTAGATGTTACCTTATTTCATGGTCAGCAAAAACAGTCATTTTGAATATATCTTTCATGTTTCTAATTTGAAAGGACGCAACGTATAGTGAAAAGGTTGCATTACACTATTTGTGCACTGTTTGTAGGGGTGGCTGATCTTCACCATCCTTGAACTTTTAGGTTTTTTGTTACAATGTGTGGTTCTGTTTTTTCTTTAGGAACACTCAGACCAGAGAGCCTTTCAAAAATCAGCCTTTGATGGGAGTCATAACTTTGCAGCTGCTTCCCAGCACAGTGATACTATTCTTCAGCAATTCATAATGTGCAGTCCTCAGAAAAGGATAAAAGGTAGTCTTTAGATATCCTTCTCTGTGCTGAAAGAAAATGCTTTGTGTTTTTGTTTTTTAAAATCCACAACCACTAGAAAAACAGTTAGTTAAAGTAAGTGCACACTATGTTACTTTGAGGCTTGAAGCTTCAGTGAGGGTGGGAGAGCTGACTCAGAAGTTGTGAATTAGATTCCTGGCACAAATTCCAGTTTAAGTAACAGTTTCTAGCTCGCTGCCCCAACACGTAAGGTTGGATAAAAAGCAAATGATGAGTGCAAAATATATGTTGTCAAAATGTTTATTTTCTGTATATCTTTAATGAGTGCAACGATTTTTGCATTGAATTCTTAGATTATGCCCCAGGTTATTGTATATTAATTTGTACAAAATGATGATACTGATAAAGTACATTTGCTTATTTTAGACTTAAAGGTAAAATTTGTTCAAAGGTTAGAAATAGTCCCTTAATTTACAAGTTGGAATTACATTAATGAACTAATAAAAAAATAATTAGGTAGACATGTACATTGTACAAAGAAAACCTACATCTATGAGCATATGCAAGCATATAAGTAAGAGCTTTTAAGACCGATTATTTTCCTGTCTTTCATTTCTGATGCCATACTGTACTATCTGTCCAATTTGCAGCTGACTCAGCAAGGTACCAGTTATTCAAAAAGTTGTAGTATTTCAGATAGTCTTGACCTCTGTCCTTTTAAGTGTGCTCCTACCCTTCAAGCCAAGCACATACTTAAATACTTTCCAGTAGGAAAAAAATACTTTCTTTGATGTAGTTGAATTAAGAATGATTTTTTACTCTTCCTTAGACAGCTGTGTAATCTGGGTGGCCTGCAAAAGTAATTTCATAGGCTGTTGTGATGACTGTGTAGGGTACTTTTAGCCAAAACCAAAGAGATCTTATCTGCAGAGCTCAAGAGAAACTGCCATATAATTTAGAGGCAAATGATTTGTGTTGACTTCAGTATTTTGACAATGTGACTCCAGAAAAAGAATTAGAGATAGGCTCAAGCATTATAAATACTCAAAGATCAGATCCTTCTGCCGCCTTATATTTCTCTTGTATGGAATTTGCACTAATTGTGCAGTTACAGGTTAAAAAGGTCACTCTTGGAGCTAGCCTGCCCTGTGGGGTTAGTCATTGCTGCTTTCTTGTCCTTTGTCAAATTCCTTTAAATGCTTCCTTAAAAAAAACCTATTGGCAACTGCTCTGGAGCCATTCATACAGGTATATGACAACAGGTAACTTGTCATGTAAAGTTCAAAACCCTCATTTAACTCACTTAGGAGCTTTGTCTGTTTAAGGACATCAGTCACAGATATGGTGAGCTTCTCACGACAGGCAAGAACAGTCCCTTGTACATTCTTATTGTGTACTATACAGATCTTGTATGCAGACTACAGTTAGTACATTTTTGCAAAGAATAATGAAAATTAAAAGATATTTTTAACATAATATAGGATCTAATGTAAGAATATAATTACAGGAGCTATGTTATGTTTAATAAAATGTCACTTTCTTAATTAATGTTTTCTAATATTTTATGTCCAGTGTAATTTACTGCTCCTACCAATAAAATTCTTATCAAAGCTCAGCAAAAATGCACTGAAGTTTGGCCTGCTAATACTGCTGTTTGTTTTAAGAGTCTTTTTATTATACATGAGCAGGAAAAACTAATGTCTGGGGAAAAGTGCTTGTAGCCAAAACATTATATTTTGTCTTGCCTGTGGATATTTAAAGGGAGGAGGGGATATGATTCCAATATTGAAGTGCCAGCGTTTGTTCTATTTTTGCATGAATAATACTTGCTGCCTTCAGGTCCTCACTTCTTTTACTGCCAAGCTGTTGCACAGATTCAGCATGTTTTAGAGCAACCTTTTTGAGATTTGATACTTCAGTGCCAAAAGCTTTACATTTCTGGTGTTGAAAGATTACTGGAATGTGTTTCATTATACATTCTTAGATAATTCTTATAACTCTACGTTATAAACAGTTATAGGGGAAATGTCATCACTTTGGCTAAGTAATGGAAGGATCATAAACTCTTTGTACTACAGTAGACTAACAAGTCTTCGTGATTCTACAATTATCGCTGTTTTCATACACATGGAGTAATGTCAAGATGGAAAATTAAGTAGTGACATTTTAAATTAATGTTTAAATTTTGCTTGTAGGCATTAGATGTATCTTATAGACAGACTCAATTATTTGTTCTCCTAAACTATTTGACATCTGAAAATTCACTAAATTTTTAGTGGCTTTAGCTGTCTGGACCTGTTAAGATCATTTCCTGACATTTTGAACATGTAGCCAGTAACCGCCTCCTTGGGTTAAATTCTCTCACTTGTTTGCTCCTAGTCCCATTTTGCTGGGAACTGTAGTACATTGTGGTTATTTCCAGTTCACTCAGGAAGTTTGGTATTTTCCTGTGTGTACCGTCTGTGTACTGCAAGAAAAATGCTAGTGTTAACCCATCACCAAACAGCCTTTGTGAAATAGCGTATCAATTACTGTGAATCAAAGTTAATATAACTACATGATACTCTCAGCCTCTTGCTATAGTTATTGGAGGCAGCTCAAAGAGTATAAAGCACAGTGTAGGTTGTGATGTGATTTTTCTATCTTTTTTTTCTTTTCTTTTTTCTTCCATCACACATCTGTTTCCTACTTTGGATAGTCAGTCATTTAGGGACTTCCTAAATTAGAGACTCTGTTATTACCATTGTGCCATTGATACTTCTCTAATTTGTAGTCCATTTCTTAATAATAAAAAAAAAAATCCAAAACATCCTTATAGCAATGAATTCTATGATTTAATTGCACAGGAAAAAATACTGCTTTGTGTTTGGATTTCCTACCTGGTAGTTCCACTGCATGTCTTCTAGTTACTGTGTATGAGATAGTCAGTAAGAGCTGGGTTTTTTTGCCTTCTGCATAGCTTTTATAGTCTCATAGACTCCCCTTGTAATCCTTTTTGATCCTTCTTACTCTAAAGAATACTAGGCCCTGTTCCATGTAGGAATGTTCCTACTTGTGTCCAACTACCCTTGCCACTTTTTCAATATGTTTACCCAATTATATTATATGTTTTTTTCAAGATCCACTCTTTGCAAGCCCTTTTTCTCTAAAATCAGATTACTACTTTCATGCAGGATTGCACAAAGACCTAGCAATATTCAATGCAACAGAACAGGTCACTTAAAGTGTAGTATGTCAGTATTGTTCAGTCACTTACCTGGCATTGAAACCCAAGCATTTTTAAGTGTTCGTATTTCCTGTTAAGTTTTGGAGGAATGATAGATGAGAAAATGTACAGATTTTTCATAAGATTAGACCTTTAAATTCAGAAGTGAATTTCTAGAACAATAACAAGCTGACCTACAGCAGGCACAACATTCATGTTAAATACTGCAGGTATGTAAGTGTTGTTGCTTAGCAAACCACTGAGAAATTTGAGTAGTTCGTGTTTTTATTGGTCCAAAAGTAGTTTTCTGTTGTAAGCTGAATGCCTTTTGTAAAGATAAATAAGAAATTACCATAATGGTAGGAAAATGAAGACTGTAATTTAGAAGTGCCTTTTTCTTTTTTTTTGCCATTGGATAACAGAAATTTCTCTTCTTGTGAACTCTTGGCTGAGAATGTAGCTCTTTTCTGTACATGAAAGGTGGTAAATGCTCTCCATCAAAGGGAATGAAAGCATGAGTCTACAATCAATTAGGATGCAGTTTTGTAGATGTGAAAATCCACTGAAATGGAGTAAAGAGATTTGTGCCTTACACTCAACTACACTACAAGCACAAAGTTTCCCCATATTTATCTTCAATTATGTATATGCAAATCTGAAAATCAACTCTTCAGGAAATCCCAAGGGGTACATTTTCTGCTTGATGTGATTTTAATTCTAGTTTAGTTAGTTTAGGGATTTGAATAATTTGTGACTCACTTAAGGATTGCTTGAGGCCTTCCAGTCCAGTCATTGGTGAATGAATTGGTGCAATGTACTTCCTTATGCTGCTTAAACTCCTTTTAACATTTGATTTCAGATTTGCCAGCGTCTGATAGCAACAAAGATGAAAATGAAACCCCTCCACCTCTCCCACCACATCCCAGTCAGGATCTGCTGAATGAAGATTATAATCATAGGTTGGACTTCGGCTATACTTAGCAGATATAGCACTAATTGCTTATTAAGAGTTATGATAGTAGTTCTTATTGATTTTAAGATCACTTTTTACTTTGTAAAAACTTGTACCACTATTTTTAGTCACCTGGATTATCCTTTAATATAAGCTGGGAGTCTTACTTTAGCATACTATGATTTAGTGCATTTCAGTTCATGATACATTATTCCCAATACCCAGCATGTATTCAGTAAAACAAACTCCCAAAACATAATCACAATTTTTTAAAAAAGTTATTTTAAAACTGTACTGTGAGTGTTTTGTGTAGATGCACTGCTTGAAATCTCTTAAAGCTTTAAAAGTCCTAGCCAGATAAAGTTTGTAGGAAACTTTATCTTCTTATGCAGCTTGTCAGCCAAAGACATTCTTGAGGTTACAAAATGAAGCTTCAGTAAGTTTGAATGTTGAAATGTCTAGGGGGAAAAATAATACACACTTTACCAGTTGTAAATACATTAGCTAGATTTTTCAGATACTTTAAGACTATTCTTTGTAAAGGCTGGTGTGCTTGATGGCAGCTACAAGCTTCAGCTTCCTTAGTAAATACACAAGCTTGGAACATGTTGAAGTACCGGATGTACACTTTGTCTGTCTCAAGTAGCACAGGATTCAAATCACAACATCATTTTAACCTATCATACTTCTGATGCTGTATTGAACACTGTTTACTTATCTTGTGTGCATTCGGTTTTGATAGTCATGGAACTGTTTTATTGCAATGATACTAGGGAAGTATGCATTTCAGTGAAAATCTTGGCCATACTTCAGTCCTTCCGTGCATGGATGTGATTAAAAACTACCTTCTAAATGATTAGTTGCACATAGTATCAAAAAGTAGATATATTTTATTATGGATATCTTGAATTCTTCATACAATGAATGTTGCTAACATCATTTCATACCAGGTAGATATGTATGACATGCTAAGCAAAGTAAAGTCTACGTAGATTAACAGAACATTGCATTAAATTCTCAACTGTTAAATAAAATACAAACTGCTTACAGCAATTATCACTAAGCATTTACATTTATAGTTGCATCCATGATGAAAAACACGTGACTGGAAGTGTTAAGTCTCAGAAAAGAAAGTTGAGGATCAAAAACTGATTTTTAAATGCATGGCTGTAAGCAACTGGAGGAAGAAACATGTATATTTGTGTATGCTTTAATTAATTCACTTGTGTTTTGAGACAGTGCCTCAATATTTTACATGTCTTTTTTCCTCCCCCCCCCCCCCCCCCCACAGCACTATCATAAATTCAGAAGTGCATTTAACAGATCAGCACATCAACTTCAGGTCTTTGACACCAGCCAAGCAGTCTGAATCAATTAATCTGAAAGCCTCAAAAAGCATGGATCTGGGTAAGAGGAGTGGGGTGATACACAGGTCAGCTTTTTAGCCTTAGTGCATCTGCACCATCTCTGTTTCCTTATTTTGTTTCTTAAACACAAGCATTGGGGAGTAAGTTCTGCAGAGAATCTACAGTGATGGTCAGCCTACTGTAGCATTTACTTGCAAACAGCCTTTTTATTGAAGTGGAAGAAAGCTGGTGGTGTGGGGTTTTTTTGTTTGTTTTGTTTTGGTTTTTTTTCCTTAAAAGCCTTTCCATCTGCTGTATTGAAATCTTAGCTGAGGAAAAGAGTGTTTGTAAAAATGAGCAGAAAGAATTACTGTGCAAGTTTTATATGTCTAAAAAATATCACAAAACAGCAATAACAAAAGTTATTTTCATATAGAATATAAATGATTGCAAAGCTACAATGGACAAAGACTAACTTTCCCGAGACAAGTTGTATATTTCTTCATTGGCAATGACAAACACAGGCAATCAAAGTGTTGCAGTAGATCTTTATAAATGCTTTAAGAGTGGTAATGTTATAGTCCTCTACCCATCAACACTGTGCAGAAAATGTTGCAAGGTGGGTGACGCAGAAAGTAAAGGGTTCTTTCAATACCAGCAAAGTGCTTCTGGGTGGAAGATTGAAGAGTTATTTCAGTAGAAAACCCGGTCATGTTTTAATGAGAGTTCAAGGAAAAATTTGCAAAGTTCTTAAGCCTCAAAGAAAACCCTTTTAATTCTTCTTTGTGGCACTCATTTCTTGTATTTGGGGTTTTTTTTCCCAAATTCAGGTGTTGATGGAGTAACGGTTGGACCTGCAATTAGAATGTCTTTAATACTAATTAATACAATTGTGTGTTTCATTGGATCAGATTTTTTACACAATTGATAGAAAATTAAATTTTCTATCAATTTTCTGGTTATATATCTGGTTTATATCTATTTTCTGGTTAAATTTTATTTTTAAAGTTTTCAAGTAGTTTCCTGGTGGTGCCAATTTTTTTCCCATTCTTTTTTTCCTGAAATGTTCTAGATAGGTCTCAGGTTTTGTATAGTTGATTTTTATTGTCATCTGAATGTAATATTTTAATATAACATAAAATGTGTATATGCCACTAATGGAAATAAGGAAAGTGAAACCATTATTAATGCAGGGTAAGAATGGATAAGAATTCATATAGGCAAATTTTGAAAACAAAAGTTAAATCTTCAGCCTGACCAGATTAGAAGTTTGTCCTTTTGCAGTTCTGTTCCTCTATTTTGACAGAGTATTGCTTTAGATACTTTTTTAAAGAATGGAAATATTCCACAACAAAGGAATGAGTTTACAGACTTGAATCAAAACATATAGTTTATGTAGTGTACTAGAAAAAATAACTTTCAACTTTAATGAGTTTTCTTTTAGAAAGTTTTAATTACAGCTCACATAAGTCACTAGAAAGAGACTTTGCAAGCACCAATTTAAATTAGGCACATGTGAGTGTGCTTGAGAGCGTATGCAGAGCTACCAGATAACTTGTACTTCCTTTTATCCTGATTTGTGTTGTGAGATTCAAATACAAATAAGCAATCAGCTCTTGACACTCAAAAGCAATGCTTTGAGAATATATATGGGTCACTAAATCACAATGGCTAAAAACTAAAGTAAAATCGAGTGCAAAAAAATAAAACAAAAATTGGGTTTGAAGATGTCGTTAGGATCTTTCAAAAATTGTTGCTTGTAGAAGATAGCTGTTTTAAATGTTGTTTCTGTTGTGAAAGTAAAAGAGCTAATAATCAGTCCAGTTGGAGACACTAATGTTTTATCCTTCTCAAATATGGTCATGTAAATCTATTACCTGAAATGGTCATTTAAAGAATTGAAGGGATTATGAAGGAATGGCACCCATCCTGCATTATATAAATAACAATAGACTAAGTAAATCTGCTTGCAACATGTTTGGCAAATAAAGAAACGAGGAAGATGAAAGCTGGAACCTTTTGCAGTTGTTCTCTAGCAAGCAGTGAAGTACTGTTTGACTTCGTCTTTTGAAATATTTTAAGCAGAAGCTTCTGGCTGGAAGGTTGAGAGGAAATGAAACAAAAATATTAAGTAAGTGCAATATAAAATACTTCTAATGCAAATAAAATCCCAAGAATTTGGTATATAAAACTGTGCTTCCAAATAGAGCATTAATACAATATACACTCGAGAATGGATTTTTGGGGAACGAAAGTTATTTTTTAGTTTATTTTTCTATTTTGCTCGTTACACTTTACTGCAGTCATGACCCATAGTAACTTCTCATTCCTAAAATGGCTACTTGTGTACCCATTATCAGTTTGAGCACATTGTTTGTCTCCACAAAAAGAAAGTAGAGAGGGGAGGGGGGAAGTGCTACCATCTTGTCTTAATCTTCCAGACCCAGAGTTGAGGTTTTGAGAAAGTTTTGTTCAGCGTCACAGAGGAACTGTGCAGCAGATTTGTTAACAAAGAGGAGGTAGCCCTTACCTAAAAACCCTTTTCCAGTAGTCAAAAAATGCTATCCACTTATTACTTTTCTTGTGTTCTCAAGTTCTGGCAAATCCTTCCAAAATAAATCTCCACATGATAAACAAAAAAAAGTCACAGAATTGGAGTCTAGAAGGAAAGCTCTGAGACCTTACAAAACATGACTTAAAAGCATTTTTTCTTCTTTTTAAACCAAGGTGTCTCTGAATCAGGTGTCTTCGTAGATCTGGGAAGACATAACTAGTCTTTCAGATTAGAAGGTCTAGAAGTCACCTGGGTGTTTGGTCCAGAATAGCATCGTGAATGCAGTAGATAGCAGAATTGGTGTAATACAGGGCATAAATATGAAATCTGTACTGCTGTTCACATATGAAACGTTCTACCTAAAAAAAATATATAGTGCATCGCCTAATTGCAAGATTAGAAAGGCATGGTTTACTTAATGTCATCATCAGAAGGATCGTCAAAGGCATATAACAGAAAATTTGAAACACAAGGGACCTGAGAATCCAGCTATTTCTATGGATTGTAAACTTTGTGAGAAAATGGTAAATTCATTAAATTAGGGAGCTAATGAAATTGTATAGTAAGACTCTTTCTGGCTTTGAGAGTTGATACATACACAAGAAGCAAATCTGTTAAGTAAAGACTGGTCTATAATTACACAAATTCACAATGCAAACCCATTTAACATTGATAGTTACATTTTCAGTTTCATATTTTAAGTCCAGAAATCTTTGATTGCTCAATCTCTTTACAGTCATATCTATTTTCAAAATAACAATTATTGCAATTATAAATTAATATCCTTGGTGAGTAGTATCAAGAAATAAGGGTGGGTGATCAAAAAGTGTTCAGTACTGCTAACAGGTTGCATCAATTTGTCATTGTCACTCCAGAAAAAATCTTGCAATGACAGGAACTGGGTACAGGCAGCAAATGCTGTAGGTTACTTGCCAGTAGGACAGATATTCTTTAGCTTATTGGTTGTTGGTACATTTCTGAATTGTTGCTGGACAGGAGCATGCTGCCATCTGTTTTTTTTAGGGAGGTCTCTATGCTGTCATGTGTGTGTCTTGAGTCATATTAACTGGCACACGTCTTAACTGCTAAATTAATGAAGCAGGAATCCAAAAGGAGTGTTGCCTGGATTTGGTGTAGTTGAAGACCTCAATTTATTTGCAGATGAGTTCATTTTTGCTTGAATCTACTTGAAAAAATAAATTAAAAATCAGTGTAATATGTGAGTTACTGTTGTAGAAATTAAGAAAATGAACCCCATAAAACACCAAAAAGGCACATGTAGTGGTAGTGATAATTTCTCTGGTTTTGCAGACATGAGCAGAACCTTGCCTTAAATGTACAGGTGTCTTTGTGCAAAGTGTATGGAGGCAGCATGAGTGGTTCCTTGCTTTTGTATCCATTATTTACACAATGGTCAAAGACTTCTCAAAGTTTACAGCTTCATTCAGAGTAATAGGTTACAGATTAGTTCTGTATCAGCTATGTAAGTCCTAATTTTCTTCTCTGCTGCTGTGTTGAGATAATGACAGCACTTTCTGGATAGAGTTCATGTCCTATGCCTTATAGTATATATTTTCTTTGCCTTGTTGTATGTTATTGTGAAGTAGTGGTGATAAAAGAACACAGCCACTCCTTTTCTTCTGCTGATCCTGGCACCTGACGCATCCACCCAGTTTTGGGTTTTTTTTTTTTTTTTTTTTTTTTTTTTTTTTTTTGTTATGGATCATGGTCTTTGGATATGTTAGCAAAGAAAACATTTTCCTCTTGCTTTGACTTCAAGAATTTGTTTGGGGTGAAACAAAGTCTGACTTAGAGTGTCAGTTGTTTACTGATCAAGTTTAGATTACATGCCAAGTTTGGACTTATGCTTACAGCACAGTGTTAAAAATAAGCAAAAAAAAATCAGAAATTGTAGAAATAAATGTTGTGTTGTCCCCTCCCACTTAAGTAGTGCAGTCTTTTTGAAATGGCACAGATTGAAAATGAAGAAATTATCAATGGCTTCTATCCAAATCATTGGAAAGATGATTTTCCCTTTCCTTTAACAACCTTCTATACACACATTTTTCCAGTACATCACCACAGTTGTCTAGAGAAGAATGTCTATATAATAATAAATTAGAATTGATTTTCAGTAATGTGTGTTTGTTCTATTAACTGTATTTAAGAGGTAAATTCTGTGGAGAATGTATAGCAGTATGGATTCTTTTTAACTGTTTTACTGGAAGGTACAGAGTACTCTAAGAAAAAGAAAGGAATGATGCTTTTATTATTTATCTCCAGCACCCCTATTTTCCATAAATCTTTATGCACAGGAATGATTTAGGCTATGCATAAATGTACTGTAAAAACTACAGCCATGGGAATTGTATTCAAACACATGAAAGTGTGGCTTGTTTTAACCTGAAGCAACATGAAATTGAATCATATGAGTATATAGCAACTTTGTTGTGTATCAATTGAGGCAAAATACTGTGTAGATGTATATTTGAAGATGTTGGTATAATAACCCATGACCACTATCTCAAGGTAGTGCTCAATTTCCCCTTTCTTTCCCCATAAGAAGCAAAACCCTATAGATTAAACTCTATAGCCTGAAGAAATGGAAACGTCTTTTACTTGATTTAAAATGTGAGAGAAATATTATTTGCTAAAACATCATTAGACATACTTGGAGTCCCTTTGCCTTGAGGCATATTTATTAAAGATATCTGCCAACTTACTTATGTGTTTAGGAATAATTAGCAAGTGAATATGCAAGATGTAAGGTGTGGAATGTTCTGCAAGGAAGCCAGTACTTAACTAAATGCTAATTTCTTTGTTAGTGAAGGGATGAGTTTGATGACAGTTCATACCTCTAAAATACCTCAAAACAAAGAGAAACCAGTGTTTCACATCCAGAAGGATGTGTTTTTTTTTTTCAAGATGCTACTAGTTATTAGCTACTCTGTGGTTTGCTTTGAACCAGATTATTCTTATTCTGAGTATAATTTTGGATATTGAAATAAATATCACAAAACTTAATCAAATGAGGACCAGGCAGAGCTAATGGAGATTACTTTTCAATTTAAACAATGTTTTGATTCAGATACTGCTGCGTCAGAGGGAAGACCCGGGCACTCAATATGAGTGATCAACGAGCTTCATTTATTAATTGCACTTACCCAATACTTATCCCATAGTTAATTAGCTCATACATAGTGCAAAAGCTGAACTCCTAATTGGTGCGTGTACAAAAGATCAGTCTCTCCCACTTTTCCCATGCCTTTCTCACTGCAAAACAACCTGTTACTGTATAATTGCAACAGTCAAAGATAGTGTGTCCTTGCCCCCCCAGCAACTACACCAGCTGTGTGTGATGTTTAACACATTCCTCCTCGGTCAGCTGCAAAACATCTATGTGCTTTTTCTCATGCAACCATTCTTCCACAATATACAATTAAAAGAATACATTTTGGAAGGTCACTATTGAGAGTTGTGATATGAGTGGGACAAAGAGTGGCTTGGTATTTAAAATAATTATTTAATTAACTATGCTGTGTGTATGGAACACAGTTGTTGAGCTGCTTTGGGTTCAAACCAGCTTCAGAACTGCATTTAGGAGCAAGTTCATCAGAACATTAATAAGGAAAAGAAAGTAGACTGGGATTCTAACAGACTTTTCCACATTACTGACTTAGAAGAGTAATTTAACAACTCATCTCTTGAAGAGAAAGACTTTTCAAAAACAAAAATATCATGGGTTTGGAAAGAACTGTGTTGCTTATGACTATGGGATCAAGAGTCAAAAGTTAATTTGAAGTTATTCTATCTTATGTCATGAATAACTTTCTAGTATTGTCAGATTAGATGTGTATTTTCTGAGGGTACTCTGCAGAATAATTTTTTAGAAATGAACACGACATAGTTTTCTTTAAATTACTTTCAAATTTCTGTTTATAAGACCTGTAAGTAGGGAATGAAACAAAATCATTTATTAAGTGATAGAGGCACTGCAAAATGAATTGAAATGAGTCTAGAATTAAATTTATTCTGTATGAAAAGAAAGACTCTTGTTTAACAAGATCAATACTGTTACTCAGTTTTCCATCAAATCTGCGTTGATGCAGTTGAGGGGAAAGTGGGCTCTGGCATAAAGACAGAAGTGGGCAGGATGGAATATCAACTTTTTGGACTGGATTTTTAGAAGTCCTCTAAGGCTCCAGGAAGCTTGCTGTGGAGCAAGCTGGGAGCATTGGTGAGCTGTGATGGTGATAGAGCTGAGAAAATGGTAATGAATCATTGAGATGGTAGTTTCTTAAGCTGCTTTAGTGTATGTTTGAAGTAAGTTGACCTGTTAATGCAGTTGGATTATTAAAGCGTTAGGGGGAGAAAATTACAATTGTTAGTGTATACCTACTATATGAAAGAAAGTACAGATGATAGTGAAGTAACTGTTAAGAACACTTTTTAATAAATCTGCTCCCTACACTTTTCTTAAATCTATTCCCTATCAATATTTTCAACCCATGAATGACAGATTATATTAGAAATTTGTGGTTTCACCCCAGGAGTTTGTAAGAAGTGTTAATGACATGCAGGATATGTGTAGCAGGGAAACTGGATCAGTTTTAGCCCCACACAGTTTCTCTGAAACAGAGGTGCGAGAGGATTAGAGAAGACAACAAATTCTAAAAGAAGTCGTGATGGCCTCAATTAGCAGTGTAACCCTCAAGAATGAGTACATGTGCCATGAGAAGTGAGTTAAGAAATTTATATCACGCTGACTGGGAAATTGTAAAGCAATTTCTGCCAGGAGAAAGCCTTCCATTTAAAGGTAAATGTGTCTAGTGGACAGCTTCCACTGTACTGCTGATTCTTCAGCAACAAGTAGTAACAATGAATGCAAGCTTAGGAATTTTCATGTGCTGACATACAAGTTATACTCCTTGGTGACCTCCTCTGAATACAAATGGAGTACTAAATCAGTGTTTACCAAATTGTTATGAAAAATCTAATTAGAGAAAACCTTGTACAGGTGAGAAAAAATATCCAGAATCTTGGTTTGGATGGAATATATTTCTGTCTTTGTGCTGAAAAGAGCATCTCAAATGTTTTGTTGGATGCCATTTTGGAAAAGGTTTACCTCGTTTGCTGCGTAAGTGTAATTTATCTTCATACTCTGTTCAAGCCTTTAGCTCGTCTCAGTGATTTTCAACATTAAAGTGAACGGGAGTCATCTATCAAGAGCTTTAAGAATGAATGGCTGGTAGATAATCAGGTGACCCCAGAACATGAGAGATGGTGTCTTTATGTGAGGTTTCACTGTTGGTAGAGAGAGAAAGAGGGGAAATTGTTGAAGTAAAATATTTTAAGACAGTGCAAGTTCACCCTTCCTAATAGACACATTTATATGCTCCCGTAGATGTTAGCATAAAAGCCTGTGGTCTTTGTACACAGTTCTACAGTGCAAACCTAGAACAGCAAGCAGCATTTTCTAAGTGATGGTTGTGAGACAACATTTAACACAGTTTCCCTGAGTGATTTATGCTGTTTCCAGATGGGTAAATGCTTCATCAAGAAAATAAAAATGGCAGGGGAATTATGTCATTGGCACCATCGTTGGCTAAAATTAACTGATGTTGCAGTGCTTTCATTATGATGAAGGCAGAAAAAAACACTGACCAATTTGTAGCTTTATTTTCATGTGTTTATACTGTAGAAATGAAGGAATTCTAAAAAGGATAGAAGCATCATGTGTGTATGTGGTTTGGGAATACAAGCCCTTGTTAACTGATTAGCACATAATAACAAATTTTATATTTGGCTTCCAGGAAATTTATTTTCTAGGAAATTCTTGAATGTTTCAGTCTCTTTTCACATTATTTCTCATTAATTCTGATTTTAATCCTTGCTTACCTTTTTCCAGAGTGCAGAACTGCATCTGGTCTTCAAAGGTACGTGTCAGTTTGTCCAGAGGAAATACACGTAACTTTCACAAGTTTAGAATATTTTAAGTGGCTCTTGGTCAACAAGCAAAAATGATCCTTCAGAAAAGAGGTGCTGAGTTGCATAGTAGTACCCTGTGTCTTGCAAATAGTAGTAACTCCTTGTTTGGGTGAAAAATAATATAATGATACAGTGATTGAATTGGGAAAATTTATCACAGTTGGAAGCTGCATTGATTTGTGCTTCTCTAAACCACAGTTGGGAAGTAGATTGACCTTTAAGTAAACCTGGACTATATTTTGATGCAAACTTTGAGGCTGTACAGGAGCCTTGTTGTGTGCCAAAGCATTGAAAATCATGCAATTCAAATAAAATGGCGACCTTACTTATCTTGAGTAGGGCACAGAAATGACAATCAAAAGATGATGTGGAAGGACATGGATGAAATATTGGGGTGTTTTCACTGTTGCTGAACAGTATTACTTATTTTTTGAAAGCAAAACAACACTCTGGAATATTGCCATAGGAATTCCTAATACATCTGATTATTCATGCAGTAGAGGATTGGGAGGTTTTTTTACATTTGTTTGGTTGTTGTCAGTTTGGGTTTGTTTTTTTCAACAAAAGATCAGTCATTTGCTAATTGTTGGGAAGATTTAAGTAATATTCTGTCTTTAGAATCTTTGGTCTTGCTAGTTCCCCAAATGTCCATGCTTTCATTAAATAGCTGTAGAATTTCTATCACTTGTGTCAGCAATTGCTTATTGCTTTGAGTACTGACAGTGAATACATAACTGGTTTCTGTGATGCAAATGCGGTTCCCGAATTATAGATGTTACTTTAGAAGAGCTAGCAGGGTTTATACTGACAAACATTTATAACTTAATGAACTTACGTTCCCTCGAATTCTAGGGATATTTCAAAATATGAAGTATTTGTTTGATTTACAAGCTAAGGAGCTGTCTTGTTTGTGTTTACTTGCTTGCATTGATCATAGCTAGATTTTTTAGTTTAATGTTTACAATCTCCAAATTAAGTGTGGATTTTTTTGTTTGTTTTTGGTTTTTTTATGTTTTGTATTAAACAATTCTAGCTCAAGACTATATGGTATTTGCAGTGTCTTCATAAAAATAGTAACAGTTGAAATTTTGTTATAAATGTTTTCCTGATACATTCTTCTGGACTGCACACTCCCAAGTATGGTCCTTGTGAGCTAAAATTTTTTATAGTTACAATGTAATTACATTTTTATGTTGCAATAGAAAAATAACTAGAATTACTTTTTTTACATAAGAGTGGACAATATCGTTTCTCTGTTTAAAAAACTTCCAGATTCTTTTCTGCAAAGATAGGCCAACACTGGTAGAAGTTTACACTTGTCTCTTGCTTTTTTCAAAATCCAAGGAATATAGCCAGAGAAATACTATTTTTGTCGTAACTGAATGATTGCATGAATTTTTANTTTCAAAATCCAAGGAATATAGCCAGAGAAATACTATTTTTGTCGTAACTGAATGATTGCATGAATTTTTAACAACATGTGGAGCACTGTTTCAAATGGTATTTTGTGGATCAGAACATCTTATATGCTTCCTAACTGAAATCTTCAGTTCCAAAATTTTCAACGATGGCATACAGTTTCACAGAATGGTAGGGGTTGGAAGGGATCTCTAAGAGATCATGTAGGCCAGCCCCCTGCTAAAACAGGTTCACCTCAATCAGGTCACACGGGAACACATCCAGGTGAGTTCTGAAAACCTCCAGAGAAGGAAATTTCACACCCTGCTTGGGCAGCCTGTACCAGTGTTCCCTCACTCTCACAGTAGTTTCTCCCCATGTTCAAGTGGAACTTCCTGTGTTCCAGCTTGTGCCCATTACTCCTTGGCTTGTCACTAGCGACTACAGAAAAAAGACTCACCCTGTACTCTTGATACCCACCCTTTAGGTATTTATCAGTGTTCATAAGATTCCCCCTCAGTCTTCTCTTCTCCAGGCAAAACAGCCCCAGGTCTTGCAGCCTTTCCTTGTGAGAGAGATGTTCATCTCTTTCTAGCCCTCCTCTTCAAAAGGTCTCTTGAATTGGGCAGCCCAGAACTGGACACAGTATGTGCCCTTACCAGGGCGAAAAAGGGAAGGAAAGGAGCCTTTCTTGATGTGCTGATCACACTCTTCTTCATGCATCCCAGAATGCCATTGCCCTTGCCCAAGAGGGCATATTGCTGGCTCATGTTCAATTTTTATATCAACCAGCACTCCCAGGTCTCTCTCTGCAGAGCTGCTCTCCAGCAGGTCAATCCCCAGCCTGTACTAGTGCATGGGGTTGTTGCTTCCCAGATGCTGGACTCTGCATTTGTCTTTGTTGAACCTCATAAGGTTCCTCTCTGCCCAACTCTCAAGCTGGTTGAGGTCCTGCTGAATGTCAGCACAGCCTTCTGGGATATCAGATAAATACAACGTGTTTATCTCCATCAGTCTTTTCCTTGTTTTCTGTCATCTTCTCATTGTTCCCAGAGGAAACAAGAGTGGGGTTCTTATCCTGTGGATTTACCTGTGCCACTCTTGTTGAGTCTAATAAAGATGGCCAGCCTGAAAGTCACTGCCTAAGTGTAATAGAAAATGACCCTATGGAGGAGTGCATATATTTTGCTCAAATTTTGATATAAAACTGTAATTTTTGTATGTGCTTAAAATCATAATGCTAACCGTGTAGTCTGATAAGATTATTTTTCATTTTCTAATCATTTTAGTCTTCCTTTTTCCCTCCAGTATTAAAATCTAATTTTTTTATGTGAAGCTGATGTGTAAAGTATGATTAAGTTAAATGGATTTATCCCTTTTAATAATGTAGAACTTAGTTCCAGGCAAGCCAAGTCATCGACACAGTTTTTAAAGAATACTGGGAACCTTGGTGTCTATTTTTTTAATATCACTTTTTTAAGCTACTATGTACTACAACATAACCTACTCTAAGTAATTATCATATATTATAGTGGTTGCCATTAGTGACTACTATAATTAAGGTTGCAAATCAGTTTCCATTATGTAGTGGTTTTGGCCTAGGCCAGATTTTTCAGTAGCGGGGGGCTAAAGGAGTGGCTTCTTTAAACAAAGAGAGTTGCCAGAACCTTCTGCTGTAGCTGACAGGGTTAGGGCCACTAAGTTTTAAGTTGGACCCTGCACCTGACCCAGGCCTGGCCAATTAGTGATGGAGGCAACGCCTCTGTGAATAACATATTGGAGCAGAAGAAGTTGTTGCATAGTTGCAGAACTGCAGCAGCAACAGGGAGAGAGAATGTGAAAACATCTCCGCAGACACCAAGGTCAGTGGAGAA
>WBNH01008945.1:81194-117831 GCA_013401255.1 Urocolius indicus | reverse complement strand
GCAAAGTCCATCTGTAATTAACTGACTGCAACCCCCATCCCCTGTGCAACTGGGGGGGAAGGAAAGGGAGTCCTGGGAAGTGGAGGGGTGGGGGGAGGTGTTTAAGACGGTTTTATTTCTCATCTCCCTGTTTTTATTGTTTCTTTAATAAATCAAACCTTTTTTTTCCTAAGTTGAGTCTGTTTTGCCCGTGATGTTGATTACCGAGTGATCTCTCCATCCTTATCTCAACTCACAAGTAGTTTGTTATATTCCTCACTCTCTCTCTCTCTCTCCTGTCCAGCTTAGGAGAGGGAGTAATATTATGACTGGGTGGGTATTGGGCTAAACCACCATACATTATAATCCCTTGTTTTCACACAATCATAACTTGTCAAAACACTAACCTTTGAGACTAAAGTTTTCCACAGTTGTTTTGCTTAGAGGTAAATTTAGGGAGAGGTAGGAGTAAGAGACATTTGAACTATTCTCATAGGAAATCCTTGTCCGGTCATTTTATGTTATAAGATCAAAGTGCATAGCATGGAGCTAAATAGTTGTTATTTCCAGGGACTGGAAAAACCTAGAAGGAAGGTCAAAGGAAGACATGGAGTACAGAACTGCCTTGAATTTTGGTTGCACTTCTAATTTTGACTAGCCTTGCTGCTGTTTTGTTTTGCAGCATCTCTGCATAATGCTGCAAACAGTATTAGTCTTTATTAACATCTATGTCCCACAACAAAACTGCACTGTGTCAGAATTTTACTGATAATTAAATGGCAATCATATTACAAAGGTGGAGAAAGAGATACAGTGATCAGTTGTGCATTCGTGATTCTAGTTGTGAATGCCAGTCCTGAATCTGATGCTGTTTTTTGGGGGGAAAAGCTTCCCTAAAAGTAAACTGCGGAGGCAATAGAGGAAAATATTTACTGTGATTATTTTCCCAAGAGTAGCTTCTAAATGTCAACTACTGCACTGCACTTTGCTGAACAGAAAATAGCACATTCCTCTGTCACTGCAGATAACCCCGTACGTAAACTTTTTATGGTGAGCATTGTGCAAAACTTATGTACATTCTCACGTATAGTATTTTCGGTATTACTTGACAGTTTATTTTACCATATAAAGAGATCAGGTTTTAAGGCATAATGTAAGGGACTGTTTGGGCAGGCAGAGTTGAAGGATAAGTTTTCAACCCTTACATTCATTTCCTGTACTTGTTTTTATCATCCCTAACGTTACATTAGCACCATTTCTTTGCATAGAATTCATTTTAAGAAATGGTGATTAGTTCTTCTCCTCAGCACTCTGGGAGAGTATTTTACGTAGTTTCTTGAGATACATGATGATAAACTGAAGTATAGTTCCTAAAGAAAAAATTACATTTTTTGTTACATTAAGAATTTGCTTCTCCACTCATCTTTCTGCAAACTCTTGCTACTCTAAAATTCTTTTTGTAAAAGATGTTGTGAAATACTACAAAATTATGATTTATGGGTAAAATAAATCATAACACAGAAGAAAGCATGAGCCTTCCAAAAGATCTGGTTTTCGGAGACCCCATCATTTGCAAAGGATCCTGTGGGTCAGTGAAATGTCTTGCAGGTGGGAAGGTTTCCACATCTGGATTGTCTTTCATTTGAGGTCTTTGATCTGAAAATGTTACAACTTTCCTGTGCCCTGTGATTTGTCTGGCAAGATGAGTTATTTACAAATGCAATTGCTCTTCTACCACTTCAGTTTTGACTGTGTAAGTGCTGAGGTTCTGATCTGTAACCCACAAGGACTGCTGGTAGACCTTTTATTAGTTTCTGTAGGCTTTGATTCAGACATTTATACTTTGAAGCATTCCAGGTGGATTAGGTAAAAAAAAGGCTTTTTACAAATGATTATAATTTAAAGATTTAGGATGCTATGTGTCTGAAATAATTTGACAATGTTTCAAAGGCTTGGGAAATTAAATAACTTTCTGATCTTTGTGTCTTTTCTTTTATTCCTCCAGTGGCAGATGAAAGCAAAGTTCATTTGTTGGCTGGACACAGATTGGGTAAGCTGTCCTCCTATTTGGAGGGAAAGTCGGCAACTTTCAAGTAGTATGAGCAGTAAATAAGATCAGCTCACAGCAACTGTGGTGTCTGAGGGAGTTGCAAATTAAGGCATTGCTTTGTATGCACTGATTCCAAGTTGTACAGTGATGAATTAGAGATTTGTTTGCCCGGCAGTGTATATAGCTGAGTCATTTGCAGGAAGAGCTGTAATTTTATTTTTAAGTGCAGGTGTTTATAAACTGAAGAAAATGCCTTTTCAAATTAGGGCAAGTGCAGCATTTCTTATGGAGTTTGAAGACTTAGAAATTTTGGCATCTGTATAACACATTAAATATATGCAACAGTATACATTTTGAAAAATACAGGGGTTTAAGATAACACTAAAAAATACCGTACATATAAAAAAAAAAAAAAATAAAAAGTACATCGAAGCTTTTTTTTTTCATTGTGTCTGTGCAATAGAAATAATTTAAGCTTTTCAGACTATAATAACAAAATTAGTCCATACTGCCCTCATTGCTGAACTTACTTAAGTTCCACAAACCACATCATGGTACTGTACAACTTGTAGTTCTTGCATTTAAAGAACTTTCAAGGAAGTGTCAGATAAGATTGTAATTTTTCACAAGCTGCAGATAAGCTGATATAAGAAACCTTAAACTTCCTAGAAAACTTGAGTTATTCCACGATTTCTTACAATGTTAGAAAATCTTGAAGTTTCAGTCTGCTTTTTTGCAGCGTGATTGCATGTTGCCTTTTTCCACTGCTTTGAAAGAACTGAAAAGCTGAATTCATGTAAAGGAAGGTCAACTATGAGATTCCTGATTGTTTATGGTATTCTTTCTCTGTGCAACTGAGTATCCTCCTTTAGTTCTCTGGTGTGGATTTTCCTTATCTGAGGACCTTTTCTTGAACTTCATAGATGAATTCTTTAATTTTTTTTTCTGGCATCTTTCCTGTGAACTTCTTGGATTTTCTTTCACAATCAGGGTTAGTTCATGTGTCTTGTAACATTATCACTTCTGGGGAGAAAAAAATCTTTAAACTTTTTGTTTTGGGACTGTGAAAGCTTCAAAGAAATTTGGTGTCAGCTTGAAGAAGCGAGGGGTGTTGCCCTTGAGTGTTTTCCTGTATGGAAAAAATACTACATTGCAGCAATGTGTAGTTTTTCTAAAGATGAGTGGAATTTACTCTTATCAAAGAACACTGAAAGGAAACTGAGTGTGATCATAACTCTGCCAATCATTTCTTTGAAGTACATTAGACTTTATAATACAATTTTTTAGCATTTGTTGCTTTTTTTACCTCCTTGAGAATAAAAGGAGCTAGCCAACTTCTGAGAAGGTTGGAGTGTAAATGATTTTTCTTGGGTCTGTCCACTTTAAATACTGTTCAATTACTGTTGAAAAAATGTTTCTTCCCTCTCTATATTCCATTTCCTAACCCTTCATAATGAGAAATCAAGCTGCAGTTTCAGCTTTTGCATTGTTCCATTCAAATATTTATTTTGAAAGTTTGTTCAAGAGCATGGTGTTCTTTTTTTCTGATCTCTTTTTCATGTATGCTTTTTGGAATTATGTATCATATATGTATTTTACAGACATTCACTCACATCACAGAATTCTTATTTTAACATTATTTTGCTGCCTTCTTGTAGGTACCTTTTTAAGAACATGCTAAGGGAGACATTTCAGTGCTGGGAGCAAAACACTGGGGTTTTTTTCTCATTACAGAATGAAGAGCTTCCATCCTATTCTAAACTTCAGGAAATTAAACATATTTCTCTACAGAATTAATTATCACCTACTAACAATCAAGGCAATTATCTCTTCTCTCCTTCAACATGACTTGTTCTGTGAAATACACAGTTGAGTAATTCTCTCTAAGGAAATATCCTTTCTATTCCTTCTGGTGCAGTGGCTCTTCAAGCATTTAGTCTCAGTTTTTGGTATAGCTATTGTGTCCCTCACATGTTACTGAGCAGCAGCAGGAGTTAGTAGCGTGTATTAATTTCAAAAAGCATCACCACAATTCTGCAGAAGACCAAGGCACTGGAAGGATCTGTAGCTGTAGCCCCATCTTTCTGTCTTCTTATATATCACACCCACAAACAGCAGTTCATTTTTTTTTTTCCCCTAAAAAAAAGTAGATTTGATTTTTAGAAGCATGTCTGGACACATCTTGAGCTTGTAAACTTGTTTTGTGGAAAGATGGCTGGAGACTTGCTCCTGTATTTCACAGAAATGCGTCTGTGAATTCTGGTTCTCCTACCTGGCCAGTCCTTCATCCTGCTAGATGGAAGACTCCCACTGCTCCAGCAGTTCTTAATGCTGCAAATGTTTTCCACTATACCACTGGCAAAAGCATTGGAGTGCTGTATTGATGCAGCCTATTTGGCACTTTCTGGAAAAGACCAGAGTTCTGGAATGAGAAGCAGACAAGTGGTGCCTCTGTCATAAAGCAGAGATGATCCCTGAAAATTCACCAAGATCAAAAATTGTTAAACTTTAACTCAGGTTTTCATAAACTCTTGGCTTTTCAGAAAAATTATTCCAGGAGAGATAAGAGGAGACTCTTCTTAAGGAAAGACAAGACTATTGTACATTAAATATAAGCTGATTTGTATAAAATACAATTAATTAATTAATTCTTCACAGCTATTTGTATTTTTCTGGGATTTTTGTGTGTGTGTGTTCTGATTTACTGCTTAGAACACGTTTAATATGTACTGACTGTCTGCTGAGGTCTCTGCTGACACAGCTCTTTCAGATGATGCAGTGCTGGAGAAAAGCTGAGTCGTCTTTCTTTATGAGTTCTGACATATTAATTAGCAAAATGGAAAAAAAAAAGCTTTCCTATTTTTATTTTAATGTCACTAGACCATACTTTTGGCTGGGGTTATGTTTCAAGACAGTTTTGAGACAAGATATGTTGAAGATCTTATTTTCTTGTTGGCTGCTATATGAGGAGCACGTGACTGGGCTATAGATTAGTACCAGCAGGATTGAATGATACAGGAGTAGATCTGTTACTGAGCTGAATTTGATTTAATGCTATATGGCAAAAGATCGAGTTAGGACTCGAGTAGGAAAAGGCCCATTGGGATAGTTTGAAGGATGCTTCTGGTCAGGTTCTGTCCTTTACTGTTAATTTTGCTGACAATGAAGTTACCAGGTTACTGTTCAGCCTGAGAGGTAGGATTAGTGTTCTGGGAAAAAAGGCTTGAAAAGGTAGATACACAACTAAATCCTGAAAGATCGTGGCTTTGGTGAAGTCTATATGCCCACACTTCTGGTAGTTCTTCAGTCTGTGTTGCTTCTTACACGGGTAACTGAGTCGTGAGTAAACTGGGATTTAGGTTGGGACCGGAGATAGTTTGGAGTGAAGTAGGTTAAAGGTCTTGCTGTGTCTCTGCATCCTTTAATGCTAGGATGTGCTCTGCATTAAATAAATTTTACTGAGTTTTCATTAAGGCTGTGATGGGGATTAAGATTATGGTTTGGGACACAGGAGTGGTTGAAAAGTTACTTATTGGCAGATTTTGTATGACACGCTGGTACAGGGTATGGAAGGTGTAACGGATTAAGCTTCATCATTACTTTCAGGAAAGGTTCTCTAACCTATTCCAAAATACATAGTAGAACTGGTAGGTGGAATAACTCAGAGATGCTAAGGTTGCATCTGTGCAAGCACAAGGTGAATGTCCCCTTTGGCTTTCAAGTTGAGTGGCACAGGGTGATCACTATCTGTGCTCTAAGTCTCTCTTACAAGATGGCTTCAGATTGCTACTCAAAGCTGTGCCTGCTATGTCTACTGACCCAATTCTGGGAAGCGTGTGAGAGCAGAAGAGTTGTTACAACGCTTTTATAGTGTAGATTGTTACATTCTAGTAAACTCAAATGTGCCCAAGAACTGCTAAATTTCCAAATGTGAGCATAATCTGTGATTTTTAAGAACGCCAGCTTAGTTATTTGCAAGACAAAGCAGGGTCTGTTGCAGGCAAAATTCAGTGTGTTGACGTTTGTTCTGATAAAAGTATGAGTGATGACTAGGCTAACCTTATTGCTGCAATTTGGATTCAGACTTAGAAGGGCAGTCCAAACTAGAGAACATTTTGTATTGTTTTTATTTTTTAACCGGAGGAATGATTAAAAGATTGAGCTATTAGATCACCAGCAAAATCCAGTGGTTTATGCATGCTTACATAGCACAAAAAGACTTTCTTTTAATCAAGGATTTTTTTTGCAGGTTAATAGTGTGGTTAGGAAGGATTACAGAGAGCTCAGTGAGTGCTGCTAGGCTTGTTTGAGGTCACTGCCACTGTAGCAAGTTTGACTTCTGTTTGTGTCAGGGGTGTGTAGGGAAGTGGTGTGCTCCTCCTCTCGTCATGCCAGATGTCAGAATTTTATTGAACAAGCTTTCTCACTGCTGTAGATGCCATTAAAGCTGAGCTTTTCCAAAGGGGTTTAGTACTGAGTTCATAAGTTCATAACTAGTCCACAGAAGAAAAGACTCATATAAATGGCTAAGCTGCCTGGTGTATGCAAGTGAAGTGCCTGTCCAAATCAGGACTTTGCCACTATCTAACTGAAAGCATGTAGCATGTAGAATCTGACACTTGTCTTCGCGTTACTGAGAGGAGAAAAATTGTTGATTTTAGTTAATTTTATTTCTCTTTGATAATAAGAACATAATGTTTGGCTGCATCAGTCATTTTTACAGGCGTGAAGAGGAGTTGCCTGCTTTGCTGACTGTGGTGTATGTTAGCAATATGGATGTAGTCTAACCTGTAGATCTTGGCTTGGGTACTGAAGGCAAGCAAGCAAACTGTGGTGGTACTGGAAGCTGTACTGATTTTCCCTTTGTTCAGCCAGCGTGGTGTTCAGTGCTGTTTCAGTTTGACTGACACAAATCCAAATGCAATTACCTTTCTCTGATGCTTTAGTACACCATATTGCCCATAACCCATGCCTCTAAGCTTTGACTCATTAAGCTGTGGGTTCAGTTTGATGCTTTATTGCTGAGAATACTTTTGCAAGATTTTCATTCTTTTGCTGTTGCCTTTGGACTTCTCTCCTTGAATGATTCTTTTCTGGTGGTAATGATGGTCTTACCATCACCCACTTCAATTATGATTCTCCAAACCAAGTGTTCCTTTGGCCATATAGTTGCTAATAAATTGTTGTCATCTAAGAATCTGATCGACTCATGCAGCCAAGAAACAAAAAATGAGATATCTTTTTCCTGCTGCTTACTTTAGTGAGTTTTTTTCTGTACTTATGTCTGGTAACATCTAAAGTCAAAGATGTCACACCGAGTCTATGATATTTTTGGGGTTTATAAGGATTCGTACTCTTAAGTTAAAATGGTTTCACTGAATCTCTGCCTAACAGGTTTTGGGTTTTTCTTCAGACACAACTTGTCTAATGAAACTAGGATGATACAATAATTTACTTGGTACTCTATGCTAGGATAGCTTTACTAACCTTTTTTTAATGGACTTCATTTTTAAGGGGCATGTGTGTGTGTTTATTTTAATGTGTATAACAACTTCCATGTTGCAGATTGTTTTAGTCATCTACTTTATTTAGAGCTGGGAGTGGTGCTGGGGCTTGTTCTACATTGCCTAGTTTCACAAGAACCAAAACTGCTGTGACCAAGACGATAGACAAGACAGCATAATATTCAATTGCTGGGCTGCAGGATTTTTTTCATCTCTTAATGGTCAAAGTCCAGAAGTCTGTAGAGATAAATCATGAGCCTCCCAACTTTAATGAGCTGACTTAAGAAATAGTGCTGAGAAAAATGTTCTTTTAATTTCATGTAGCATTTAGAGTGCTAAATATAAAATGTGAATGTTTAGTTGGAAAAACTTTCATTTTTCTGTCGGAACTTCATGTATTTAAACCTGTCAGAAGTAGGAAAGTGTATTGAAACAAGATAAAAATAAAATTAGAACTCTTGTCAAGTTCTAATGGGATTTTTTGAACAAGGGAAGCTCAAACTGGCCATTCCAGATATTATTTTTAAGAGACTGTTTAAAATGTGAGTGATACAGCAATCTCTTCTCTGCTTTACTATCAAATTCTGTGTATTTCTGCATGAGAAGTTCGATTTTTCACTAACTCAGGAAAAGGAAGAGTGGACACTTATCAGTTTTTGTGCTTCAAACAATTATTCTGACTTAACAGAACTTGCTGTATTGTTCAAACTGAATGAAAAACGGTTTGTTGGTCAAAATATCTTTTTAATGCCAGACTGGCAGTCTTTACAGACTCTGTTGCCTGCCAGGCCTATGTGACTGATAAACAGTTTTCACCAATAGCCTAGTTAGGTGGTTCTCCTCTACAGAGGGAAAAAAAATCTCTCATTTTTACTCTGAGAAGAGTAATTTTATGCCCCCAAGGAGCTCACCAGCTGAAACTATTCCTTTGACAGCTTTTTTCTTGCTTTGAAGGCTTTTATTAGCTGTATGATGTTGATTGTTTTAACCCCTTTTTTACTAGGTCCTGAGAAAGTCATCTGTTGATAAAATTCCCTCACTTGAGGGTGTGGTTTGATGTTACAATGTTGATCTAAAAGCTTGATGCTGATGAAAAAGGCAGTCTTAGTCACCATACCTCCTACCCGCAGCTGCCTGCTTCCCATTGCTTCTTTTATTCCAGTACCACAGCTTAGCTGGTGAGATGGTTCAGAGCACTAAACCAGCAAAAAACTGAAACAAGAAAGACAGAAGTGAATAGTGTTGAGCTTATCTCTTTGAACTGCCATTTGAGAGACAAGCTTACATGCCAGTAAAAGGGAAATTTGGCAAGTGGATGGACGTGGGAACTGTGGCTTTTATTAATTTGCCTTATCTGCCATGTCATACCATATCCTTATTAAATTCAAATGACAAACTTACGTTGATTTTTTTGTTGTTGTTTTTATGTTTTTCTTTAAAGACTCTCTGAATTGCTGTGTATAAAACTACTTTCCCAGTGGCCGCAGTGGGGAATAAAAAATGGCAATAAACCTCTATATACTGAGGAAGAGCATCCTTGCTATCTCATCCTCGAATTGCAAGAATCTTCTCTTAAATCACTTACTCGCTTTGATTTTATGAATTTTTATGAATTTTTATGAATTTTTGTGTTCTGTGACTGACACTTAGTGTGCGTTTTAGTAAGATATGGTAGAGCAATGCCCATTGATCTTTCTTTGAACTACAGTCATTGAAGTGAATAGATCTTCTGAGAACAATAACAATCTTGCAGGAGAAATCTCTTTCTCTCAGTGTTCTTAGAATCTAGAGTAGAGCTGAACATAGGCCAACTGCAGCGTGGATACAAATTTAAGGGTCTGTGAATGGAGATTTTATAACATGGCATAGTTGATTTAATGTTTTCTTGTCTTCTGAAGAGGACACCATGATACCCTTGTATTCATAAATGCCTAGACTAAAATTTCTGCTGACTTTCTCTCAATGTGTGGTGGTTTTGCCCACTAAGTTGTTCTGTTGTTCCCCCTCATAAACTGCACAGGGGAGAGAGAAATTTCATGAGAGTTTTGTGAGTCAAGATAAGGACAGGGATATCACTCAGTAACTAGTGTCATGGGCAAAACAGTCTCAACTTGGGGAGAAATAGTTCGTTTTATTAATGAACAATCAAAACAGAGAAGAGAAAATGAGAAGTAAAACCGTATCTTAAAACACCTCCCCCCCACCCATCCTTCTTCCCGGGACTTTCCTTCCTCCCCCTACACCCCGACACAGCACAGGGGGATGAGGAGTGGAGGTTATGGTCAGTTCATTACAGATTAACTTTGTCACTGCTGCTTCTTTGGAGAAGGCCTCTCCACACTTCCCACTGCTACACTGTGGGGTCCCTCCCATGGGGGTCCTCCATGAACTCCTCCAATGTGAGTCCTTCCCATGGGCTGCAGTTCTTCATGAACTGCTCTAGCATGGGGCCTCCCATGGGGGCAGCTCCTCACACCCTGCCCCAACGTGGGTCATCCACTGGGAGAACAGTCCTTCAGGAATAGGCTGTTCTAATGTGGGTCCCCCACAGGGTCACAAATCCTGCCAGCATATCTGGTCCAGCTGGCTCCTCTTTCCGTAGGTTCCCAGGTGCTTCCAGGAACTTACTCCAGCACAGGCTTCCCACGGAGACACAGCCTCCTTAAGATATCCACCCACTCTGGTGTGGGGCCCTGCACGGGCTGCAGGTGGATCCCTGCTCCACTGAGGACCATTGTGGGCTGCAGGGGCACAGCTGCCGCACTATGGTCCTCACCACAATTCACAGGGGAATCTCTTTTCCAGTGCCAGGGCACCCCCTCCCCCTCCTTTTCCACTGACCGTGGTGTCTGTGGAGATATTCTCACTGCCTCCTGCTGCTGCTGTTTAAGCAACTGTGCAGGAACTTCTTCCCCTTCTCCAATACATTATCCCAGAGGCATTACCTCAATCACTAATTGGCCAGGCCTTGGTCAGTGGTGGGTCCATCTTAGAACTGACTGGCACTGGCCCTATCAGAAACAAGGGTAGCTTATGGCAGCTCTTTGTTTAAAGAAGCCACCCCTGTAGCCCCTGAGATTAAAACCTGGCCACACAATCCCACTGCACCATGCTAACATTATTATTCTTATAATTCCATGATGATGTGTTGTGGAGGGCTAACCTGGCAGAAAAAGTAGTTCTTAAAAAAAAAAAATTGTATTCTGGTTTAGCCAAGGGATCAAGAAGAAGGAAGTTCAGGACAAGAGAAAGATGGTTTTGTAACAGACAGTTTTTGATCCCAGGATCAGCCTGAGTTGAAGGAAGTTGACTGGGGTGTAGGGAAGTAGACAGACACATATGAAGTAGAAAGCATGGATATTTACAGATCTTCAGAGATGTCTTTGTGCTGAAAGAGAAGTGGGGAAGCAAGTTTGAGTCTGTTACTTGTCCTGAAGACTAAACTGGAAGTGGGTTTCTGAGAGATTTGTTTAGTGGCCAGTGAAACTTGAGTTTCTGTATTTTTGACTGTGTGATGTTATTTGCTGTTAAAGGGTTATGACTATCTTTTAGCTTTGTTCAGACTGCTACAGTCTGGATCTCGTCCTGTCCTAAGGAGTGGGAGAAGATTGAAAGGTCCTTGGAAGCAACTTGAGTCTGGTAAGCACGAAGAAGCTTTTCTAAGTGCTGGATGGAGTGGTCAGGCAGCTCAGACAGAAAGGACAATTTTCCTTAAGAACCACAAGAACTGAGTATGGTTTCTTTCAGTCCAGCTGATCACAGAAAGCTGCTGAACCTGAGAACAAATGACCCTGTAAAAGCATAAGTTGAGCAGAAGCTTTTATTTCGTTCTGTCTTGCTCAGCACATGTGAATTTTCTGTACTATGAAAGTGTAGTAAAACAGCCATAACTTCAACAGCAAAGCCCTTTTCACTTTTTAAGAACAAAAGTGCAGGTATCTCTACCAAAAAGCCCTGAACAACTTGGACCTCTCTGTGAAGGAAGCTTGTGTCCTAAAAGTGTACCAATGATACTTCAAGTCCCATGAAATAAAGCTTAAGAGTTCCTGCAGATAAGAACTATACAGAGCACTCCTAAGGCATCACTAGGGAAATGCCAAAGCTGTGACATTGTTTCTTGAGCAAGGTGGTGGAGAGTTATTTTCAGTGTCAGGAATGCCTCATTTTATATGTGGGTAAGTCTGGAGTGGAAAGTCTGCATGGCAGTAATGATGCCCTTTTCTCAGAGGAGGTGGCCTGGTCTGGCAGGCATCCAAACTGCAGTCTTCAAAAGTAAACAATAGAGGTGAAAAACTTACTTCTTTTCCATCATTTCTCAGTGGTATAGGACTTACGGTGCTGCCAGTATGAATTGTTGGCATCCAAAAATTGCAAACCAACAGACTTTTCCTTGGGGAGTATTCTTCACTCTAAGGGCAGAGAAAGGAGCAGGAACTTTGTTTAATGTGACCTGGGAAGTGTCATGCTCAGCAGTTACCCAGTGCTATGGCTCCTTTATGTTACAGAAGTGAGAGAAGTAACTAACCGGGAAGACAAAAATACCAAACACACAATATTTTTTTGCAGCCAGGATACTCATACGTTCATATTTCTTCTACCTCTTCTTTTTTTTTTTTTTTTTATTTCCTGAAGGGATTCTGGGCATATTGTTATATTAAACTGAGGCTTGGGGCAGGAGGGGATGTTCACACTTAATAGTTGCTATTTCTCCCTGTGGTCAGGATTGCTGAATGTTATTCTGTGCAGAATTCAGTGAAGCAAGTCAAGAGCATAGTAAAAACTCCAGAATGTTTAAGTAGTATGAAATGAAGTACAGACTTTTAATAATGTAATGAGTGCATCCACTTACCATGAGGCTTGCTAGTATATTCAATGTGTTCTTTCTGTGGTAAATACCTTGTGTCAGCTTGCAGTGGATTGAAGCAGAAGTGTGCCTGTAGCAGTCTATATCTGTTGGACGCTGAAATAATCTAGTAAATGGTGTGGTGCTGGCATGAGTTATCAGTTGTAAGCTGTTTGGGGCATGCATTCTTGTCCTGAGACCTGGTTGATACTTTTCCCTGTGATTGCGCTGAGCCTGGGCCATTTCATGTTTTTGCTGAAAGTTTCTGCCTTGAGTTGTAGATTCCTACTGCCTACCCTGCATGACAGTAGGAGACCTTATAAATACGATGGATGTGTTTATGTGAGGACAGGCAGAAATAAAATTTTCTTTGGAAGTGAAAGCAGTGTAACTCTGTTAGCACAGAATTTTACACAAGATAATAGATACTGCAGTTCTGCAGAAAGGGCTATTAGGACTTAAGATGTTGGTGTCTCTGGAGCCTCATTGTGCCCAGTACAATTCATTTCTAAATTTGAAGTGATTGTAGATGGGGAAAAAAAAAAAAAAAAAAAAAAAAGAAAGCTGATATTAGCCTTAATCAAAGAATGAGAAATAGTGAGTTTGAATTTGGAAGAATGTAAACACTGTGATGTGCTTTTTCTTGAGACTGTGGAGATTCAAAGTAAGGCAGAACAGCCAGCAAAACAAGTTTAATGTTTAAAATCCTGAGGGCTTCTTGCTATATGTTAAATCTGAGAACTTCTCTGGTGATGATGTCTGAACAGATGGCTCATGGAAAGTGCCTGCAAGACTGGTAGTAAGCTGATTTTCTTCATGAAACTCCACCCTTGATCCTAAGAAGAAAGCTGAAAATGGCAAGTGAATCCATCATGTCTCCTCAATTTCTAGGGCCTTGTAAGGCCTTCAGTCATCAGCCCTTTAGCTGGTCACAGCTAGCATGTATCCATTTCAAAAAGCAAAATGAGTCGCCTCAGACTGCATCTTCTGTAATTGAGGAGGAAGTGCTAGTGTCGTTCTAATGCCTCTGGGTAACATTTGCCACCCTCTGCAGTTAGAACTGCAGTCGTACAGCCTTCTTGACAGTATTTTTCTCTGATTACCTGTCTCATATTCTGTCAAGCAGCATCTGCCTTTTTTTCCAGCTTTGTAGGGAAAGTTCTGCAGATGTTCAGGAAAGACCTTCAGAGTACTAGGTACTGAAATTTGGCTGCGATCAGTGTTGGCAACTACTGTAGTTCTTTTAGTTGCTTGTTGTGACCAAAGAGACCAACAGCCACTGCTGAGTGCCTCATCCTTTCCCTTCGGGAGCTGGGTTTTTGCTGGGCATGATACTCAATGCTGGAGATGGCTATCCTGAAGTCATTGGTGCCAAGGAGTTAATGAATTTGGAAAGCTTCCCAGATAATGCATCTGGCCCTCTAACTTACATTTTAGAGTATCAAGTATGAGATGTAGACAGAAAAGCACTGAACTAAATAAGCTACTGACTGAAGCAGGGAAGGGAACATTTTGATTGTTAACTGAAAGTTAAAAATGTCATAACCCTAAAGACAATGTAACTGTTGTGCTCTTGTTTGGGTTTTTGTTTGTTTGATTCCAGTTTCATGTTTGGTTGGAGATTTAAAAATTTAATACCATATATTTACTAGTTGCATTACCTTCTGAGGCTTGAGTATAGACAGGGAAGCATTTATAATTCTCCACTTTGAATGATTATTAGCCTTCTTTTTTTTTATTTTGAAGTCCCATCATGTTGCCGTGTCACCAAGAAGGATTTTGAAGGTAGCTACCAGTAATTGATATTTCTAGTCCTACTTACTTCTGGAATAGTATCTTGTACAGTGTTTGCCTTCCATCTGAAATAAGATTTCATTATATAAAATGTGTTGCTGGTGCTATTTATTAATACACATTTTTGTGTAATAAAAGCTGTGCAGAGCAATATGGCTCAGAAATTAACTTGAAAGAATAGAATTACATTGCTATTTGTACATCTTCTGAAACAGTATTAATTTTAGTGGATCTTTCAATACAGCAATGCTACTTAGCACTTAACCAACACATCTCTCTAAAAGTACCCACAATATTATGTCTAATTAATTGTCCTACTGAAATGCTTTTTTCTGACCTAAAAGGAGAGTAGGAGAGTTTTTCTGTACATTGCAGGGGCAACCCAAATGGAAAGCATTTCATAGATGAGCAGAAAGCCCTTCTGTGACTTACTATCAACTGCTAGGAAGTGCTTTCCTCCTACCTCAGGCAATGGCACCACACTCTGTTTTCCAAACATGTGAGCTTGTCTAGTGTTTACTCTTTTTTTCTGCCCAATGTCCTGATAGGTGAAATTTCTCATTGTCCTAAAATTAGTCTTGCATGTGTAATGCCGGTTCCAATAATTTAATTTTGTCTGCACCTAACAAGTATCATAAACCTGTGAGTGCATAGGAAAATTGCTACTGACGTGAGTTTAGTTGGGGTTTTTTTGTTAAAGAAACTTAAATCCCAATTTCCACCCTCTCCACTCCAAGTAGTCTGACACTATTTTATATCTGATTCCTATCCTTTAAATTCTTCTGTTGTGAAAAAACTGTAATCCTTCTCTCCTTATATCTGAAAGAGACCTTTGTTGATTGAATATCTGTCTGGGGGGGGGGAAAAATCTATGACCTGAAAGCCTCATCTCCAGATTTAAAGGACATTAGCAGACTTAGTGCAATTTTATCTACATAGTCTTTGTTTTATTGTGTTCTTTTGGCTGTTCTGGTACTAATTCATGCTACGCCTTTGCTTACTGTTCTACTTATGGTTCTCCATGCAGGGTATATCACGTTTTTTGGGGTTTTTTCTGAGGAACCATCTCCTCCTGTTCCATTGTTGCTTGCTTACTGAATTCACAGACTGAAGGGAGTAGGAAGAAGCCATTCTTGGAACAAAGCAGGAAATTCATTGGAGACAAGCAGACGTTAATTCTACAATTCATCCGATTTCAGAATGATAGTTTCCTTAGTCCCATGTTAGCAACAACTATGCTGCACTGAAAGCTTAAATAGCGAGCAGTTCCCTTCCAGTGCTATGGTCAGAACCTGGCAAATGGAGGTTCAAACAGAATAGAGCTAGAACTTGGCACTAGAAGTTTGTGTCGGTTGCTGAAGGGTGATTGCATTTACAAAGGTTGCAAACAAAAACCTCCATTAACTTGTTGTGGCAGTTTTCATCCCTCTCTCTGCAATAGGACCAGGAAGAGGATCTGGCATTGATTTGTTTGGAGTTTTCATGAAATTACAATTTTTTTGAAAGTACAATTTTTTCATGAAATTACAGTTGGCATGAATTCCTGTATTCAAACAAGGGGTTGGGGTTTTTTTGGTTGCCAGTTGTAAAACTGCAGTTGACAGAGATGTTATAAATGTTATATAGATGTTATAAAAGAGAAATGGAATATAGTGTAGTTATTCAGATGCTTTTTTTAATTGCTTTATAATCCACTCAGATGCTTAATTCTGAAATTGGTTTTAAATTTCAAAATACAAAAAAAGAATGAACTTTACATTTAGGACTACATTTTGTCAGCTGTTGCATCAAAGCTCACTGCTTATTACTGAAATGTACGTCATGAAATAGCCACAAAGAATAATTCTCAGTCTGAGTTTATATTAAAAAAGCAAATACACGAGGGGAAAAAAAGAAGGAAAAACATACAGGAGAAAAACTATTCATCACAATCATTCTTTTACTGCTGTCCTGTAGGAAATACAGGTAAATCATTAAGTCTCAGGAAAGACTTTGGTCTTCTTATGATTTGTTTTTTCTTTTCTCTCTTTTTGTATAAAGGATGGAGGTAGTATGCACTGTGTTACCGCCTGTTAAGTGTCATGCATGGCACATCCCATTACAGATTGTGTGAAACTGGAGCCATTTGAAGTAAAACTTTCCATTCAAGTGTCAATTGAAGCATGGGTTTTGTTTACTTTTTTGACAGAAGTTGTTCTTTACTTTCTCCCAAAACCACTTTGATACTTGTTTTCATTTAGGAGAGGAAAAGGTATGAATGTATCTGGGAAGATAGCAAGCTCTAGCGGGAGCAGCGGGGCAGCTGGAAAAGGATGCTGGGGATGAGGCAGAAAAGGGAGATTGTGCACGTGTAAGAACATGCAGTTTGGGAAAGGATGACATAGCTGAGAGGGAGGACAGTGGATCCAGAAATCACATGGGTAATAGAAATAGCAGCCAGCATTGGTTTTCTTTAAGACAAAAAAACCCCAAACAAGCTAAAAAAAACCCACCAAAACCCAACACCTAGGAGACTATATATACAAACTCTATTCAAAGAATGTAAGTTTGAAGGTGCAAGATGTCTCAAGAAGGTTGTGGTAGCTGTTAAGGATGTCTACAAAGGCAACCTGAAACCCTTTTAGTGGATGCTGATGGCATGAGGATTACATAAGCAAAACCTAATTCTTCTCAAAGACTTTACTCACAGAGCACAAGAGGAATCTGCTTAAGGGTAATAAAGGCTGTTGTGTGAGAATCAACCCTCACCTCATTGTTGAAGCTGTAAGTTGTGTAGCGATTTGGTATATTCTGATTGGAGGATGTTAGTGGTGTAGATGATCTCAGGTAAAAGAAACATATTTTCTGTTTCTTAGCCATTGAATTCTGCTTGAACTATTTCCTAGCTGTATTTCAGAGTTGCCAGGAGTGGAGAGGGATTTTTAAACTGCACTCAATGAGGTAGTGTGTTCTTCACCTTATTGATGTCTGACCTGCATGTATGCTCATTTGCTCAAGTGCTGAATGTATTCAGGCAGCAGCCAAAGCAAGCAGTAATGGTTATGTGAGCCCAGGAAATGCTATATGTTAAGTACTTAGAAGAGGAAGTGGAGGGCGAGGGAAGTAGGTCTTGAGAACCCTAAGATGGGAATCTGAATTGATCTTCATCTTTCTGTTTTGGTTCCTATCTCTGAAACACAGATAGTGCGCATTTTGCTTAAAAAGACCTCATTACTGTACGAGTACTTTATAAATAAATACTTTATAAAGTATTTCAGAAAAAGGTGCATGAAGGACTGTTTAATGCTGATGTCAGAACAGATATTGAAGTGTGTGTTGAGTAAGGAGGGGGGTAATTGTTGTACATGTGGAAGAAAATATTTTTAAATCTTTCCTGAAAGAAGGATGCTGGAGTTTTGTAAATAAAATTGTCATAATGTATTTGGAACATAAAGTGAAAGTCTATTATAATGAATGCATAAAGAGGGAGAAGTTAACAGTGAACACCTTTGCTGTGGCATTTTTGAGGCCTAAGTGCTATGTTACTTTGCAATGTTAATAGTACCCTTTTAAGGTCATTTTTTTAAATATAATTTTAATACATATTCTGTTGCTTTAACCATTCCTATTAAAATTTCATGAGCCTTTTCAGAAAATCAGAGAGGAAAATGCAAACAAATAATGCATTTTATTTAGTATGTAGTAGATACAGTATTACTGTATGTAATAAATAATGTAACAAATAAAAACATTTTCTTATTGAAATAGCAAACCATGTAGAAAGAAGCTGCTGTAGTCTATAAACCACATATGCTTTAAAACAGATTTTTTTAAAAATACCTTATCTTCAAGTAACTAGTTCTGGGTTTAAACCTCTGAATTTGGAATGCTGTAGAGTGATAGTGCAAAAATATTAAGTATATTAGCTATTGTAAATAAAATGGAGAGGTCATGAGTTACAGGGCACAAGACTGAAGTTGAAATCTTAAGCATTAATTTTCCAAGAGCAAGTCCTTAATATTTTATGAAACCTGATCCCTATATAGATTCTTCTATGATTCTATGATTCTTTGCTTGCCTAGTTTCCCTTTTTGTTTTCTACCCTTCTTCTTCCCTTCATAGAAGAGCCCACAGGTAATTGTTTAAAATTCTGACCTGAGCACTCACCAGTCAGCACAGTGGTATGTATATTTGATTCTCTTACCTGTCTTTTATACTGCTCCTTCACCCTGCAAGATACCAAAACAACAGAGAAAGTATGTGTAGGTAGTGAATGTTATTAGTGACAAGAGATGTAGTTGATTGCTGCAAGCAAAAATAACATGCTCACTTACGTTTGCGAAAAACTCCAAGTTCATAGCACCATGTATGCAGATCAGCATAACCCTTTCCATATTTTGGAGGTGGTGGTTCTTTTGTTGTTTGGATTATTTTTTTAGAGGAGTCTTGGGAAGGTAAAGTTCTGACATACTTTTATATGTTTAGTACTTAATTTCCATTGGAGGTTTAAGAATCTTCTGCTATCTGAAGTAAAAGAAACAGTAAAATGATCAAATATAGAGCGAACCCTGCCCTTGTGTTGAGCAATTACATGAATTGCAGGTGTTCTGCTTATTTCAGTGTTCCTCAAACCTTCACAAATAAATATTTCTGCAACAGTAACTCATTTCAGACCTACAAGACTTGGCATTAAAAACTCCATGAGTTTTCTTCTGTCTTGTTACAGCAAATACTTTATGATACAAACTGAAAGAAGAGAACCAGATATTTCTGAGGAAGTTTTTATAGCTAAAAAGGAGAGGCAATAATTCTTCTCTCAGTTTAGTTATGAGTTACTCTTCCAGTGTATGAGGGGTCTTCACCTACATTGTAATTTGCATTAGCAGAACAGAGTGCCCATTTTGTATGTGATTTTTAGAAAATGGAAACCAGGAATCACTGCTCAAGTAAATAGAATCAATAAACAAAAACGCCAACCGTACTTGAAAAACTAATGCTGAAATATGCTTTTGTAATTTGAGCTTTCATGTGTTTGTTATCTTTGATAAGGAATTGTTCTTAAACTTCAAATAGAATTTCTTACTACCTTCATATAAATCAATTGCCTGTAGTTTTCAGTTAAGCAGTTTAATTGCTTAATGATTAAAATTAATCATCCAGTGATTAAAATTTAACAGTCACATAATACAAGACAATATCAATATCAGTTCTTACTCAAAGCAGCTAATTGAATGAATACAAAGTTTTTAATGTGCTTTAGCATACTGGACTATCAGTTAAGTCTTGTCTAAGAGTTAAGAGTACAGATATTAAAGAATGACAGCAGTAAGACTGGACCGAAGCTGGTACAAAATACTAACTCCAAATCAGGGGGCTCCTGTGCTAAAACAGGCTTAAGAGATGTTGGGATTTTTTTTTAATTATGATTTGGTGAAAAATTGACCCATTCTGTGAACGGCATCTAAACAAGAAGGCACTACTCTGTCAGAACTGACTCAAAATAGACTAATGGCATAAACAGTTTAAGAGAACGTAAGGAAATTCTGTGCTTAGCTCTTCTATATTGCTGTTCAGACAAAAGGAACCACTATCTTCTTTACAAGGTGAGGAAGCTACTTCTTATTGGCTCTGTTATGGACTGATGCTTGCAACACTCATTTGAAATACTGTACTTAATTCAGATTCAATCTGAATGTGAAAACTGACTAAATTAATATAGTGCCAAAGCATCTGATTTTTGTGTTTAAAACAGAAAACATCCAAGGGATAGGAGCAGCAAGGAAATTTTACAGGAGATGAATTGTACTTTACAAAGTGTTGACAAATCGTTAAGTAAATCACTGTGAAAAAAGAGATCCCAAGAAGATAACAGTGGTCATACTGAATCAGACAAAAAGTCTATAGCCCATGGCCTCTTTCCAATACCAGCAAATGCTGATGTTTAACAAGAGATAAAAAAATATTATAAGTTTATATCTTATTTCTCCAATGGCTCACCTTGGCTTCAACAACTTAGAGATTGAAGACAAGGATAGTTTCTATTTATCTGCTAATCTTCAATAGATTTTGCTTCTTTTGAGTTCTTTTGCTTTAAACACACATCAACCCTTAGCATCCACAACAAAAAAAGACCCTCACATAAATGTTTATCAGGGTTGTTGCTGTGAAGAAAAGTTATGATTGATTATGTGTTACTTATTTTTTCTCTTACAGCAAGATATGGACTCAACTAGTGGCTTCCCACTTCTTCCTATGGGACTGCTTTTTCTCAGTGGGACCAATTAAGCATATCTAGAGGAACCATTACACTTATTAAATTAAAAACTGTAACTTATGTTTCAAAATATGATTTTTAGTTTTCTGCTATAAAGTATTTTTTTTAATATATATCTCTATTCAATATGAGGATTGATATACTCAAACTTCAATGAAGGAAGAAGCTGCCAAGAAGCTGTGATTAACTGTGTGATAATATACATTACATTTTATGAATGATGTAAATTTTCTAGTAATTAGTTGCCATAAGTCTACACCAAACTACAGTATGGCTTCTTTTGCATTATCAATTGCTGGTCAGTCTTCAAGCACCACTTCCTCCAAGCCCAGGATCTATGTATCCTAACATGCAAGAAAGGAAGATCCCTTTTTTCGATGGTATCTAGCAACAGGATGAAGGGTAATGGGATGAAGCTGGAACACAAAAAGTTCCATTTAAATATAAGAAAAAACTTTTTTACTGTGATGGTTATGGATGCCTGGCACAGGCTGCCCAGGGAGGATGTGGAGTCTCCTTCCTTGGAGGTCCTCAGGACCTGCCTGGACATGTTCCTATGCGACCTGATCTAGGTGAACCTGCTTCTGCAGGGTGTTGGACTAGTTGATCTCTAAAGGTCCCTTCTAACTCTACCATTCTATGATTCTGTGATATTCTTGAGGAAATGAAATAGCAATTACTTCACAGGATAACCAAATTTCCCTCTTAATGAAGAGGAAATACTGGTCCACGGTCAGAAAAACACTAGAGAAGGCAAAAATATTTCACAAAAAGTAGAATGCAGGGCTGAGTACAGCTGCAAATGTTCACTCTTGGTACAGAAGAAACAGCAGGTTAGTATCATTATGTAGATGCTAAAAGGTTTTTAAGTAAGATAATAAGGACAAAAGCTATTTTCTGATACAGTAGATGAACTTGAAAAAGTTAAACTGCAGTGCTGGTCACCGTAAAAAAAGGAAAATAAGAAGTTCTGATATTGCTAGAGAAAGTTGACAGAGCTACTTAATATTCTTGAAACTGTCCAAAACGTTTGTGTGCATTTTTTCTTAATGTTTGTAAGACCAGTTTTTATTGTAGTTGGTGCAAAAGCTATAATTTCAAGAATACTAGTGATACTCTTTATTTAGTTTTTAAAATCTACCAAAGAGCTAGTAACATAAGTAGTAGTATCTTAATTTTCATATTACTATAGCATTTAGAAATGCAACTAAGAACTGACGCAACTGTGAAGAATTAAGGTTTTTTGTTGTGTGATTGTGTGTACATATATGGCCAAATATATTTGCCTTCAATTCTAAGTAAACTGTGTGTTAATGGACAATATCGGGATTTTGAGGCCAGGGAGAGAGCGACATGCTGTCCTTTTAGTATTAAATAAGACAAATATAAAATTCAAAATGAGATTACTAGAAAGGAAGCCATTTATTGTTGCAAACGATTCAGGATATTACATGGCAATATGTCATTTTCAATATCACATTAGAATTTGAAAACTTTATACCTACTAGCTAACAGATTAGCATCACAGAAAAGAGTTAACACTAATACAATTTCTGTATTTGTGCTTTATACCTGACAGCATTTCTTTGTTTACTTCCTGGTTGATTGATGATCAACAATAACTCCTGCTTTGCACATTAATATAATTACTTCATCTCCATGGAGATGTTTTGGCTAGAGGTCAGGCCCTACTGAAGTTAGCTATCATTCTCAAGCAAGACAAAATTTGCAGATTAGTGTTTCAGAAATTAGCATTGTCCAGCATATTTTGGATTAATTCCATCAGCCTTGAATAAAGAACCAGCAAAACATCAGCAGAAGAGGAAACCATTATTTAAAGTAAGAAAAAGAACAAAGCAAAACATACTACTTGGAAAGTGTTCTTTTAAAAATATGTAAATAGTAGTTAAATAATGATTTCTTTATATTTTTTAAATGCCATAGAACTAGAAAAATACCCCAGTAAAAATGTGCTGTAACATAAATAAGTCACTTCCAAATGTATTTATTGTTTTTCATCTGGACTGCACTGACCAGACACACAAGATAAAAAAAAAAAAAAAACAAGGGAAAACTGCAACAAACTACTCTTGTGAGCTGCAGTTAGCAGAGGTGCCACTGCCTCAGAAAGTTCACATGATAGTGTTCTTAAAATGTGAGGTAATATTTCGAAACTACTGATAATCTGTGATAATGCATCTTTGTGCTGCTTATACTCCTAAAGCTTTTATTTCTTTGTGGACCTTTAGTTCCTTGATTAAATAAAACCAGAACTGTGAAACAGTAAATATGTTCCTATTGAAAGGCATATGAAGACGTTAATTTCCTCTTACTACTTTAGCAGGAGTGAAGAACAACGGAAGATTGCTAAAATAATAAAGAACTTTTTCTAACCTACAATCACTACGTTGAATCCACCACAGACCAAATTTACTAACATCTGACATTTATGCTGTAACTTAGTTAAAATGAGTTAATATTGTCAGACTCTGTGTGGGCAGGTTTATGTAATGCCTAAGTATGTTGCCAGTAGAATACAAAGATCAGTAGACAGGTACTCAGCTGCTATAAACTGAGAGAGTTGGAATAGTATCAATTTACTCCAGCTGAGGATTTGGCCTCCAGACTTCCAGGTTGGAAATTAACCTGCCTTTTGCAGTTCTGGAGTTGCAGTTAATTGAGCACACTTGGGCTTTGATCTTAGAGCAAGGCTCCTAAAAGTTGTAGTTTCTGTCAGTTGCTTAGATCGTGTTCTAGGCAAAGTTTGCAGTTCAGTATTAATTTCATTGTTTCATTGTACTGATGTATGTTGGTTGGATTTCTGTCTGTTTAAAATAACTGCCAGTTTCTGTAAACAGTTGCCTTTGTCATATCAGATTTTGAAATTTTGTCCAAGAATCCAACCTCCAAGTAGCTGAACTAGATCAAATTAGTCACTGAGCTTTGCACCTGACCCATGGTACTTTATCAGTTTTCTGAGACTGTTGATTAAAACCCTAATTAACCAAGTGTATCCTGATCTACTTGTGGCTAGACTGGTTCACGCTTCAAGGGTGTATGGAGTCACTGAGCAGACTGATGTTTTCTTCAATAATACTGAGTAGCAGCTTAGAGGAAACCTTTAATTTTTCTAAGATAAGCCGTCTTGGATTTGACTGTATTAAAATGTCATTTGATTGTGCTTAACCTGTATCAAATTATCTTGGTTGCAGTGTCATTGTGACTGCTGCTTATCACCCTGTTAAACCTGGAGAAGTTTGGAATTTCTGGTTATAATTTAGGATAGTGCTTTAACTAGCTTTTCCAGAAATATCCCTGTTGGTTGATGAGGGGTGTCACCAAGAAGAACTGGAATGACACTTTCTTTTGACTATATTTCTGCAGTCTCGTACTGCATTGTGTTTGGGAGCAATTTTGTATCTACTTTCTATTTCTTAAGTCTGCAGGGGGATTTGGACTTGATGATCTCTAGAGGTCCCTTCCAACCCTACTATTCTATGATTCTGTGATTCTATGAAGCTGTTCGTACAGAGGCAAGAAAAATGTGTAAGAAAATCTCAAGAAAAGTTTGAATCCATTTGCTATTCCACTTAAATCATATTCTAAGTTGTTCTATGCAGCAATTCCATTAGCTTTTCTAATTTGCCACTTAAACATATTGTAGCAATACAAAACTGCACATTGAAAAGATTCTAAGCATGTAACTTGGTAATTAATAAAGTAAAATCTTTGGGTTATTAAAAATTGCTGCAGGGGGAAAAAAGCCTGGAAATCTGTGGATATTTCCTTTTCTATTGTGGCTATTAAAGGCTAGGTGGATGTTTTCTAAATATATCTAAGAATGTAACATGTTCTTTAAAAATACAGATTTGTAAAACCAGCTTTATTTAATCTCTCATTCACATCCTTGCTGGTTTCTTTTTAAAAAAGAACCTTTCCACTAAAATGATACATCATGACTTATCTAGCAAGGGAGCTTCAAGCCTCCTAAGGAAGGATTTTACTATACGTGCCCAAACAAATGTAAAGTGTAAAGCAGTAAATCTTTTAGGCTAGGTCTCAGAGTTAACCAGTGTGACTAAAGTGGTATTTTAACTTTATTTTTAAGCAAGGCTGGGATTGTAATCCAGTTGTAAATCACATCTGTTAAACCCCTAGAACATAGCCAGATGTCATTGGCTGTGAGTCTGTATCTTTGCGCACTACAGAACAATTTAGCAAAATCCTTGGGTGCAGCTGTATGGAAGGAAGATTCTTTGCCATTTGTTCCATGAAGTGGACGTGATTTTTGTAAGGATTTGGCTTTGTGGAAGAAGGCCTCAAAAATACTTAAAGACCTATGTTTAAGACCTACAAAAATTGTTCTCAATGCTAAAGTCTTTATTTTACTTATATTCTCTCTGCTCACATGACTTCTTGAGTTTCTTAAGCTTTGGAACTTATTTAAACATACAAGATTAGGAGCATGTGTGAATATTTCTTTGTGTCTTCTGGTGTAGATGGGATCATTGCAGTTGCTGAAAATGTGCACATGGAATATTGTTGTATGCTCACTTACCTATGTCAGTGCATATGTGTTTCTGTTCCTGTGCTTTAGGCACAAATTTATGGCCTAACATGGTGAATGAAACATTCCTTATTTAAAAGCTGTAACGAAAGGCTTGAGTTCACTGCCTATTTGCATGCAAATTTGAAAGATTTCTTTTCAGTCGTTTTTAAGTTATTGGTGAACAGACTTAAAAAAAAAAAAAATGGTGTTACCCATCTGGAAGAATGTACTTTTCTCACTCAGTCAGATATGGCAAGAGAGGCATATTCTTTGCGATTTTTTGTTTTTCTAAAACCAATCCTCATCTCTGGAATGAGACCAAACAAAGACGTTTCAGTAAAGAGGATAGTTTAAGGAAGGTAACAAAAAAAAAAAAACCTTGAAACATGTAAAATAAAGCTGGCTTAAAGACCTAATATCACAGAATCTTGGGGGTTGGAAGGGACATCGAAAGATCATCTAGTCTAACCCCCCTGCCAGAGCAGGACTACCTAGAGTAGATTCAACTCTAAAGAATCTACAATAAAATACCAATATGAGATTTTAATGTATTCAAATTATCTCAGAAATCTTAATAGGAAATAAAAAGGAACCTGTGCTGAGGACTTTTGCTGAAAACCTACATAATCCTTCCAAATTCTTTAGGAATTCTGAGTCAGAGCTGTGCCAGATAACCATTTCTCTTAGTTAATAGTAGGTTTGACAAAATTATCCATATTCTCAATCAAGAGTTGGATTTTGACATCAATTTTTCAAAACCATATCAAGACAAATGGTATTAAACTCACAAAGCAGTTTCAGAAATATGTGTGCCTTTGCGAATGACTCCTCTCTGTGTGTGTTCATAGACAGTTTGGTTACAGATTTATATGTACCATTTTTTACAAGTTATCTGCTGGCGGCGCCAAGCAAAATGTACATTAATTTCTTAAGCTGAAAGTTAACCTAGGCACTTTCTGTTTAAATATGTGCAAATAAACAGAAGAAAATAGCTTTTCATAACTTCTTCTAGAAATCAGTCTATAAACTGAACTAAATGTAGATGAGGAGCAAAAGATACAAGTTTCCTACTTCTTTTTCTCTGCTTTATTTTCCAAGTGCTGTAGACAACAAATTGTCTGGCATTTCTATACTAATAGGACACACTGATCACTGGTAAAGGTAATTATGGTTTTGTTCAGGGATTATGAATAAAGGGTTATTATTGGAAAGGGCTCATTTAATCTGCATGTGCTGAGACAGAAAGTCTGAGTCCTCTGAAGCTTTTGTAAATACATGTTGCAGAATCTTCCCAGACTGCAGTGTTTGCCTATTTGTAGTTGGTTAATCCAAAGTGGTTCCCTGGTAAGGTTAATGCCCAGTTAATTGCTTCTAGCCTTGACATACAGTTACTTGGCCAACATATATTTGTTGCTTGCTCTGTGCAGAATTCTAGGTGATGTAGTGATGCAAACCACGGACTGGTGAAGGGCAAACAAAATAAATACAGTATTTTATGTTCTTTTAATTCAAGGCCAAGTGGATTTGGATGAAGTGTTTATTTAGTTTGCTGGCTGCTTCAGATGCTGTGGCATATTGATTCCTTTTATTACTAGCAGCCATTTAACCTGACCTCTCTCAGATCCAGTATTTTAAAAGCCATAAATTTTAGCTTTACTTATGAGCAAGGACTGAAATGCTGTGAAAGCCTTTTTATTAGCAGAGCTTTGCCTTACTCCATGTTCATGTGTCACCCATGGCAACAATATTTAGAGCATCTTAAATTAGAGTGGCTGTTGGGCAGTTTGGTGGTGGCAGAGTTAGCAATAAAGAGAGCTCATAAATAAGCATATAGGATTCACTGATCAGAGTGTGGGCAGGTGTACAAAAGTAGTGGCATTAGTAGCAAAAGAGATCCTTATTCCAGATTAATTTGTTAAAAAACTAGCTTTTTTTTCCTTAGGATTAATGTTCACTTACTCTGTGTGTGCTTTTCCTTTATGTAATTCATTTTATAATTGCAAGTTACTTTGGTGAAATTGAAATGTATTTTTATTTCTTGCCTTGACTTGGCATTTCTCTTACAATAATTGTCTTCTTTGTTTTTGCAATAGCCTAAATTAATCACTGAGTGATGCTTAAAGCAATCTTTGACATGCAGCTTATATTAGTGTTTGTAAAAATGTGTCCATGCCAAAACTTGATGCATAGAAATGACATACCACTTCCTGAAGAGAAAATAATGGTGAAGAAAGTGATTGATATGAGATAATTTCTTTCTGCATTCGCATGCAAAGAATTCAAAAGTTTTGAATTGCCAAAGAAAATAGAAAGCTTAATGTGAACTTTCTGCATCCTTTTAATTTGTTATTTCTGATTTAAATTAGTCATTTAAAAAAACTGATTTCAGGTTCAATGACTAAGATTGAGGAATAATTCATCAAAGTAGGCTTCAGGTTTAACAAAATAGATTATAACCGTGAATTTAATTTAAGTATTGGCTGGCTTCTGTTCTGCTACTGAAGACGTTTCCTCCTCTGTCCAAGGTAACACGATAGATGTTAGCCTCATACCATTAAAAGTGACTTTGTTTAAGTATTAATACAGGGACTCTCACTTCATATTAAACTTTAGCCTGGGAACAAAAACATTGGTTTTGTTTGAGAAGTGTAATTTATATCAATTAATCTCAAAAAGTGTCACATTTCTCAGTCTTTTAAAGCCTTGTTGAAATGTTTAATCTTATCAGAAGATGGGTGTGAAAGTAGAAGCAATCACAGGGCACTGGAATTGTTTTACCACTACTCAATTCCAGGCTAATCAACTTACAAGGTGCCTGAAATCACTGGGGAATCTAATTTTCTTAAAAATTGGACCTTTTCCTGTCTGTGTTTTCCTCTAGCAGATCGTAACCACTGTATCTAAAAATCAATTTGATATACATAAATATCTTTGAGGAGAAAGCTCCTGCTTTGTAGAAGGTCAGGTAGATTAATTTTTACTGAGGCCTGTTGCAAAACAAGTGCATCAGTTTGTACCTACTAAAGAGAGAATACCAGACCGCAGGAGGAGCAGCGTTTCAAATGCCTGGGAAAACTTTTACTGGATGCAGAGCTATACTGCAAAGTGGAAGGTTATGTGAGAGGTTAAACTTGTGTAACTGATTGAAGAAAACTAATTATATCAACAGATAACATCAGACATTCATTTATGCAAAAACAGACTGGGCTACATTTTGCCCAACATTCAGCCCTAACCTAGCAAATGTATGTGTATTTCTCTGAGTTTTTTTGCCTGAACATCTTTCTTTTTTTGCTCCTAATTTTTAGCTTAAATATTCACCATTTTTCAGTCATTTAATGCTGTACATATTATTTTTCAAATATTAACACATTTTTCTGAAGTGTTGTTTGTAATCGAAAAGATAGAAAATATTACGTTAGCATGCGTTTCTGAGATGAGTTTGCATTTTCATCTCTTGACTAGTAGTTGCCTTATTCAAAGCCTCTTTCCTCTGTAGATGGCTAAAGCTCAGTGTACCTTCTGGGCTACAAATTATGAACTGCTGTTGTTCATAGTTGAAATAGTAGTTTGTGCAAATATGGGCTGAATTGCAATGATTATATGTAGTAAATAGATTGAAATATCTGTAAATCTGAAGACTGTAGGTGGCTTTTTTAACCAGAGAACTTGTTAAATTCTCCTTTGCTTGATTTCTCTTTCTTAGGTTTTTTCTTTTTTCCCCATCAGGTATGAGGTTGTCCTGTGTGCAGTATTCCTGCTTCCTGTTTGGAAGCTTGGTTTGAGGCATAAAATGAGCAAAAAGATACATGTTGTCTTTAATATGTGAGTGCAAGATAGTGATTTTTCTCTTGCCTTTTATCAAGCCCTTCATAATCTTTTCTCTTACCTGTATAAACTAGTGTTGAAGAAAAGGCTACAGTACAATCTGAGGTTGTTCTACAAAAACATTGAATCTCTTCATTTTGAAATCACAAGCTTAATGTTGTAATGACTTACCAGATTTCTTCTTAAATCATCTCTGCATTGAATTGATTGGTGATTGAAGAAGTATTGGAATATAAAAATAAGTGAGATATAAAATCCTTATCAGTTGCGCATACTGTGAATCCTACCAGAAAGAAATGAAACTACATTAAACAAAATAGTTCAGAAGTAATTGAACATGAATTTAAGTTACCATATGGTATTTCAACCCTGTGGGTAAGATCTGTGTCTGTCTACCTGTTTGCTGATGTTTATGGCAGATGGAAATTGGTAATAATGATAAACATTCTATCTTATTTGTTTACTTTTATTAAATATACTTTCTACACCAATTTATTTAGAAGTATATTTCGAAAAGGAGCTAATGGGAGAGTAAAGCAGTCAAGTTTTACTGGCTCTCTGTTACCTTTTGTATCTTTGGACATCTTTCACTTGGGTAACAGATTTAGTTCATTGTCATACAAAAGGTTCTCTACATTAGGGATATGTTTTGCCTAGATTTTGCTGAGGAGCCTATTTTACTAGTCTTATACCATTTGATTCTGTACTACAGAAAACCTGCTTTTTTCTTCCTGGAAAAAAAAAGTTGGGGTGTTTCTGAAACAACACTTGCCATCCTCACCTCTGCAGAGGCAATGTAAGGTTTTCAGTACATTAATACGTGTAAAAAAAAACCCAATCATATATGTGATCAGTGTACTGATCGTATTTTGAAAATCATGGGAACATATGCACATTAAAAGTTATTTTAGACATAAAGATTAGTTGGATTGAGGTAGGCCAGAGTTCAGTGAGTCTAAGTTGATCATCATTAATGTTACCCAAGATCCATGTCCAAAGCAGAACAGGCACTGCCCTGTAGGTGCTTCCTGAGAAGTTGTTGCCGTATCTCACATTGAGTCTTACTATGAAATGTCAGCCTTCCTGTTTCATGAGCAAACAGTTTGCTTGTTAAAGCACTCATGTGCTGTCTCCAGGACACCACTGCCCACAGATGGTTTCTCTTTCCTGGTAACACATGCATCTCCATCATGTGCAATGCAGTAGGAATCAGCAATGTGAGTGTTTAGGACTCTGGTAAACAGATAGACTATTTATAATCTATTACAACTTTGTGTTTATTCCATTGTCTTAGTCACACTTTTTCTCTTCTTTTTTTTTTTTTCCCTCTCAACTGATATTTTCCTCTCTGTATCTTTCAAAATGTAAATAGTAAATTAGTCTACAAATATGTTCCTCTAAATATTATCCTTTAGGCATGTGCATATAGTTTCAGTTTCAAGAATAATCATTATCTAAAAAGTTACATTAATGATTAGTACATACAATCTGTTCAGGATGTCTCAGGAGTTGTATTTCATTCAGAGTGGCAGTGATTCATGACTTCAATTCCAGTCTCTACATATGCCTTTGAGGTGGCTTACATTGGCCACAACACTATGCCATTTGTTTCCCTTCGATTTTCATGGCTGACATCTCACTTTTGCAATGATTCCTGCTGCTGGACTATTTAAAAAAAAAAAAAAAAGGAATGTGCAGATGTGGGAAAAAGAGAAGCCTGGAAAATACCTGAAACCAATAATAGCAATAGTGATAAAAGAATAGAAAGCAGATTTACTTTTACTAGTACATTAGGGAGAAAAAAATCTACAGTAGTCATGTTAGCATTAAGCAGAAAATTAAGGTATGTATAACAGTCTTTTAGTTAAAGTATGATCAGTTACAGATATCATCTAGGAACCAGCAACTTGGTTTCAGCCAATTGCAGGCAGATACTGACATCAGTTGTTTTCTCTCAGATTCAGTAGAGATGCATAAAGCAATAATTCACTGCTTATGAAAAAATGAAATGGATGCTTCAGCTGACATTTTATCATTGTAGTACAAGAACTAATAAATGAGAGCTCAAGAACTAAAAATCCATAAAAAGAAACCTTTTTACTTAGCAAACAATTAAAATTCTCATTGTCAGGTTATATTTTTGCATTCAAAATCTGTGTATGGCTGGATGTGTACACAGACGTACATACAGTATGCACTCCCAGAAATGCCTGTTAATAACTTGTGAAAGGGAAGAGGGGGGTTTCTTGGGGTTTTTTCAACCTAGGAAGAAAAATTCATGTTTTCAGACTTAAGGCAATCCTAAAGGTCTGCAGAAATGGAAAAGGTACTGGGAGGAGGGGGGAGGGGAATCAGGGGAGGGAAATTTTGCTAGTTGGAATCTAGTATGTGTTTGTTATGAAGTCTTGTGCGTTTTTCTGTATAACATCCAGTAATAGATGCTCACTGTGAAATAAGGGAACTGGTCTCCCTGCTTAGAGAAGCTACTCATCCCCTCCGTCTTTAGTTGTGCACTAATATATGATTGCTGCAGCCTTACAATGAAATTTAAAAAAAAAAATGAATAAAAACTGAATTGCAAAAATATTACATTCTCACTGAAAACCCTGGTGAGAATGTGACTGAATGTTCCCCTACTTGATGAGTTGCGTTGCTACTATTGTCATCACTAAGAAAAATTTCAATTATTTTTCACCTGGGTTCAGATGCTTCTTCATGGGTGGATTTTGATGGTAATAGTGAGAAAATTCTGATGTTGCCGGTGAAATTGCAGACTAATTAGTCCTAGAAGGGGCAAGTAAATGCTTATTTACCTATTTATTGTCCAGTTGGACATCGCTGTCAAAGGGAAAAGGAACAACTCCATCTTTATCACTGGTGCAAGCTTTAAGGAGACACAGAGTGAGCCAGCTGTTGCCCATCACTGTTGTCAGGTCTGTAAATTACATGCTATTCCCCCCAAGTCTGAATGGGGATATCTACTGAAGTAGGTTTAACTTGATATTATTTTTAGAACAAATTGCATTGATTGCTTACTATTTCAAAGGCCCCAAGTAATAAAGTACACAATTAAATATATCTGTCTCATTAGCTTTATTTCTCTGTGTGGTTTTAGGTATAAAAACTTAACTATTTGTTTTCTAGGCTCTTCTAGCAAAGATTTCGGTCCTACTCTGGGACTAAAGAAGTCCAGTTCTCTTGAGAGTCTTCAGACTGCTGTGGCTGAAGTTAGGAAGAACGAACTCCCTTTTCACAAACCCAGGCCTCAAGTGGTCCGTGGTCGGGGGTGCAACGAGAGTTTCCGAGCTGCCATTGACAAGTCTTATGATGGACCTGAAAACGAAGAAGAGGGTATGTTGCTATTAGCTCTTATTGAGTGAGCCACCTTCACTTGGTACTGCTGAGGACCAACTCAATAATGCAAGTGCATGAGCAAACTAATTAGTCCAAGTGAAGTTGATCACATTTTAAAAGCTGTTCTTGTCTTCCACTGTCTTTGCCGTACCAGGTGCAACCTTGACTGAGTTTAGTGTAAGGTCTTTCACTGATCTCCTCCATGGCAGGGGTGAGTTGGAGGATTTAGAACTCAATCCTTAAATAATTGTATTTTTCAACTTCAATAAGCAGCTGCCTTCTTCAGATTACACTAAAAATTATCGTGCTTGTTTTACAGAGCTGTCTACAATTCCCAATTCTTCAACCAGGAAATTTGTTTCCTGTTATAGACAAGGCAGAGTGTATTGATAGCACCCTGCTGCTCATTCTGTCACCATGGGCTTATAGACCTCAGTCTGAAAATATGTCTCCTTAAGCATGAAGCATTAAACTGTGCTTGAATCCTGAGCCTCTCAAATAGAAACAAAACAGCTCTTCTCCAACCAGACAAAGCAGTATCTATTTCTTGTTCAGACATTAAAATAGACAGATTCCAGGGAGTGAATGAAATTATTTTGTTACGTAGGTTGGTTATGTCAGTTGCCAGAATCTCTTGTTGAAGTAAGCTCTCAGTGTTTGCATCCCAGCACGTCAGTTTTCTCAAGCTGATGGAGGTTATCAAGCTAGATTTCAAATAGAATAGTGTTTTACCATGTCAGGATTTTTGTATCAGGAATATTAACTAGAAAACAAGTCACTAAAATAACTCTGCATTTAATTTACAGTGGAAATCAGCTTGAATTCGCTAGATATGTTTAGCCTGCTTTTTAAATTATTCAGTTAAATGAGTAACACTTGTGAGTCATTTGAGCACTTTGTAGGCACTCCTGCTGTATTTTGTGTTTGCATCTTAGTGGCCTCTAGCCATCCTCACTGCTGCTTTTTCATTCTGGGCAGATGGTTTCTCTGATAAGAGCTCTCACTCTGGTCAAGAAGCTCAGAACTTGGAATCTCCCTCTCCAGGGAATGCTGAAATAGAAGATGCAAAATCCAAAGCAAAAAAGGACAAAAAAAGTAGAGAGAAAGAGAAGAAAAAGGAAAAGAGAAAATCTAAAGTCAAAGAGAAGAAAAGAAAGGAAGAAAATGAAGATCCAGAAAAGAAAAAGAAAGGCTTTGGTGTCATATTGAGGTATGGCATTTTACAAAGCAAAACAACCACACATTTTCAGTGTAACACAGGAAACAACTGATCTTCTCATAAAGCAGTGGAAAAATTATTTCACTTGGACTCAAAATAATGTTTATATTATTTAAAAAGAAAGCAGTTTATACTTTTACACCAAAGTTGTAGCTGAGGCAGAAGACACTTGGCAGACAAAATGTCTTTTTGTGCCTTTGAAATTCATTCCCATATGTCAAAAAAGATTCAAGGTTTCAGGCTAAAAACAATGTGTGTCAGTGGGAGAGACTTTATAGGGAATATTTCTGAGTAACACATGACCCACTCACACACTCAGACCTTTGCCTTCTCTCCCTTTGCTTATCTGCTTCTTTCACAAGCTTTAAGGAGAGCAGGATTGCTCATGTTAATGTAAACAGTCTAGAAACATTTGCAGTTGCTGAAAACCACTAGCTATATAATAACATTTTTGCTTCACAGCTTCAGCCATTGCCTGCAGTGGTTAAAAGCTCACCATCCTCCCTGCCCAGCATGCAAATGTTTGGATTTCTTCTGTGGCTATTGGTTGGTTTTGCATCTCTGGAATAATCAGAGCTTAGACAAAGTTCTTCAGGCAGTTTTCTTGCCGTTGCTGGAGCTTTCAGTGCTGAAGGCACTCTGGTTGCTATCACCCTGCTTCTGGTACCTGTTTACTCTGTTGAGGATTAAAGTTTTTCCACTTAAGTAGATCTCTGCAATTAATATAGAGTATGTGAATTAAATTTAATGATTACCTGGAGGAGATTAGACTATATGGCTATGAGGTTACTTGTGGCACCAAACACTCAATATTAGCTTTAGGAGGTTACTGGTTCTTCTTAGCATGCTATGTTGTAGACAGGCTAGATACATATAAAAATCACAATCATTGCTTAGGCAAAGATACATTTAATTAATGATCTAAGAAATTCAGCTGCAAGGTCATTCACTTACAGTGACATTCATTAGGACATTGATATATGATCTTGCGTTACATCTTTCTGTTGATATGTCCTCTGGAGTCAAATGTCTTGTGTTGTATTGACATGAAAGGTTTTCTTCTAGATATCATCAATAGGAATCCTCAAAATTGCTCTACAAACTTTTGAACACTGCAGAGATATTCTTAGAAATATACAGGCATGCTTATGTGCCAAATTTGTATGATTCCAGCAGTTGTTAGTGTTCATAAGATGCAAATGTAGGAGTATAGCAGTCTGCATTCAAATGAGGCTCCTTAAGAACACACACCTGTGCATTGCATGTGTGTTTGTTTCTATACTATTTAAAGAAACAAGGCTTAACATGGAGCAGTAGTCAAAACACTGGATAGTTACGACTTCAATATCTCTCTTGTGTACTTCAAGCTTTATGTCTGTTTTCATTTTTCTTTTTAACTCTGAATGTGTGTAAATAAGACTGTTGGAAGAGGAGGGGAGTGACACAGAGGTCTGACAAATGCCTAAGTATTCTGTTTCAAGTATCACTGACAGATTAAAGGTTTGAAAGTGCAAAGTCTTTACAAACAGCAGTGTGATGCCTGAGCCCAAAAGAACATCGGATAATGTCAGAATCCAAAACAAGGTGACAAAAAAACCTGATAATGACCAATATGCAAAGCTGGGAAAAATAGGTTATCATTCTTAGCGATTCACTTTTTCAGAATATATTTTGTTGTACACTATCTTTATACGTCTGTTCTTTTCATAACTTTACTTTTTATTCAGATTTATAATCTTCCCAGCAGACAGTAATTGTTAGTAATATTTATTTATCTGTATGGCAGCACAGAATGAGAATTTCTGTCCCACGTCACTGAAAATCTCTGCAAAGCCACAAAAGTGGAAGCAACGGGTTATAATGAACAGAGGAGTTGTTTGTAAGAGCTAACACTTCAGCTGAGAGATTTTTAGAGGTTTTGTGTTCTCAACAGTGTTTCTTCCTTAGAATTTATAATATTTTTCTTGTAAAGAAATTCCTTCCTGAGAAGGTGAGAGTCCTAGGGAACCCCAGGAATGATACAAATGAAAGAAAGTTGATGACCTGTAAAGATTGAACAAGAGCAAACAGTGTGAGTTTACAAAAGAATTGGGGACTATACATCCCACACAAAGTGAGAAAGAACAGGCTGATATTTTTTCTGGGTGATGCAGCTGTGAATGACATGAAAAGCAAAACAAATTCATCTGAATGTTTTTAAAAGAAATAATATGACAGTAATAGTGGAACTCAGAATGGGGTCAAATACTAACTAAATAGTAGACTTGATTTAAGAGATATTTTTCAAATTGGAATTTTGCACTGGATATTTTTCAAACTGGAATTTTATGAAGAGTGAGGATTGAGTGTCAGAAGGGCTAGGGAGGAGGAGATGGAGTTAAAGAGGATTTGTATGAGCACGTATTTTAGCATCACAGAGGGAAAGAAAGAGTCAGATGTTTTTAAAGACATTGTGGAGATGAAGCTGCTATGTTTTATTGGTAGAACATCTGTGGCAGGAAAGAGAGAAGCTGAAGACCATGAAGTTGTGATCAGCAGGTGAGGGGACTAGTAATTCGTGGTTGCTTATTTAGCAACAGAGATGAGCTCGATTTTTTACATGGTAAGTATAAATTGGAAGGGGAACATGTGAGAGGAAGCATTAGAAATTTTAACACCATCAGTGGCCAGAAAGCTGAATGGAGAACAATATCTTTGTGTGCCTCTTGTAGATATGGTGGTAGTTGTACTGTAATCACCCATGTGGGAGACCACCAAAATGAGGAGAGAAGGACCCAAGAGAAAAGAAGTTGAAAAAGCAACTGGCAGGAGTGGGAAGTGAATATATCTGCGTAGGACCAGCCGATGCCATGAATTTTTTTAACTAGTCCAGTGTCTACAGCCATGTAACTAATTGGTCCTGGAGCTTGTGGTGGTTTAGCCCGATGTCCACCCAGTCATAATATCTGCTTTAGCCCGATGTCCACCCAGTCATAATATCATTCCCCCTCCTAAACTGCACAGGAGAGAGAGAGAGAGAAATATAACAAACGGCCTGTGAGTTGAGATAAGGACGGAGAGATCACTGGGCAATTAGCATCACGGGCAAAACAGACTCAGCTTAGGGAGAAAAAGGTTTGATTTATTAAAGAAACAATAAAAGCAGGGAGATGAGAAATAAAACCGTCTTAAACACCTCCTCCCACCCCTCCAGTTCCCGGGACTCCCTTTCCTTTCCCCCCAGTGACGCAGGGGATGGGGAATGGGGGTTGCAGTCAGTTCATT
>WBNH01008945.1:10967-81049 GCA_013401255.1 Urocolius indicus | reverse complement strand
GGAGCCTTCTTCTCAGTGCCTGGGCACCCTCCTCCCCTCCTTCTCCACTGACCTTGGTGTCTGCGGAGATGTTTTCACATTCTCTCTCCCTGTTGCTGCTGCAGTTCTACCACTGCGCAACAACTTATTCTGCTCCAATATGTTATTCACAGAGGCGTTGCCTCCATCACTAATTGGCCAGGCCTGGGTCAGGTGCAGGGTCCAACTTAAAACTTAGTGGCCCTAACCCTGTCAGCTACAGGGGAAGCTTCTGGCAACTCTCTTTGTTTATAGAAGCCACCCCTTTAGCCCCCCTGCTACCTAAAAAACCTGGCCCAGGACAAAACCACTACAGAGCTCCACACCGATATGTTCATGCTGTTTGTAGTTTGTGGGCTGCATTGTTCAGAGCTATTTCAGCTGTACCTGCTCTGCCTGTTCTGCTGTGCTGCATAGATGCATCCAAAGAGGAAAACAGATTTTCTGAGCCCTTGTCAAGATTAGATTGACCTAAGTAGGAAATAATCATCAGTGGTAAAACCTCCAGGACCAGAAAGACAATGAAAAATATTTCTAAGATCTTGCCAGAACGCTCAGTGCACTCTATGGCAAATGAGTAGGGGTCAGGTGTGAAGGACAAAGGAATGTAGAATTTAAGGCTAAAGCAACTGCTGGAAAAGTTACAGTTGTCTACAGTAGGATTTTTGTGCTGTATTTGCTACGTCACATATACCTCTGTAACAAGTTTTATCTTCATAGTATGTCCAGGTGAATTGGCCTGTTTCTGCCTTATAATCAGTAACAAAGCATTTTAAGATATTAAAACCAAACCAAAGTATTTTTCTGTAGTACATAAGCATTGAGCTTTAGTCTTTTGCATCTGAGATTTTTGAACATATTGGAATTGCTACTGCGTTGGTTTTTTACTTTTTTTTTTTTTTTTTTAAATTTAACAGCGGAAAATAGCAAAGCTGTTAGCAGTTCCTAACAAATTTCACTTAGTGCCTCATCTGTTGCTCAGCTGCTATTTACTTGTAATTCCTGGTCTTTTTTGACACATACTTAGAAAAAATAAAATTCTTACTTTTCTGCTAAGGTTTTGCTGGATTGAAGCTTTATTCAGGTGTCTGATTCAGGGAGACCATCAAGAAATCATGCTTTTATTTTTGTAATCATTGCTTTTTTATAAGTTCTGTTGTTTCACCAATATAAACTGGAACTCTTGGCTGCAGCATTTTAGTGATTGTGGCACTTGAAGCAATGTAGGTTAATATAATGGAGATTTGAAATGCAAATGGCACTGGTTATTACTGATTAGTTGAGCCTCTATAATCCAAAGTACCATTCTACTGTGGTGCAGACTGCACAACATTTATTTTCTTGTGTGCTTGGTTCCAATGCATATATTGCCTGCCTTAGTACTAGATGTATGTATGTCCTGTCAAAAGAACAACAGAAGTTGACTTTGTTAACTACATAAGATCAGCTGAGGAGCATTATATTTTACTTTTTTTAATGTTTTCTGGCATGTTGCACCATCATAACTCACTAAAGAACCCACTGCCAGATGACAGACAGCAAAGTAAATTGATACTGTTTATCGGGAAAACAACTACACTAAATATTTTCATTATTGGAATTGTGACTAAATGTATACTGCAGTCTCATGAAAAAGCCAGTGTCTACCATCTATGCTGAAACTCTTTTGGAGCAGAAATAATAGTTCTATGCAGATACATAACAGCGGCAAGTTTACTCAATGCCATATTCAATTCTTGATTCATCCCTTTTCTTACATTGAGCTCGGTGGTTCTTTTAGGGCATGGTGGGTTTTGAGGAGACTGCTGGACCTGAAATTAATTTCCCTGTGCTTCTTTTTGAAGGTTGTTTTTTTTTATTTTCATAAGAAACAGTATATTGGAACAGCATATTTGTGCCTTTGAATAAAGCTAGCGTGTAATGTTACTGGTTTTGAACTGTCAAAAGCTTTGTGAGGTGGCTCTGTAGGCTGTTTGGAAGGGTTAATTAACCCATTGGTGCAGTGTGTTAAAAATCCCCAATGCTGAGCACTAATGCAAAACACAGTATCACTTAGCACCAGGAACGCAAAGCTGATCTAGCCAAGAGGTTAATCAATTTTTTTTTAAATCTCAGTTTGCTGGATAATGAACTCTAGATTTTAAATTTGTGATCTATAGTTATTTAACTGACGTGCTTTGAAATACTACCACAATACTGTTTTCTAAAAAGATAGGCATTATGCTAGTTTCTAAATTAGATTGGAGAAAGGCTGAACTTCTAAAATCACCAGGGAAATGTGACCTCTACTATGTGCTGCTGCTCTGTATTCTTAATCCAATGTGACAGTCCTGGCACAGAATAAACGTAAATCTATGATTCTCTTGCTACTCTTTCCACATAGCAATTGTAAAAATTCTGGTCAGCCTCTTAAGCTTTATGTGTATGAAGGTAAGTTAGCTAATGGACTGCAGCCACACCAATGGTATTTTAATAGGTAGCTTCCCCAGGCAAAGAGCAGTAGGCTGAAGTCATAATTTCTTTGTTGTTTGAAAATCTAAGAGCAAGTATGTGATTGGCGACTCAGGGTATAGAATTTTGCTGAACTGGAGTGCAGTGGGAGAACACTCTCATTCAACTGTTTGATTCTAGCCTGGATTCTGGAAAAAAAAAAACAAACAAACACCAACCAGCCTGTTTTTATACAAGACAACTCTTGTGAACTTGATTCATGAGTTCATGGGCAAATATTTTCAAAATTATTATAGGGGATAAATTGTTTGTACCTCTCAAATATTGCCCATCAACCATGACTTGCATATTTGTGCATGTATTCATGTAAATGCAAGCCCAGGAAGCAGGAATATAGATGTGCACATAAGTTACATTTGCTTTTTCCTATTCAGAACAAATGCACTTTCCCACATAATAGTTCATCTTAAATTATTTACCTTCCATTTCACAAAAAGAGCCATGAATATTTTATTTTTTGTCTCCTTAATTTGCCAGTTTTCCTTTGAGCTAAGTACCTTAGTGATTTTAATTTTTCATTCTAGTTGGAAGACAGAAATTACCCTTTTTTCATTATTAGTATTATAGGCCTTATGTTCAGAATGATACTTTTTACAACCAGCAGTGTTGAGCCTGTAATGGTTTTGCAGAGTATGTAGTGTAATATACAGATACCGACTTCCATTAAGTATAGCACTGTGATAACTTATTGAAAGATTTTTCTCTGCTCTGTGTTACCCTGAGAAGCTGAACATTGTAGAAGAAAAGTTAACAATATAATGAAGAAAGAGCAAATAATAAAGATGTGATTTGCTGGAGAGAGGCAGAATATATAACGGTTTTCTGTATTTAAATGTACATACCTATGGTACTGGAAATCAGTATTGATGTGGAAAATTAAGAGAAAAACAAGATAAGATTAAATTATAATTTAATTAGGCTAATTAGAGAATTTTTTTCCTCTGTAGCAAAATCTTGAGACATGAATCATGACTGTGTATTTGATAGAGAGCATCAGTTAATGAGGCAGATGAGTGATTGAGGCCTTTATTTCCTATTGTATAATAAAATTCCCATTTTTCAAATAAGTAAATTAGTAAGTAAAACTCCTGTTTGTTTTAAAGAATACAAGAGCATGAGGGAGTGGAGGTATATGATCACATTTTTATGTATCTCGAGCTTGTCCAGTATTTTAAAGTAAAAAAACCACAAATATTTCAGTTTACATGTATCACTTTTTGTTTTCCTTTACTATATTGATTCTTCCTTGGCTGCATTCATAGTCAACACTAAACCAGAGAAAATAAATGGGTTTTGTACTAAAAATTATCATGTGGACTGCCTACTAAAGGCTTATTTGTTTAATTAAGCATCTGTTCTCCTCTTAATATGCATGCATAAATCTCATTAACGTTAGATGTATGCAAGGGCACTGAAGAAGAATAGACCTCTCACTCTCATTACTGAACTTGGATAACAAGATTTATATTTACTTAACAGATCAGAGTGAAAGTTCCCTCTGACTGCTTAAAAGGACTGGAAATCACAAACTGTTTGGAAGGAGCATGCTTTTTGTGAAACGATTGCATGTTCACTTCAAGTTGAAATATCATTATTCAAGTCATTACTAAGTACAGAGGAAAAAAAAGCAGCATGCTTTGTCTGGAATTTTTGTACGCTAAATTCAGTGATGTATCTACTTGCTTAAATGTTTACTTGCCTATTCAATATTGACTTTTGTGCATGCCACACCTGCTAAAATAGAAGTAAACTCCAGGTCTTTTCTAGAGGTAGACTGTTTCTTCGAAGTGTCTATCTTGTCTCTCCCAAGAAATGTGTTCTGCAAAAACATCACAGAAAGCAAAGTGTTCTTGATTAATACAGAATACTGTGGCAGTGTGTTTATCCTTCATTCACTATAGTTGGCTGGTTTTTGTTCTAAAATTCATCTCTTATCTGAGGATAAAACTGGAATTACAGATTTTCAATGTACATTATGGTACGTGGGACTATTTCTGTATGTATGTAGTATGGTTGCATTCTGGGCAAAGATCCTTGAAAATTTGAAGTCATGCCCAGGAGAATTCGATTTAAGGTTTCCTGAGCTGCATTTTAACCAATAAAAAACATATTTTGCTCAAGAATGCAATGTGGAATATGAATTCTAACTAGAGACGAAGAGCAGCAGTTTTGCTCTTTTTCTGTTTCAATAGTTCTTATAATACGAACTTGATAAATTGGGGGAGACTAGGGAAAGAGACAACAATTAACTGAGAAATTATACAGAACGGGGCTTCTGATAGATTCCTTAACTACAAAGTGCTGGCAGGTGCCAGTTTAATACGTATTGCCATTAACAGCCATCTGTAAAGAAAATGAAATGTACTTATCTCACTGAATCATGATTTATGAATCATGACAAAGCAGTCAAACCAAAGTAATATTTATATTGCAATGCAGAGTCATTGATTAAATGCACATGGCATCTGAAACCCAGTTGACATTTTAAGTTTAAATGATTGCAGACATGTAGCCGTTTATTTAACTATTACTTTAAAAAATGTGTCTCTACTTCTTATTAATGGAAGGAAGTCAGACCTCACCAATATTTCAGTAGGCTGACCTTTTGTTTTGCTGACATATAAAAGGAACAACGGTCCTTTTAGGGTAGGCACAATTTCGTGGCATATGAAGTATGCTAGCTTCAGACAAAACTGACCCCTTTGAACCACTCTTTCTTCACTCTTCTTTTCCATACAGGATTTTTGAAAGAAAATGGACAAGTGATGGTTTAGGAGATAGGAAAATAGTCTGAGAGAGGCGTTGTTTTGAGTGCCTGCTCTGCTACTGATTTTTTGGGTGATACTGGTTAACTCACTGAGCTCTTCTGAGCTACACTTCTCCTTATACAAAAATTGTCCTCTGTTCTTATTAAAAAAACCCAAACCAGTGTTTCCCTGCTTCATGTGATTGCTTTTCATATAAATCTGTTAAAAAATAAATACATTTAAAACTTAATCTAACTACTTCTGAAAAAGGATAGCTTATTGTCATTCCTTTTACTTTTTTTCCAGTAATTCTAGTTATTTGTTGATCTATTGCCCTGTCTCTTTATTTCCACATGGCATCTTTCCATCATATTTGTTAATGTCTCATTATTGCTTACCTTCCTATCTATTTTTAGCAAACTTTGATCTGTTCTCATTAGAAAAAAATATTAAAGAAGTGTATCCCAGTTTGCAAGCTCAGCCTTCTGCTTTTGCACTGTTACTGCGAACTATTAGACAGAATATGGAGTCACTCACCCTTACCCCTTCTTGCTACTGCTGGTGTGTGAGGTGCCAAGGTGGGGTTTCCTTCTCCTCTCTGAACTAGCTCCTCGCTACAGATACATTTACCTTCAGAAATGCAGTTTGGAATATAATGGTTCAGAATTGCAGTTGACCTTCTTTCCATCTTTTATCCTGATTTTATGCATTCTTTCTAGAAAAAAAAAATGATTTGTCATTTCAAATTTAACATGGGACAAGTTATTTTTTTATCTGATTGTTCGTCTTTATGTCCTTACTCTGTCATCATGGAAACTGTCAGCATCTTCACAAAAGCCCCTACATGGGATGCCAGCTTTCAGTGAACCTTAAACCCACTCAGTGGAGCAGTGTTCTACATTTGCTCTTTTCTTATACAACACACTGAAGACCTAACCACACAAAAGATGTTTCTTTCTGCTGGGGCATGCTTCCAGATGATGTCAGTCTCTCTCGTGGATCATGCTGCTGGGTGGTAGTTCTGTCCACTCTTGCCTGCCCCTGTTAACAGAGCACCAGCTTAGTCTCTTTCCCAGTTTGGTCTGTGATAACAAACCAACATGGAAACACAGTGCTTTGAGCAACTATGAATACTTAGCAACCGGCCAGTCGCAGCAGCGCATTTTCTACTGCAACATGTTGCATCATGCCTGGGCAGAAAGTATTTTAGATAGTCCTTCAACTTCCTTAAATCTGCCTCTGCTGTAAAACTTCCCTGATGTGTATGAACATTAGCAGGACTAAATGAGTGAAGAAATAAATCTTTATATCCTTCCTACCTCAGCTCTTGCTTTCTGTCTCTTTTCACCAGTGATAAGAAAATCTCTTTACAGCTTCCTTCTCTGTTCCAGGTTTGGCTATGTCCCGTCCACTCCACCTCTCCTTTGTTGTTTAGAATCTGTTAGAGTGTGAATGTGAAGATGCAGGATTTGATCCTTACCCAGCAGTTTCCTCGCGTTCAGTGGTTAGTTATCCTCAGGTAACTTCTGGAGTTAACTGGGGTTAAGTCCATCTTCTTGTCATCTCCAGCCCTCCATCCTGTGATGATGCTTGTTTGTCACTAGGTTTATGTCCATGTTACTTTCTCCTCTCTCTCTCCTTATACTAAGGGAAATGGTCAATAGGGCTATCACAAAGACTAGACTCAATGATCTTGAAGGTCTCTTTCAGACGAAATGTTTCTACCCAGCTCTTTGTCTTTTCCTAGTTGTCACACAGCTTATGCAGAGCCTTGACTAATAAGCCTGAGTTCCTTAGTTTGAGCTGTGCCCTCTGCATGCGTTGCTTCTACTCTGCACATTGCCATGTGGAGCAATTGCTTTTTTTCAGTGGTCATGATGCTGCATAATGTTTACCATAGAGTTAATTATGTTATCAAGTGCTCCCCTCACAGAAATACATATATTCAACGAACCTTCCCCTGCTTACTTCCTTTATTCAGTAGAAAGGCTGTCTCTAGGATCTTGGCATAGACCTAGGGCATTTGAGAGAATCTTATCTTTGAATAATTCTTAGTGGTGAAGATGATGATGTCTTCTCCCATTTCCCTTTCTGTTCTTGCAACTTCTCACTTCTGTCCTGTTTCTTTTTTCTTTATTGTTGAGAAGAATAGTTAAAGAATGAATAAAAAGGAACCTGGGCAAATTTAAAGTGTTAGCTAAATGCTGACATGAAAAAATACCCATCCTCTGTGTGTGTGTATTATAGAAACTCAAATACCATTGACACCAGTGGTTTGGGAATTAAAAAAAAAAATAAAATTCAAGTCAACTTACAAGGTGAAAAATTGTCTATGTGTATGTGTAGTACAAGATACACAGGCCACTATAGTTCTTCAGCATTTAACTTCAGTATTAGTTCTAAAGGAATGAATTATATTATGCCTGTGCTGTTTGATGTTTCTTATTTATTTGAAAGCAGTGAATACCTGGCTTCACACTAACCCCAGATTATCAGGTTTGTTGGTAAGAATGTATAAATAGAATTGTTTAGAATAAATAGAATAAATTATTCTATTTATGAATAGACAGAAGGTGACAGAAGGCCACCACTGTTGTCTGCTTTATTTTCTTTCTAGCCAAAGCAAACTCGTGAGCACTGTTCAGGCTCTGTTGTTTAGGGTTTTATTCTCTAACGTAAAAATCTGTATTACAGTAGCTTAGTGTAACAGACATCCTAATGGTATGGTTTTAATTAAAATTAGATTGAGGAAATAAACAATTCAAAGAACTTAGCTTTCCTTTCTCCCCACTCACCCCCTTCCCAAATATGTTTTCAATATCCTCTCCTGGATTTGGAAATGCTCATTTCCATTCAGAAGCTCTTGAATTGTTCAGCTTCCCTTACAGATAGTGAGGAAGGACTATTAGGGAAGCTCACTCCATTCATTTACTCTTCTTAGCAATATGTGGTTTTTAATTACAGATTTTTGTCTGGTTTGATGCACTCACTCTGCACTGCAAAATACAATTCTTAATATGAAATCTTTGTAAAAATGTGAAGATTTCATAAAACCAAGTTGTACTGCTCTTGAGAAAAATTGACACTATACAGCTGCAGATCATTTTTACTGTGACTAGAATTTATATATACACACACACACACATTGGAGAGTGACTTGATCAAAATTACTCAAAAAGAATTTAGCAAATATTTCTTTCATTTATAAGAGCAAATTATTATGGGTGTAAGTGCTGCAGTAGGTTAATGTAGCTCTTCATCTCTGAAGACCTCCACCCCTTGTTTTCCATAATGAATTCCTGTTTCGGCTATTTTAACTTGGTTGTCATTTATTGCTTCCCAAGCCATCAGTCATCTGCAGCAGTGGAGGGTGTTGTGGGCAGGCTCAGGCAGAGCTCTAGGAGCTCTGGCGTGAAATGGTTTGGGAAGATATGTAGAGAAATTTCTACGTTTAGATCTGCTTTGAATTCTCTCTGCCTATAGCAGTGGCGTTAGCTGCCTTGTTCCTACATGTGAGATCTTTGCTAATTTCAGTAATTACAAAGTGGAAGTTGTATTTATGTGTCTGTAGTATGAATGCTGACAATATTCTGTAGGACCATGATGAGACCTATAAATCAAACAACGTTGATTCTCTATAAACTGCATAATTTGCCTGTGAAGTATGTTGCACCCAGTCAATGGTGAAAACTGGTTTGTCATGCAGGGTTGCTAATTCCAAGGGGTTAACTGACTTTACACCCCAGTGCTGGAGTAAAGCAAATTTGGTTTTATTTTATCTCTTACATTGAAATTACTATTAAAAAATAGTGTTGTAGAGACATTACTGTGTTTTACAAAGACTTATGTGTTTCTGTATGCTTGGAGGGGAAGAAGGAAGCCACACTCATAAAATATGAGCTCTAGCACTCTAATTAGAAGTTTTAGGCAGTCTAAAGTATGTTAGCAAAAATATTCCAATACCAGTATGTTTCTTTAGTTAATCTTTAACATTTATTCTGACTTAAATGCCAACTGCCTCTGTCTATTCTGATTGGAAAGAATGAGATAAATCTTTTTGTGTTTTAGGCTAAAGGAATTGAAAGATGGTCTTCCTGTCATAGTGGGAAGAAAGGTTACTACTGGAAAAAAGAAAAGTAATGAAAAATACTAGAGTAGGGGAAAAAAAAAAAAATCAAGGATCCAGATTGAGAATAACTAAATAGCGAAGATTCACCTCAGTAGTGTAATAACTTCTTGAGACCTCAGTCCAGCAGAGCAAAACAGTAAACTACAACTGTCTTATATATGCTTGTCTTTCCTCTAGACCTTTATTAAAACAATGCATTCACACCATAGTAAGAGGCTACGGTGAAGCTAAAATTAAAATACATAGGTAACTCTTTTGAAAAGTATGTTGTGTATAGGTTGTGTGTGCCTGTGTGAAATTCACACATCACTTGGAAACTCAGAGTTTTCTGTCTTTGCTATTTTCAAGCTGTTACCTGTATAATTGTATTTTTATGGAACTGGAGAATTAGCACATAAATCTTTTAAAGTATTGTATGATTAATTTCCAGAATTAACAAGTAAATGCTGGGTTTCCTTTGACAGACTATTTCTGTCTGTATAATGAGAATAGCAAAAGGTTAGGAGAGGAGGTGGTGGATTTATGTGTTTGAGCACTAAAAATACTCTAGGGAAGGGGAACAAGGAGGTGCTTAAGGGCTACATAAGCTAAACGGAACTTCTTTACAGTACAATAGTCTTGTCACATCACTGTGTATCTGTCTCACTTATCTTTTCAAGGACACAGAGGTACTCAAATGTATTGAAATAGCCCATGTCTGGAGAAAAGCATGTTTAACAGAGTATTGTATTAATGACTTCATGGGATAGCAAGACCATTTGTTGATCTTGGCTGTCAGTTTATTGTCTTTCTCAGCCTTTGTTTATTTTGTGTACATTGGCTATTCAGTGAGTACCTTGGGACACAAATTGCATATAATAGATCAAATTTACTGGTCAAAGGTTAAGCCACTCTCATGAGGCTGCTTGCCTGTGATAGCATTGGTTTCTGTTGGCTTTGATACTGTATTTATTGCAGTAATATTGTAATGTCTTTGCGCAGTTAGTAATGCTCAATAGAAAGTTCTAGTGTAGTTGTTCCAGGTAGATGACAGCTTGGTGAATTTGGGCTGTCATTGACTCAAGCAGATTTCTTTGTGAGGAATCTTATGTGTTTAGAAAAAGCCAGACAGATTGAAACTGAGACTGCTCTGTTCTGTAGAGAGAAGCCCTTGTCTAGGGTGGCTTGACAGTTTATGGAATCAGAATCATTTAGGTTGGAAAAAGCCTTTCAAGGTCATTGTTCAGCAGTGTTTAGACCAATTCCATACTTAAGCTTCCACAAAGCTAGGTGAAAAATTTTGTTGAACATCTAGGTTTCTGTTTAGTAACTGCCATGCAAAATAGATAGAGACCTAAAACAAGCCTACAAACATAAAGGATGATATAGAAATCTGTGTATATGTCAGAGGAAATTTCATAGACAGCAGTGATCAGGGGAGGAGGAAAAATACAAAATCGAGTTAGTTGCATAAAATATCATGCTCATTTCTAAGCTCAAAAAGAAGATTGGAAATGAACCACTGAAGATTTTCACTCTGCTTGACCACAAACAGATTTTCACTCTGTTTGAAATAGTGAGCTTTAAAAATCAAGCTTTAAAAATCAAGAGAAAAAAATTAAACCCTGGTTGTGGTTTATAGCCTTCTCAAGGCCCCAGTTTTAAAGGCTGACCAAACAGAAGAGACAGAAACTGAAGTAAAACATGAAGGAAGAGGAAAAAATTGAACCTAGAAAGCAACTTAAATTGATATAGTGTCTACATGCAGATAATTGAAGCCATGAGATTTAATGAAAATTACCAAGTGGATGCTGCTATCAAGAATGAGACAGTAAGGCTTAAAAGATATTTATCTGAATGCATACAGGGAATTTTAGAAGCAAGATAAGAAAAAGAATTACTATGAGTTATAGAGAAAGGTATTCACTGACGGACAGCTTGAGCTATGGGTGTTTTCGACAACCTCTGGGAACCAAATTTCTAGGATAAACAAATGCTTTATAAAAGCATCTTGTGATCAATTGTATTGAATGGCACAGACAAGTTGCATTGAATCAACACAGATGACAATCTATTTGGCTGAGCAGAGGAGAATCATTACAGACCTTTAATACAGCAGTTTCAGTTTGATATCAGTCCATTTTGGAACATGGCCTTATAATGGTTGTGCTGGTCTCTTGAAAAAACAAAACTTTATTAAAGTCAATATACGGTAGCAGTTCTGAAATAGAACAAAGAAAGCTGGGAGAGCAACATAGTGAGCAGGTTTTATAATCTGTTTCTTTTAAAGCACAGCTAACATTGCTGTATTTAAATGACAACAGAAAAATTCCAGAAGCTCAGATTACATAGACATTAGCAGTGATGAGATTGAAGATAAAAATGTTTATTATTTCATGGCAAAAGTGGAAGGAATAAGGATCAGCTGCCTGGCTCATCAGATTTGATTGCAGAAAGTAAGAGATACCAACTGAGGTAGAGCATAGTGATCAGAAGGAAAGGTTTGGGGAACCTAAGTAATCGATAGTTATTTCAAAATAATGGAGAGCATCCTGGAGCTTGTCATCCTTCCTGAACTAAAAAATAGCAGATGTTCCAGAGATATGAATAGATCTTAAACCACAGAAATACAAACATGTAGTGGCTTTGTGTCAAAATTTTTCAGGTTTCAGTCAAAGCTTGGTGTGAATGTCATGTAAGACTTGTACTGGATGCGACCCACAGAGCATTCCTAGGTACATATAGCTGTGAGGTTGAAGTGAGCCAGTATAAAGTTATGACTAATGTTCTTTTCTTTTGGGTTGTAAGCATGTAAGAAAATTAGCTCTAGTCACAGCTCTGTGTAGGCTTCAGCATGCTGAATATTTTTTCAGATTTTCTGGGGAGATTTCAGCTTGAAACTGAGGGTTCACAAGGTGGCCTTCTACCCTGAAGACTGAATCAAAACTGTTATATTGAGATTCTGTGTTTCGTTCAGTAACTCAGTATTAGATTTACTTTTTTCCTTCTGAAATACATTTTTAACTGATAATCCTGAAAACTGCAGTCTAAGCTTAAAGATATTTCTACTACTCATTTATTCTCACTGGTATGCAAAGATTTCTGAGGCCAAATTCTTCCTTTATCTGCATCTTTGCAATCCCTTTCTCTTCACACGTGTTTCACAGAAATAATTCCAGATAGAATTTAGCCTTGTAATTCATTAAAAAGAATAAAATTCAGGGTTTTGTGTTTTAGCTTTGCTGGTTGTTCAGGGCTAAAAGAAGTAAAAAGTGGGAGAAATTAATTTTATTTCTGTAATAATAGATGGCTGAATTCCCAGAGGAAGCAGATCTATGAAGTACTATTTCTACCATCTAGCACTCAGTGTTGGGTGAGAGAGGAAACAGGATTTTTGTCACTAAGAATTTTTAGATTTTTCATACAATATCTTGCCTGGATTGAGACAGCAGTTCCAGAACTCAAATGTTCTTCATGGGATAGTTCTGAGAAAGAAAAAAGTCGAGTCAGTTAAAAATACTTATTTCTAGTCTCACTTTTCATTTTTAGAGCCTTTTAATAAGGCTTTAATAAGATGGATATTAATCTGAATAGTCACTTTGATAAAATCCCTAATAGCTTATTGTGAAAATACAAGAAAACTTGACAATTTTAAAAATCTCTTCGTGACATTATTGAAAAACAAAGAAAAAATTCTTACCAAATGAAAAACTGATAACCTCTACAGTCTGCTTGCTTAGTGAAATCTACCTTTCTAGAAAATATGAATGGTCTTTTATACTACTTTAGGTAAAGAACCATAGTGATTGCTGAACCCAAAGTTTAATATTGTAAAAAATGTCTGCATGATGTGACTGAAAAATGTGAGCTCTTTTATATAGTCGTTGCTGCTATTAATTCTAAAAATCTGGCCTGTGAACATACTGAAAAACTTGTAGGTGAAATCAATTTGTAATCCAAAATTGTGGGTGGTAAACTTCCGATAAGGCACTGACTTCATGGCTGTGAGGAGCAGATGGTGATGGCCAGTCAAGTCTCTGCTGCAACACATGAGGATTTGGTAGGATTTAGTGAGCACCAAAAGTGTTCTGAGGAAATCAAGAAGCCTGCTCAAAGTAAAACCAAATGTCGTGGGCTAATAGACAGACTCATAAGAAAGCCACTAAGCAGATTCATCTGAAAAGTTATACGAGGCAAATGAGCAATAAAGAATAATGGCAGCTTTCCAGGAGTGGAAAGAGAATATTAAACATGAAAATCAAGGCACATCATTGCCCTTCTTCGTGCCTCTTATTTTGTTGAAAGCGATGCTAACACTGTGTGTCTTCTTCCTTTAAAGAGAAGAATGCTAACTTAACAGCTTCCTCAGTAGTGCTGTCCTCTCTGGATCCCCCTTGGCCCTACCCTGTGTTCAGAGTGACCACAGTGCCCCATCCTGTTGAGTGAGACAGAAAGAAGTGCAGCTACCCTGCAGCAGCATTTGCCAGTCACTACAAAGGCTACTACCATATCATGTGGGTGACTGAACACAATAAATACAGTTAGAAGTAAAATAATCACTTTTCATTCTCCTCCTTTGAACCTTGTAGATTTTCAGATTTCCCCTGCCCATGCCATCCAAGAATGTACTTTCTCCCATCTGCCTCATAGAAGTCCTGATTTTCCTTTATCTTAACTGGTTACAGTTTGTGTCCATGTACAGGTGCCCTTGATAAATTTCCAAACTGAAAGTTGACATTATGCTTGTCATCTCTCAGCTCTATGTAAAGTGAAACAGACTTTCAAAAATCATTTGCAGAAGATTTGCTGTGACTACTGACATTTTCTGACAAGCCATTTTTTTTTGTAGACTTTCCCTTCTCTCCCCACCTCTCCCCACCTCCCAGTTAGGAACCTACGCTGCAAAGAGCAGAGATTTGGGAAAGTGGAAAGGTTATAAATCAAACTTTTGAGATGTTTTTTAACTGACCCTGGGTAGACATTTAGGTGGAGCTGATAGAAAGGTTGTAGATGTTCTATATTAAAAAGTCTCTTTATATTAGATGATACTATGTTCTGCATCTAATGATTGAGTAGTCCCCTGTGGAAACATGCTTTTACTGAGCTACATACAGAACAGTTTCATTTCATATTTCATCTACCACTAAACTAACCTGAAAAGTGTATAGGTAACCAGATCCTTTAGATGGAATGGCTGGCTTGATGTTTGTTTGATATAGAAGGTTTTTTTAGTCCTAGAACTTAACAAGTTTGTTCTGAAATGAAGCGACTGAAAATTCACTTGGAAATGTAGGCTACATAGACTTAAAAGATCAGCATGTAAGGTAGAGACTTTGTTCCAGTTACATTTGAGTTTTTTTTTATTTGCACCATGGAATGTAGACTGGTTTGAGGACAGGGGGTGTTCCTGGGGTTTTCTTGTTTGTTATTTGTTTAAATCCTGACCAATAATGATATTAAGCAAAAGCATCTATGGGCATTTGCAATTTCACTAAAAATGGGTAATGCTGTCACTGGAAGATGGCAAAAAATTGTAGAGACTCCTGTTAAATAACAAAAAGCTATTTTACTGTAAAGGTGATGGAGCAGTGGAACACGCTGCCCAGAGAGGTTGTGGAGTCTCCTTCCTTGGAGGTCTTCAACATGCCTGGGCATGTTCCTGTGCCACCTGATCTAGGTGAACCTTCTTCTGCAGGGGGGTTGGACTTGATGATCTCTAGAGGTCCCTTCCAACTCTACCATTCTATTATTCTATGATATTTGCAGCATTTGGAGTAAAACAATATGAATTGGAATTGAGTTTCAGGCTAGACAAGTGTTAATGTTAAATCTAATTCAATTTGAGGGCTTTGTTACAAGCTGACCCTTATGATGTTTCTGGGAATCAATAATACTGTATAGTGTCTCACATCATATGACAGCATCATCATTTGCCTTTAAAAAAACCCAAAACTTCACTTTTAATGTTTTAATATTTTAATAATGAGCATCTAAATTATCTCTGTAATTCATTACTCTCTCAGCTGTTAGATGAATATGATATGTTATGGTTTGTCATCATTCTCCATGGTGGCAAGTAGAACAGACTGGGGACTTAAATAGTCTTCCACTGCATGGGCTATAGCTATGCTGATGACTTGCTGTGAGATTGCATTTGCTTCTGGGATTTCTGGTGCATCAGAGTGTAATGCATTCAGTCGCCATGATGAGCAAAGGCTTCTGATAGTTTATGTAGGTATACTAGGGTAAAATGAAAGAGAAAGAACAAAGAATGAAAGTAGAGTGTTGCTTTTTTTTTTAACAAGTGACTAGTTGAGTACAAAGGAAAAAGTAGTAAAGTTATATTAGGAGAGGAACAAATATAATAGCAGAAATATTATACAGACATCTCTACATGAGTGTGTATGTAGATACATAATGTGAAATATAGTATAATCTTAACATTGTTATGGTACATACTTACGACTGCAGTGGCTCATTACCCATTGCATCAAGGATGCTCAAGTGTTTATTATGCTATTTACCAAATTATAGCTATTTCCTGAACAGCTGGCCTCTGCTGAATGTACTTCTATTCTGTCCATCTTTAATAACACAGCCTGCACTTTGGGGCAGAAACACAGTCTGGCAATGATCAGGAGGAAATAAGAGAGAAATTTATAATCTCTTTAGGTTTACGGTTTTACATTGTTTATTTGCCTCTGCCAAGTATTCGTTTAGGGAACTTGGGCAGCATAGGTCAGCTGAATTTCTTAGTGGATATTAGGAAGTGGGCTGAAGAGCAAACAAATCTCTGGTAAGTTTTATATAGTGGTTTGGTTTTTTTCAATCACATCTAAGATTTAGCTAATCTGTCTTGGGGAGTGTATTGCAATAATTTCAGTAAAAATCTATATACCATTTTATATACACCAGTTCTTTATTGCAATGTCTGAGTAAGTACATAAGATAGATTCTCATTAAATAAAACAGTTCTGGGAGATAGAGGCATTCAAAGGAGTTTGGTTTTTTTTATATTCAGACTGTTCTGCTACCAATGGGCCTGGTAGCAGTTTTGGCCTGGTATCTGAGCAAGGAAATACTCTCCAAGGGATGAATATGTTACCTTTTGAGGATAGGCTGCCATTGTTGACCTTGAGTGTAGCTTGGATGATTGTGTGTGTCCAGGCTCTCATCTGGGGCTAACACCTTCCTTGTAGAAGGGCCATTGCAATTGGGGATTGTCTATGTCTTTATAAGGTAAAAGGCAAACCTGCCAAAGGTATAGCAAGGGAAATATAGTTGTGAAGATTTCTATTGCTGATCACCAGTTGAATCTAGGTGTCCAGTGTTGTGAGGATTGGGGGTGGGGGGTTTTTTGTTTGGGTTGTTTATTGGTTAACTTTTCTGTAGGTTTTTTATTAATTGGTTGGGAAAGGAGGAAACAGTCACAGAATCTCAAGGGCTGGAAGGGATCTCAAAAGATCATCTAGTCCAACCCCCACTGTCAGAGCAGGACCACCTAGAGTAGGTCAGGCAGGAACTGGTCCAGGTGGGTATTGAATGTCCCCAGAGCAGGAGTCTCGACAACCCACCTGGGCAGCCTGTTTCAGTGCTCCATCACCCTCACAGTGAGGAAATTCTTCCTTGTATTTCCTATGTTCCATTTTGTACCCATTGCCCCTTGTCCTGTCACTGAATGTCACTGAGAACAGCTTGGCTCCATCCTTCTGACACTCACCCTTTACATATTTGTAAACATTAATGAGATCATCCCTCAGTCTTCTATTCTCCAAGCTAAGAACCCCAGCTCCCTCAGCCTTTCATTCTAAGGGAGATGCTCTGCTCCATCACCTTTGTGGCCCTACACTGAACTCTCTCCAGCACCTCCCTGTTCTTCTTGAACTGAGAGGTCCAGAACTGGACACAATATTCCAGATACAGTCTCACAAGGGCAGAGTGGAGAGGGAGGAGAACGTCTCTCAGCCTACTGCCCACAGCCCTTCTAATACACCCCAGGATGCCATGGGCCTTCTTGGCCACAAGGCCATATTGCTAGGTCATGGTCTTCCTGCTGTCCACCAAGACCCCCAGGTCTCTTTCCCCTACTCTGCTCTCTAACAGTTCATTCCCAAGAATTTATTGGTCGATGGATTAAGAGGCCTTGAGCTGTGTGAAGATAGAGAGCTGTGACCAAATTAAATCATGTAGAATCCTGATTATATGTTCAGTCACACATTACTTGGCAGATAAATTTTTTTATTCCCTTTTAGTAAATAAGGCATGAGTAGTTGGTGGGATTTTAAAGTTCATGAAAAATATCATTGTAGTCGTTGCATCTCTGTCATTAATGCTTAAACAAATTATCTGGGTTTTAAAAGCTATCTTAGATTAATGCTCAAAAAATAGACATATTTTTAAGAATCTGTCTCCTTTTTACTGTTTATAGTGGTGTAGTTTTTGCTTTTTTTCCCAAATACACAGGTCAGTTACACATACTGTGCCTCTTGCTTTGTAGCATTGACCCAAAGTTGAACTTGCTCAGTAAAACAGTGCTTAATCATATATGCGATTTTATTTTATTTTAACATTCAGAAAAATATCTTCAATAAGGTTTAGGAAAACTGTTTGGAATATAAAGGTTGGCATATAATACCTTCATTTATTGAAAAAATAGTCAGCTTTGTAGCTCAAAATGCCTTAATGTGACAGGAATGTGCTATAAAGCTAAATGAAAGGAATATCTTAATTTGTCACAGAGCACCCTTTGAGTTATTTTTTAGTTATTTTGTGTTCTGGATAGCTATACTTAATTTTTCACAGATAACATAGAATGAAGTCTTGTGCATGATGTGTTTTAGAAAATGAAGTTTTATTGTTTTCTTTTCCAAATATAAAAGTATTTTTTCTTAGTATGGAGGTAAATGCAGCACCTTGTAAGATTTTGGAACATCATTGTAATTCTGCAAAATGAATGTTCTCAAGATGTTAACAATCAGCTGCAGAAGCTGGACATTTCTTTGTGGGTAAAATGCATCTGGATCCTCTGCAGATTTTGCAGTTCCCCCTCCACTACCAAGGTCAGTACTTAGTACTCATTTCTCAGGTACTAGAGAGTACTGGTCAGGATAATTAAATACTTGAGTTAAAAGTACACTGAGAACAGACATGTGTTTAGCATTATTCTGTTTGGACTTTGAAGAACCTCCAGATCTATTTAGGATTTTTTTATAATGAAGACTTGAATACTCTTTTAAGGTACTTGAATCTACCCAAGACTGCCAATTTTTGTTTCAAACAGAGGTGCTCTCCAACCCCTAACTTCATGTATCTATATTTTATAAGGCTGGCAAATTCTGATTAGAGTGGATTTTTGGAGTGAGCATTCAAAGCCAACCTTCTTCTGTACTCTGCTGTGTCTCATAAAGAAAGGTTCTTCACATTAGTGATGCACTTAATTACATCTCAACAGTACAGTTGCTTTGGGTTTCAGACTTATTTGGACTGCAAAAGCGAAATGTAACAAATGTTAGCATCTGCTGTTCTCCTTCCCTGTCCCTCCCCGCCACCCATTTCCTCTCTCTGCCCCAACAAGAGTTCCTCTGTTTCATCCTTGCTGTGTGATTCAAAGTCTCGTCAGGGTACTTAAGGCATGTAGTAGCTTTAAGGCTTGAAGCAGGAGATTGGCTTTTCCCATACAAGATTCCACACTTGTTCTGTGAGTTATGGATTTCTACAAAGGTTAGCCACAATTATAACAGCACCGTTTTTTCTCCATGAAAAATAAGCTTGACACATCTGTCATGTCTAAGGGCTGGAAATTTAAGGTTTCATAGAGGAAAATGTGTCACTGGTGGTGTGTGTTTTCTGACCTAACTGTCCTAGAGATTTTTGTTTCATTTATCTCCTATACACTTTATATAATGAAGGAAGTCTCCCCAGACGTGATAAACCACAGAGTGTGAGTGAAACACAATGGTTTCAGTCAAGGTTTCTGCTAACCCAAGTTAGTTGTTACTCTTCAGTGAAAGGTGTTAGCTTTCACCTTGGAAACTAGTAATAGTTACTCTGTTCACAGACATTTTGTAAATTTTCACTGGCTACTGGTCACAATCTTGTGCTCAAATTTCTAAGATGCTGGGTTGTTTTTTTGTTAACTTTGAATCATAATGCTTTAACTCTTTCAGAAAAACAACCCCCTTGTTACTTGAATTTCTGGAGTTCTGTGATGATCACTGATGTGACTACCTTGATAGGAAATGCTGCAAATTTCTTTGTATCAGCCAGACTGTATTCCAAACATGCATGCAACACAATTGCAGCAAACTTGGATTACTACCTTTCCTGTAGAAATGTGTCCACGGCATGAAAGAGCTGCCAAAATAATTGAAGCAGAAAGCCTTCACGCTCCTGTGTTGCTCAGTTTATTATTACTAAATTATGTTCAAGAGATCCTCATTTTGTCTCCAGGTAGGATACAAAAATTGTAACCTAGCTAAAGATATTTCAGGGAGGGATGAGGAAGGTGCTGAAAAACATTAGTGATTTATTGAAAATTCAATTTAGCTTCCTTGAACACCCAACCTTGACATTAAGGTTGTTTTCCAGAGAGCTGGAAGTACTCAAAGTGGTCAGCTGTTGTGGTGTTAAGAACCCTGCAAGTCCTGGCTTCTCCTAGCAGGCTGCAGCTGCCACTGAGTAGCAGCAGTACTACTAGCAGTGGAGCAAAGCAAGAGAGAAGGGTCGTTGAGTTTCCTCCTGGCTCCCTTGGGCAGCTCCCCAGCAGACTGCTTGGTTGCTGCTCTGGATGGCTGCTTCCATGGCTCTGGGACCCAGGAGCGCAGAAATGCTGGGCTGCCCTGGACTACAGACAAATAAAGTCAGACTTCTTCCTGGGAAGTCAGGTGAGCTGCTGAGAGGCATATCGGAGGCCTTTCTTATTTGTTGTTACATTGATGTCAGACAGAATTTTTTCACTAGAAGAGGTTTAATCTCTTACAAAACCTTGACAGAATTTTTCCTTCTTTTTCTACGTGGGGCTGCACTCCCTACCTTCTTCATAGAGGTTGCCAAAGCAACAGAAGCCACACGCTAAAAACTCATCATTTAAAGCATGTGTGTAAAAAGAAAGACGTAGCAAAGATTTCTTTGGCATTGCCTAACGTTATGGATTATCTTTACCTACTAAACATTCATTGCAGGCATTTTTTATTTGTAGTGACCTGCATTTCTGTAAATCACAGAATCACAAAATGTTAGGGGTTGGAAGGGACCTCTCTAGACATGTAGTCCAACCCCCTTGCTCAAGCAGGTCCACCTACGTCAGGTCACACAGGAACACATCCAGGTGGGTTTTGAAAACCTCCAGAGAAGGAGGCTTGACAACCTCCCTGGGCAAGTGCTCCATTTTTCTTAAAGTAGAAGTTTTTATGTTCCAGCTTATGTCCATTACCCCTGGTCTATCACTGGACACTAAAGAAAAAAACTGTTGTTCCATCCTCTTGACATCCTCCTTTCAAATACTTATAAGTATTAATAAGGTTCCCCTGCAGTCTCCTTCAGGATGAACAGCCCCAGCTCCCACAGCCTTTCCTCTTAAGGAAGATGCTCCAGTCCCCTGATCATCTTGATGGCCCTGTGCTGGACTCCCTCCAGAAGTTCTCTGTCCCTCTTGAGCTGAGGAGGCCAGAACTGGACACAGTACTCCAGATGATGACTCACCAGGGCAGAGTAGAGAGGGAGCAGAACATCCCTTGACCTACTGCCCACACTCTTCTTGATGCATCCCAGGATGCCATTGGCCTTCTTGGCCATGAGTGCACATTGCGGGATCATGTTCAGTTTATTATCAACCAGCACTCTCTGCAGAGCTGCTCTCCAGCAGATCAGTCCCCAACTTGTACTGGCGCATGGGGTTGTTCCTTCCCAGATGCAGGACTCTGCACTTGCACTTGTTGAACCTCATGAGGTTCCTCTCTGTCCAACTCTCAAGCTGGTCAAGATCCCACTGAATGGCAGCACAGCCTTCTGGGGAATCAGCCAGTCCTCCCAGTTTGGTGTCATCAGAGAACTTGCTGATGCACTCTGTCCCCTCATCCAGGTCATTGATGAAGATATTGAACAAGACTGGCCCCAGAACCCATCCCTGTGGAACTCCATTGGCCACAGGCCTCCAGCTTGATTCTGTGCCATTGATCACCACTCTCTGGGTTCTGTCATTCAGCCAACTCCTGATCCACCTCACTGTCCACTCATCCAATGCACACTGCCTGAGCTTTCTATGAGGATGTTATGGGAGACAGCGTCAAAAACCTTGCTGAAGTCAAGGTAGATGACATCCACTGCTCTCCCCTCATGTAGCCAGCCAGTCATGCCATCATAGAAAGCTATCAGGTTGGTCAAGCAGGATTTCACCTTGGTGAATTTAGAGAGGTTTAATGTGGTCAAGGCATGACCCTGAAGGTTAATTACCTTTGCAGGTTTAGTAGTAGTTTGGTACAGATAGTAGTGATCTGACAATCACCTACATGATCCAGGAAAAAAAAAAAAAATCTGTGAAGAGAACCTGGTTCTCCATTGGGACTTTTCTGTGCTGCATCTACCTTTCTCGGACTGGAATATCATTATAGAATATTGATGCATATGCACATTTAACTCTTATCTTTTTTAGCTAAGCATAAACTAGAAGACTTCTTTTACCCTATCTGTGTAGGAGAGAGCAAGTGAGAGACTATGCTTCATATGATACACAATTGTTGTTCCTTGAGAAATAAGTGATAATAAATGCACTACTTGTGAAAGAAGTTTCACATTGCTGCAGGCCTGCAGCACTGATCATGTCAAAGACTCCTAACTGTGCAGACAAAACTTACATATCTATCATAGCATTACAAGCTGCTTTTATATCTGTGTGGGGCAAAGAACTTGTAAAAGATATTCCTTTTTATTTTAATGTTTTTAATTTCCTTTGCTGCTTCTGTGATGAAAGGGACTTCAAATTAAAGTATTTCACTACAAGGGTTAAATATTTTACTATAGAATATGTTAGGTTACAGGTAAGAGCTACTAGCACAACAGAGGATACATAAGCGTCAGTGAAGGTGATTTATAAACCTACAACAGCCAAGGCTTACAAACTAACAGTCATAAATATAATAATGAAATTGTTAAAAAATATGCAGTGTTTTATTATCTGGCTCTTTAGAGCCAGCTGACTTTTTAGAGATTAACTGTAAATTCTTCCATTATTTCTCCTGCTCAATCTGCTCCATCCCACACATGCAGGTGTTACAGTATTAGTTTGAAACAAGCTTTGGAGATGACCCTAGTTCATCTCCCTGGGGCTGTGTAAAGCCCGTGTAAACAGAATGGAGATGTATTACAGGCATTTATAATCATTCTGTGAGAGGCATAGGATTCAGTCTGGAGATGGGATCATGTCTAAGGTATGGAAAGCCTAATTGACAATGTGAAAAAAAATCCCAGCAACAAGTAACCTGATAAATGGCACAGACTGTTAATTAGATGTGTCTAAATTTACCAATTGTGTCAGAAAAATTAGGACAGTGGGAGCAATACGTCCCTAAGCTGCTCACTAAACAACTGCTGTACTACTTATTTATATTTATCTGATGAAAAAGTACGTGTTGAAAGAGTACGGGAGGAAATCTTTCTCTTCTCCCAAGGCCTCTGTGTCCTGATATTCCCTTGTCTGAACTGATCATTGTAATATGTGGCCTCAGGAAAGATTAAGCTGTTAGAGATCTTCGTAGTGCATGTACGGGAGGGATGGGGGGGGACTTCTAATGCTCAGGGAAGATGATTTACAAATTCCTATTTGTTTGGTCAGGAATTGGATTGGGCTGTTACGGATGCGAGAGAAGGAAGTTAAGTCTTCTACTTAGGATTCTTATTTAAGTATGTACATATTTAAATAAACATGTGTTGCAAAATGTGGGATATTTACATATTGATGTGATTATGTGCATATTTAAATGTATTTATAGCTAAGTAGTAAAACATTTACATAGCTACCTGAGAAAAGTGCCAGTTCCTTCCCACAAAGGACCATGGTTCCCAGGTGGCTTGCAGTCCTGTGCCATAGTGGTGAGAACCTGGCTGAAGAAGGTTGGGAGATGTTTCTTGCAGCCCCTCATGCTTGTACAAGTGCTGCTGTACCAGGCCCAGTTTTTGAAGTGTTGAGATATGTATTGGCTGCAACTGTGCAGAATGACTTGATATGTGTCAGGCAGGTGGTTGTGTGATTTTTTTGAAGGGAAGATCAAGAACTGAGCACAAGCTTCAATATTAATAAGAGGATCTCACAAGTGTTACTGGCTATAGAGCTAAGATGTCAAAGGGGAGATACTGGGATTATAGGAATGGGAAAGATCTAAATGGCAGGGGGGTGTACTACTGGGGCAGTGGCAAAGCACAGTGGTATCTGAGGCAGCTGGAAGGAATGTATTCCTGGAACAGCAATAGGACAGAGATCTCCAGCAGTGGCTAGTGCTCATTGCCTCTATCCAACTGCAGCTGGTTCTCTGCAGCTCTTGAAAAATTTATACCTTCAATGAGTTAATAACAGGAAAAAGTACTAACCTTGGCTAGATTTATGGAATATAGTTGAGTCTGCCTTCTCTGCTTCACTATCAAAGAGAGTATTATGGAATTCTAGGTTTGTATAAGTATCTTTTTGGTATTGAATAAAATTGGAGTGATGGCATTTCCGCTGCAAACACATTCTTCCTGTGAGAGAGGTGCTGAAAAGGAAAATTGGGCAGCAGCCTTGCAGCATTCTTTGTGAATGTTTAATGTACAAGATACAGTCTTGCATCTGTGGGGTTTATTTTTAAGAGTTCAGATGAAAAGTTCTAAGGATTTCTTGAAGTAAAAGTAGGTGGGAATAGAAACCTTCTGACTATTTATTATATCCACTTTTCTTCTACTTTGGCATGCACAATTTGCTCATTGCACAAAACAAGCTCTACTATACAATTAATGTCAGATCAAAATAGTTTTGTTTATTCTGATTTTAGTTCCATTTGTTCCAATACTGACTATTTTTTGCTGATAAAGAGAGGAGGAGTAAATAACCTTTTCTCAGTATGCAGACAGCATAGCTGAAAATCTGTTAATCTCATAGTCGCTGATATAACTTGTTACCTCAACCTTAACTTCAGCCTAAAACCTTCAGCCTTCGTCCATAAGAAGAAATTCTCAGGGGGAGATTCTATTTGCAGCAAACTGCTTCATTGGCAGCCCAGTTGCTGCCACATTCCAACTGGAGCTCTAGGCTTTTCCTATCTCCTAACCCTATGGATTGTCATATTTTTCAGGTGATCAGAGGGCTTCCTGAACCTTTTGTGCACAACAGCAATGTTGTTTTCTTTTCTGTTTTTAGTTTGTTCTGGAAGAGGGTGACAGACAGAAACAGGAAGAAGTCAGAGCAATGCAAATCCAGGCAACTAAATAAGTTTTTGCCATCCATTCTTGTCTTTTTCTCTGCTTTGCTGATAAGGCCTCTTCTCAAGTAACAGAAGAATCTCTTGCTGTTACGACATGTCCATTCCAGTTCGGAAGTGCTACTGTTTTATCAATAATCACTTTTCTGACATGTTACAGGACAAAATTCCTTCTTGCTTTGGTGCAAAACCTTAAAAAGCATATGAGGCAGCTGAAGAGAATTAACAGTTGCTGGAGCTTTGGGAAAGCCAAACTTTTTGTCTTTGGAAATCACCATAGATAAGCAAAATTAAGAAGGGCTAAGGAGAGAGCATGTTTTACACTGGTGGCAAAAGCCTGTTGAAAGCACCAGATTTTCTAGTTATGCAGGCTTTAATGAGCTTTGGAGAGTCGTAGGAACTTATTCACTAAGTTGGTTTAACTTCTGCTCTGTTGGAGGAGTGGAGAGATCATACAGTTTACATAATTCATAAGAGAATTATGTAAACTGTAATTCATAAGAGAATTCATAAGAGAAGCCAGACTAGATCTTACTTAACACTGATCTGTCCCACTGAGTTCATCCTTCTTTTCTGTCTTAGTGTTTGATGACTAAGGGGGCAGCTTGCACTTTTAAAATTAGTGCTGTTTTAAAGCATTTACATTGTTGTGTAGTTCATCTTATGAACTTTTAGAAAGCTCTAAGCATCTTCATAGTCATTGTCATAGACTTTCTGGCTATAATGTCAATCTGCATCAGCGCCTTCTTACCATGTCTGTCTTCTATCACATACAGAAAAATACAAATTAAAAAAAATTGAAGAAAGTCTGGACCTGACAGTTCTCCAGTACAGTTCACATACATTGGTCCCCGAGTAAGAAAATGTTCCAGTCAGTCTCAAAGTGGAGGATCTTAGCTGATCTTAACATAATGAACAGGTATCAAGGGAAAAGCAGTCTAGTGGGCAGCCAAACCCCCAGCCTTAACAGATACCAACAGCCTGAGGCGCACATGTGAGAAGAGGGCTGAGCAAAAATACTCAGCTGTATGCCAGATGCCTTCTATAGATGCTGTGTGAAGGATGAGGATGTATTGTGGTGACATGGCTTAGATGTGGCAGAAGTTTAGGTGAGACAATTTTAATGATATATTATGATTTTTATCAGAACTGAGATCTCAAAGAATGGAGCATCTTGCTGGCCAAAGGGTCTAGAGACTAATGGTGAAGGCCACTAATAAAAGGAATTTAAGTAGGATTTAACTTCATCTTGAATATAGATTGCTGAATTTGGGTCCTGATTTCCTGGTATTATGTTCAGAGAAGGAGAAACACTCCAGTTACTCAGGAACGACTATGATTGGATGATATGGGGTCTAAGAGCTTGCTTTATGTCTAGAACATAAAAGGATATGATAAAGATTGGTTAAAAAAATTAGATCATTAGTAGCATATGTGATCTGATTAAGTTTAATCCTGTGCTTAAGTTACTATTTGATGATGAGATGCTTCTCCTGATTTGTCTTAATGGTTTTCCTTTTCGAAGGACTTTCCATGTCTTGATAAAGTTGCATTGAGATTATTTTCAAGCATTTTTCTGTCTGTCTTTGATATTTGGGAAAGTAACGCATCTGAGAAATATCTTCTTCTGTTGAAAGAAGACGTGAAGTTTCTCTGGTGCGATTACTTGAATACCACAGGTCAAACACAGTGTTTGCATTTGTTCTGAGAAGTTGTTCTGTGAAATGATGAATGCTTCATCTAATGGGGGAATTAAAAAGATGGGCTAGAATGAAATAGATCTTTCTTCTTTGATTCTGCCTTGGGGAAATGACTATTCCTTAGCACATGTTGTGATTGGAACCATGAGGACACGTAAAGCCTGTGCTCTGTCTCCTAGGGTGTGTTTAAATTCAGGAGAGTAACTACTGGGAAGAGGAGAACTTTTTCCCGGATGGGAGGTTGTTCAGGCCTCTCTGTATATTTGATTTTGACTAGTTGTGCTGATAAGACGAATTGGAACGTGGTATCCTCTATATACATTTTTTAAAAAGCGTAGTTAACAGAAATAAAATTAACTTGCAGGTCAAGATATTTAATGCACAGATGTTAGTGATATTGGACATCTTGTCTTGATACTAGCATTTTCTGTTCCCCAGCAATCTTCTTATTCAACAGAAGTCACATAGATACTTAATATTTGTTCATCCCACATGTATGTTTTCCCTGCCCTTATTCACTTAGGCTTAAATACCACATCTGAGTTCTTTTGTATTCAAATCAACAAAAATCAACCGCATGGTTGCAGTTAAATTTGTTAAATTATTAATTAAATTATTACATTCATCTGCACAGTGCAGTTAAATATATTGTTTACTTTCTTTCCTTGTCCAGGCATTTTGCTTCTCAGACTATCCATTCCCCATTCAAGATATTTCTCAAGCAAGAGGAGAACCTTTAGATTTCTCCCTTTCTTTACCTTTCACTTTTCATTTCATTTCCAAACAGTACCAGTCACATTAAATAAGACAAATTTCTCACTATTCTCTGCGTAACATGAAAGTCTCTTATTTGGAAAAAAATTTCAAGCAATCTGTAAACACTGGAGATTTTTGTTAAAAGTTTCCAACAACATTACTGGGGCATTAACTGAGTTTTACTACTCTGCTTATTTAGAGAATATGTCAGCTAATTGCCAGAGGAAGTATATCTAACAGAACAAAAGATGTAGTTGTTAATTCCAACTATTGTGAGTGGATTTGGGATAATATTGGTTTGTTGTGGTTTTTTCCAGGTGTACAGCTTTCAAGTTATTGAAATTCAGGTCCTTGGATTTTTTATGATGATTTCTGCTTTAAATTCCTATGTGCTGTTCTATTAATTTTTTCCAAGGATCACTGGACTGTATTTGTAGTGATACTTGTTTATTCAGCAGCAGCTAGAAAAGAGGCAATGTTACAAGTGAACAGCTATGTATAAGTGAGACAGAAGATGACAGGAAATTGTATGACTGGAGGGAAAGATGTAAAAGGGTTTCATTTCCCCACATGAGAAGAAAACCAAAATTAAGGCCAGGCAACTGGGCTTTTTAGATAAAAGACCATGACAAAGTAACAACATCATGGCACTACAAATCAGTAAGTTTTTTTCTGAAATTCTGTACATCTTTGGTGCAATTGCACAAGAATAATACATGAGCACAAAGATGACTCAGTTATCATGACCAAAAGAATAAAAATCTGTTTTAAATGTTGTATCTAATAAATTGAAAGAAGTAGTGGTATAAAGAGATCAAATAATGAGTGGTATATAGTTGTAAATTAGGCACTCTTCACTCTTTCCCATGACAGAAGATGGGATACAGCTTAAACTTGACTATAACTAATCATTTTGATTTCAAAATCCACAAAAACCTTATGGCAGAAGAACTCGGCAAAGGCAGGCTGAAGTTCATCTTCCCTGACATGACCACTTCCTGCCCTCCTGATGTTTTGTGTCGTTTCTACTGTACCAAGGAGAACAGAGAAGAACTTCCTCTTGAGATTTGTAGCAGAAGTTTTTGCTTAATTAACTGGCAGAGGGGCTGCCTGAGAGTGACAGACAGTGCCTCCATTAGTCCCCAAGTGAGTGGTGTTAATTTCCTGCAAAATACTGGGAAACATATTCCCATCAGTATGTCCACATAGCTCTTACTGATGCTAATGGCAGATGGGTTTCAAAGGGGAAATTGCTATCTGTGTGTCAGGGCTGTATCCCATATCAGTGAAAGGTGGAACTGCATCATCTCACAGGTTCGTTTTTTTTTTTTTTTTTTTCTGGTGTGCACCTTTCAGCAATTTTCATTGTTTTTTCCTCTGTTGCTACAGTTACCATAAGCCATGTTTTCCTAAGAAAACCACAGAATAATATCGTTTCAGTTTTGTCAGTATGCCACATAAAATGCTGTAAAGCTGGAATTTCTGGGAAAATGAGAGGGAATTTTGACAAGTCAGACTGATTCTTCAGGACTTCCTCAAAAATAGTACTGAATTTGTTACATGTAGACAACTGTCTGTCTGAAAGCTTCCTTTAGTACGATATGAAAGTGATTCAGCCCCCAATCCATCACTGGAAAGCTCTGCTACCATCCAAGACGCTTAAAGGGATCACATTTACAGTTCTAATTTATAGCCACTGTTTTGACAGGCAAACAGATTTCTCCTGCCAGTGGCTTCATGGAGTTGGCCTATAGACCTTACCATTAGCACAATTATACTGAAAAGAATATACAAGCTAAAAATAAATCTGTAGGGAAGGATGTTAACCACAAACTGCTATGTCTAATTAGTAATCTACAATAGGCAAGGCCATGGAGGAAAGGTATTATTTATCAGAAAGACTGATTCTGACAGTTTAAAAATGCAAAACCATCTATTATTTATTATGCCAAAACACATCTTTCAAAATACAATATATATAACTCCACTCTTATTTTGGCATTGTTTTGAATGTTACTGCTTTGTAAAAATGTTAGCTATAGTAGAAGTGCAGAGGTGGAATTTGTGATGCTCTGACCTTAAAAGTTCATTGTGGAACCTAAAAACAAGTCGTCTTAGGTTTTCTCTTTGCCTTCACAACCTAACTTTCCTATTCAAGAATGAACTCTCTCATATAAATCTTCCTCCAAAAATAGTCTCTTCACTGTATACTCAGTTCAGAATTTCTTAAGCACTATAGAGCTCAAATAAAGGCTCCTGCATCCTGCTGAGAAAGAGCATGGACCAGTTTCAGTAGCTCAGCTTCTGTAGAGATCTGTGCATGCCTGCACTGCGCGCTGTTGAACAGTGTCTCGAAGGCAAGAGTACTAGTTCCCAAGACACATTCCTTTTGTGCAGAATCTCCAGGAAGAAATATTTCTGTAGCGGTAGTGCATATGAAAGGAGGGAGAAGAAGGAAATGAATGAGGAGAGATGGGAGAAAACAATAAAGAGAAAGCATCATAGCAAACTGGTCGGAGAATGAAGCAGATACAATGAATTCATAATGTAATCTATAGCTTTGAGGTGGACAGTAGAAAAAAAGAACAGGACCTCTTAAGCTGAGAAAGTAATTTTTACCATTCATGCCTCAGTTCCTTTGTTTGTAGAATGGATATGAGGTTCTATGCTCATTGTTAATTGATCTGCATTCCCTTAAAGAATGGAACTTTGTTAAAGGCAGGGGTGTTGTCTCAATCAAAACATAGGTGAGTCCTCTGTATTCCTGCTGTTTTTCATTGGAACCTGCAATGAGCAGGTGCAAATGTAGCAGGTCTTTGCTTTTGTTTTGTAAATATCATGTATTTCATTTGCCTCATAAGTTTTGTATCTGCAATTTTGGTGATGTCACAGTTACACATTGTTTTTCCATAGCCAAGAGGGCTAAGCAAAAAGTTTTGTAATGCAAGTGGAAGTTCTCATATGTGAGTGGCTCAGTAGCTGAAATGCAAAGAAAAACACCAAATACCAAGAGAGTTATTAGAAAAATGAAAAATCCTTCCCCTTGCAAACTTGCACAATACATACATATGCTATACATACATAAGTAGTTGATGCTTTAGTGAGTTCTGGGGTCATGTGGTTAGTAGAAGAGGAAAGAGAAACATACAGGAGAGGAGGAGAAAGCATGAAACACATCTGAAAAAACTTGGCAGATGATTCTTGTCATTTGGCACCCAAAGAGCTATCTTTTATCTCCCTTCAGTTGTTCTTTTTGCTGTCCCACCTTCAAGTGGTTCTCGGTTACCTGCAGAGAGCTGGAGGTGCTAGAGGAACACTGAGGAATGCTGGCTCTCATTTGACTGCAGAATTGCCAAACCCACATCTGAGAGAACCTTGGTCAGCAAGTAGTTGTGGAGGGGCAGCTGGCAGCATCTGGAAGCTGCACAGGGAGTCTCTGCCTCCTACTTTGTCTTACTGACTGAATCTTAAAGGTTCAGTCAGAAACTGATTTTTTTTTAATCTTTTTCCTGCATGACAGAGAGTCATAAATTTCTGGAAAAATTAAGAGCACTTAGCTTGTCTCCTATTTGTTGTGGACACATGAGAAAATAGGTAACTAGGAAATAGGAATTAAGAAAGCAGAGTCAAGGGCTTAATACTCTGGTCTTTTTCCTCTGCTTTGAGCATGGAATCACCATGCCTCAGGCATGAGTGCAATTATCATGTTCCCCTGGGGTTGGCAGGTTGGCATTTGCAGACTCCATACAGAGTAGGTCGTAGCTATGTTTCTGTGCACTGTCTGGGACAGAATTAGTGTTCACTTCAGAAGACCTTACTTGCACATAGGGAGTGAACCAAGAGGGGAAAATGGTTGATGCTGTATGAGAGTAGAGAAAAATAAGAATATGTGGGAATAATTCCTTACTTGGGTGGAGGGTAATTCCACAGTCTGGTGGACAAGTAGATGGGGCTTGTTGCATTGTACAGACTGTAAATCCATGCCCTACCATCCTGTGATTCTGGTGAAGCTGTAAATCACAGCTATTACTGCATTTTTTTCTTTATTGATGTATGTGATGTGAGATGTAGAATTATTGTACTGGTGACCGAAAACACCAGCAACATGGTCACAAGGTGATTGAAGCATCATTTTGTGGAAACAGATGTGTAGCTGTCATTCAATATCATAACTTTCCTGTTCAGATAATAATAAAGGTTAAACCCCTCTTTGTAAATGCTGTCTCCAACACTCAAACTGCCTCAGCATGTTTTCTAAAAATAATTTCCTTGACCTACGAAGGATGACTCTTCATACCTGCCTTCTTTTGTCTAGTGTCAGATGAGAGTTATTCCAATCCATTCAGTAGATGGACTTTGTTGTTTTGCAGCAGCCACTTCTAACTCAAGTGGCCTAAGTCTTAGGGTACCATCATATTCCTTGGGTTTTGTCTTTGGTCATTTCATATGCTGCAGAAGTAATATTTGAATTCATACAGATTTGGTACAGGTGTACAGAACTGCCCCACTAATAAGGACTTCCTAATACCTAATTACCAGAATGAGTTACAGTATCTCACTTCTATAGAAATTAAGAGCAAGGTCTCCAGTTTAAAAGTAAGGCTATGGGGTGTAAAGGCTTGTGGAAGATGATGGTTCAAAATATTTTGGGGTGATTATCTAGATCGCCTTTGTTCTGCAGTTTCTGGGCAGAAGAGTTAACTCTTGCATTTCACTGAAGGCCAACAGCCTCCAGTCTCTTTTCCAATACTGAAACACAGATAATATCCAAGACAATGATACCAGCAATGAAGATTTTCTTTTATTTCTCTCCACATAGTTGGTAGTCTCAGAGTAAACTTCACTGTGTAATTTAGGGCTTCTGTTTGACATTTGTTTTCTGCCTGTGACCCTCTCCAGTGAAGATTATAGATTATTTACCTGTGAGGTGTTACAGCAAGTAGCTTCTCATATTTGGTGCTGGCAATTCTTTCATTAGGCCTTAAGTCTGTGAACAATGGGATGATACAAACATTAATACAAATGTGATTAACTGTCTTTTCTCAGCTTTATTTGCTTTGTTCTACTGATGCCTACAAGTTACATAATGAGTAGCATGTACAGGGTATGCATTAAAGGCAGCTTCCCAATTGTAGTAGGCTTCATGGCAAATTTATTTTCCTTTTAGCCAGTCTTTAGTAGGGAAAAAAATGCACTGTTGATTTATTTTGAATCAACTCCTGGAAGGCTTACTAAGTATGCCATGTGGAAAGCTCCTTGAAGTGCTGAGGGTTAATACTCTCTGCTCTTAATTTCAAATTCCAGATAAATATGGTTTCAGCTTTGATCTTATCTGGACTAATTCTTTGTCACTGTACTAATTAATTCAGCATGCTGCAGAGAAGATGCTAATTTGGGCATCAAAGAAATAAATGGGTGGGGGGGAGGTTGTGTTTAATCAGAGTTGTTGAAAAGATAAGTTTTATTCCCATTGGACTGTATCTGGAAGCTCAGTCATTTTAGTCTTGCTCCAGCAGTCTCATACAGTAAATTTAAAAACAAACCCACAATGCAAAAAGGCACTTCTTCACTTAATGTTGACGTAGCAGGAGCAGCATATATTAATGTTATTCATGTGAATTTCTTTATATTTGTGTTTCCTACATAACTTCATCTTTTCCTGTTAACTGTAACCAGTTTAATTCTGATCACAGTAGCATGAGTTATCTTCCAAAACAATTTGAAGATGGCTAAACATGAGGTTACTCGCTTCAATGAAGTTTAGCAAATTTGCAAAATATAAGTAATAATTTTAGCACAGGACATTTTAACAAATTGCTATGTGCCTCCATTGATATAATAAGTCAGAGCCTGGTCATTTTTCCCTTTTCCTGGGAACTATTTTTGATTGCCTTAGCTGCCCTATTGTTCAATAAGGAAGTTTGGTGCTGCCCTGGGAGTGAGCCCAGCAAGTGGATGAGAAGGGAGGCAGCAGGCTAGCTGAGTAACTCCATCCTGCAAGCAAACCTCACCAAATCTAGTTAAAAGTGGGGTTTCTGTCTTTATTTTCCAAATCCCTTTCCAGCTTACTAACCAGTATTGGTGTTGTATGTGATACTGCCCTGACCAGCAGTGGTGTTCCCATTCTACCCCTTCTTCTGCTTTTCCCCAGAGGTGGAGGCATTACCCACCTGGGAGCAGAGAACAGAAGAGGCTGAAATAGCCCTCTCCTGTCTTCATCTTATCATGACTTTTCTCTCACCTTGTCAAGACACAGAGGCTGGGTCAAAACCTGCTCCTGGGCAAGGCTTTGTCATGAGGAGGTCTTGCTGCAATAGATCTTTTACACTGAAGTATCTTGATCACTGAAGCTAAATTCTCAACAGAGGGAATGCAGTCGACTCACTGGGAGCAGGGAGCTGGCAGTGGGGCAAAGAGGAGATGCTCATCCCTCCTGGCTCTCAGCGCCCCCTGCAGAGCCCTTGATATCTGAAGTTGAGCTTGTATCATGGAAGTACTTTCATCATCTTGCGTACTGGTGAAGATTTGAATGGTGTTGCCTAGCCCTTGTTGTGTGTGCTCTGTTCTCAAAATGTCAAAACATGTTTTACCAAAACATGTTCTCTTCTTTCTGTAGTTTTTTCAGCTGTTGCAAAGCTCTTGGTCCCACTGGTATAATACTCAATGGTATACTTCTTCCTAATAAGTAAACGTTTAATAACAAACCTTTTAGCTATTTAGAGAGCCACTAAAACTGTAAAAGACATATTTCATTAATGCTGCTATTAACGTAAATGTAAAATGAGCCTGGCCTGTAATCACCAACAAGTCTGACTCACTAAGGAACTTTACGGTAATGCTTAATACTCTGTAAAAGTGTATGTATGAAAGTGATTAATCAAAGCACAGCGCTGCTTCTGGAGTATTTCTTGTGCTGTGAAGCTGAGTGATAAAATAACTTAAAACACACAGCAGTAGTGGCAGTTAATAAGCTTTTTATAGTCCCAGTGTGGACCTGAAAATCATACCTTATTAGTATCTTTATCTTTCCTTCTCACTCATTCATTCTTACTCACATTTAAATTTAATTTTAAGGGTTATTTCTAGTCTTTCATAAGGGAGCTGCTTTAATAATCTCAGCATTTTTCCCCATTTGCTGTGAAATGACTAGGAGTCAGAGCTTTTGTTACATGTACCTTACAAATCACTCTGGTTTTTTACAGATCATTTCTGGAGATGTCAAGATTTTATAACATTGTTAGGCTTTGTATCTTGCTTGACTGTGTCATAGGCACTCTTGAATTATTTCCCCACAGGTATTTTCAATTCCATTATGTACACTGTTAGCTGCAGTGACACCTACTGATCTAGGGCAACTGACTTAACTAAGAAATCCAAATTGCTGAATTTAGTCAGCAGCTGCTTAGGGTTCCACCCAGCAGATGTTTCTCCTGCTTAGAGGTCTGGGACTTTATAGACCTGCCTACTTTTTAATCCTTGAAGCAAATATCAACACGTTTGAGATCTGGAAGCTCACACCTCCACACAGAAATGAAGTGTTGCCATGACCACAGCTTTAACTCTTGGATATAACATGTTTATCCCAAGTATAATAGAGCAGGTCTATAGGAGGTTGACTTTAACTTTTATCCCTTGGAAGCCTTGAAGCACACATATGCTTTAATGCCATAGCCAATAGAGTGGTAATAAATACTGCAATAAGACAATGCACATTTGGTATTCAGAAACTTCATTCATTTAATTAATCTAGTTATTTGCAGGACACCCTCTGAAAGTAATAGAAATAGGGTAATTCCTTGCTCTTGCACAGCATGTTTTCAGCTGTTGCATATGAGCTTTTCCCATAAGGAGAAGGTGATCTGATGACATAAAGAAAATCTCTTTATGCTTTTGTTTACAGGAGGACTATGCTCTGAGTAGTTGGAATATTAATTTTCTCAGCTGAGAAGTATACTAAGTTATTAAGGCTTTAATGTATTTAACCATACTTCCCAGGCATTTACAGTGGATAATCAAGAGAACTAGGGCACTCAGCCTGGGAAAATACAGATTTATTTCTTACTGTCATTATGATTACAAGTGGCTTCATTTGAGACAAATTGATTATAGATGGATGTAGAATGAGAGGATAGAGCTGATCCATTCGTTTTCACATCCATTTGCTACGTACATTTTTCACAATAATGGTTCTGTCAGATACTAAGTTGAAGAGAATTTTACTGCATGTTGGATAGCAAAATAACCTTTTAAAAATTTGTATGACATACATTTTTTTGTTTTCTTTTTTAATTCTTCCGACAATAGCATTAATATGGAAGACAAATTTTACCATAGTACAATTATTTTTTGACTGGAGAATTGGAAACTTTAAATCCTAAAGCCATTCCATTTTCATAGAATTTTAATATGGATTTGATAAATTCAGTAGAATAATTTTGATAATAGATTTTATCAGTGGAGGGTCTCACGCTGATAGCAGTGAGAACATGATCAAACCCTCTTGGACAGCAAGTGGTTTTGTTACTCTTTTTTTGGTTCCTATAAGCAGTAGAAAACCATTAAGCCTGTAGAGCACAAACTCATGCAAAATTACATCGGTTGAAAGTTAATTTTGTCATTGGAAGCTCATGGCAATGAGAATAAATAGTGAGCAGACCATAAATTTTTAGGACACGGTGTATAAATTCAGGCAAAGATGATACTGGTTTTATTTGTAGTTTAATTCTATCTGCTCTAGATTGATTTTCTTAACAGTGTTAAATTTTTTCCTGCTTTTATTTTTCTAATGTTTGCAAGATTTTTGTTGAGCTGCAAAATGTATTACAATAACAATAAAAGCGAATTGATTGTTAAGGTACAGCAATCTGCAAAAGAGGCCAAAAATCTGAACATTTCTTGAGCTAAATGTGGTATACTTAGTGTAACAGGTAAAAATTGTAAGCTTGTACAAATCCCATTTGAAGCCAAAAATAGCAAAAAAGCAAAACTTGTTTTCATCATGACCAACTCAGTATTCTCAATTTATAATTGCACTAGTACTTGCTAATTTTGTGTCCAGAACAACTTTACCAGCACTATGTTTTGTTAAGATTTGTTTACATTGGCAGTTACCACAATCCAAATTGTCACTTTATTTCATTTAAGATTTATTTCCCCAGTAAGCAAGAAATAGTATCTAGACTTTGAAAGGAATGTATGTTAAAGATTGAGGTTTTTTTACATTTCTCTGGAGTACGCAACACATCCAACTTCAGCTCCCTGCAGCAATACAAAATGCCCAAGAATAATGTTTTCAAAATCAATACATAGTTCAGTCGACTATGAGACTCCAAAAACCCATAATTGAAACTGTGGGAGAAAAGCAGGCAACCTGAATATAAACAAAATAACAGAGTTGGATTATGACCAAGATGCAAGTGCTAATGCAGCCTCTCTTGAGAAAACTGCCATGAGACCGTCCCAGCATGTGCAAGTGTTTGAAAGCCAGGGGTGTTTCAGGTGCAGTTCGCTGGTGCTCATCCCTGGGCAATTTATTATTTGTCTGCCTGACATCCCTGTAGAGAGCAATATATGCAGAGTTTCATCTAGCTTTTCTTTTTCACCTGGATTGTCTTGTATCTGTGAGCCCTTCTCACTGTATATATACAACCTCTGTCTCTCTCTTGTGTTTCCTGACTGCTGCCCTCACTGCTGCCTCCACTCTCTGACAGGGTTTGCAGTTCCACAGTCTCTTGGAACTGCCAGAACTCAGAAAACAGCAGTGCTACTCTATACTCAGGAAAAGCAAAAGCACAGAAAGTACCTGTTGTCTTTCTGGAAGCACTGAAACGAGTAGAGACGATAAAAAAAAAAAAAGTAAGATTGTTTGTAGACAAGGCACATGTATATTTTGATCACATGATCCCTCAAAGAATGTAAGACACCATCTATCTCTATTGCCACACAGAATTAAAAAAAGGAGAAAACCCTGCACTGATGTTTGACTCTCTCTGCTCCGCAGTACAGTCCATGGCAGAGCCATGATGAATCATCTCATGTTATTACCTGTAGCATTTTCCCTTCTCATTAGCACCACGATACATGTCTGTCTCTCACGCTCATCATTCCCTTTCTAACCAAGTTCTGCTTGTCTCAAAGACTTGCTGCATTTGACCACAAGCTCATAATTATTGATTAAATAAACAAAAAAAAAATTAGGTCATTAGCTTATAAGCCTGACAGAGTATTTGCAAGATTTCTGCTTTTGTCAGAGGAGAAACCTAAAGCCAATGATTTACAACTAAAGTATATGCACAGTAGTTCAGCTCTTCCACTGGAGGCAGTTTGAGCTGAGATGAAAAATAAAAACGGTAAAAATAAAGATCACCAAGGCAGTGTTGCAGACTTTCATAGAAGAGTATGTTGGTTTCAATCACAGTAATTACTTTGCAGTATGGTATATTTACTGAAAAAACCATTACTTTTTGTTACATTGTTGTCATGCATGCAAGGGCATATTAATTTGCATGGGAAGACACAAACTGATCGTTTACTTATTTGTGGAACTGAGAATTTCAAATTGGGAAAGAGAACTGGAGAGTTTTATACTTTCTGGTCCCCATTTCATGACCATCACGACCAGATTTGCCATACTTGACCCCAGTATTCTGTCTAGCTCTATCAGAAGTGAAATGTAGCTCCCAGTTCAGCCACCTTTCATAGGCTGCATAAAGCAGACTTATATTATGCATACTTGTAGGGTATATAGAATAGTGAGACCTCCAAAGTGATTGAGGTCTCTGGAGGACTTTCACAGAATAAATATTGCATGATGGTATATTACTAGACAGAAAGAAAAACCCAGAAATACTTTAAAAAGAACTCTTATGAACTGTCTCGCTGTATACTCTCAGAATATAGCAAGATTTTTATTCTTTCCAATTCATCTTCATTTGAACAAAGAACAAGTCCTTAAATTAAGGCCAGACATGAGTAAGAGACAATAGTTACTGATAAGAGTGGGACACGTGGTCCGGTCTGGGTGCTGACACCACAGCCACTGCACGTTACTTTCAGAGAGCTGTCCTGTGTAAGAGCCTTCAACTACTTCAAAATATGCCTTACTAATAATGCCTTGCATTTCAGGTTTGGTGAGGCTTTTCAACTTGGTTTCAAGCAATAGCTTTCAAAAGTACAGGGTCCAAATCAATTCATACCTGGTCCTTCTGATTGCATATGGCCCATTTAATACTGGTAACTTATTTTGCAGTGTGGGAAATGGATGTATGACCAAGATAAAAATTCACAGTGTTTTAATTGCCTAAAATTTCTGTGGTTTATGACACATAAGTACTGTTTTTTCTTCTAGTACTTATTTCCTCCTAACTCCTTCCTTGATATCTTAAACAGATTTGGAAAGAAAAAAGAAGATAAAAGTGGGAAAACAGATCAGAAGGGGAATCCAAAGCAAGGCATGCTTAAAGAAGAGGAGCTGGAGAAAATGAAAGATGAACACGAGAGGTGAGTAAATGGTGGCAGCATCATCAGATGAAAAAAATCAGAGCAAGGGATTACTTGAAGGGACAATCAGTTAGCCTGGCTGGAGATGTCACAGACCATGCTTGCTGGCAGGCAGGTCCAGGCAGTGCAGAGCTTTAGGCCAGTCTCCTGGTCAAGTCAAGGCTGCTATATGACAGGAGCTTGTCTGTCTCCTGCATTTTTTTTTTTTTTGCATTTCACTGTGGTAACTGCCATTCAGATCCCAACTTCTGCTAAGATGGTGAAGATAAATTCCTTCAGAACCTGTTTCACCTCTGCCTGTTCCTAAGACCAGATGACTTAGAGAAGAGAAAAAAAAAATGCTAAAGCAAAAATCTCCTCCCTTCTCTCCTGCCAGCCTCTGCTGTGTTTTCCAGCACTTCAGACCTCTTTGGCTCCATCTGGCTGTGCCATCAAATGGTAGTTTTTGTACTTAGGTATATTCCTTTTTGCAGTGTTTGCTGGTTAGCCACATGTTGCAAAAATATCTACTCAACAAGTGCTGGGTATGCCAAGAGACACTAGGAAGGTTCAAATGGTTAAAATCAGTCTTAAGAAGCAAGGATCTGCAAGCAGCCAGGGTGGTTGGGATGGGCAAGGTAAGAAGCTAGGTGTGTGCCATTTGTGAGTTGCCATATTTCCGGGGTTAGACTGTGAGACTGAATTGATAGGAACCACTGATGCGAATAAGCCCAGTTCTCTGTCTCATTCATAAATTCCTCCTTTTTGTATCTATTCTTAGCAACTTGATCTTTCCAGACAAAGAGAATTTATTGTTTTCTACTTTCTCCTTCAGGAACTGGGGACAGTTTGTCAGTGCTGACAAGGCTTAGGGAACTCCTGCCTTTTCCTAACTCATCCAGGTGTACTTCACAATCTGCTGTAGGGAGGTCTTTGTTTTCCTCTGATGGCTGTTCTCAAAATTAAAGAGCTCATACTTGCTGGCTCTCAGGAGGTGTCTGCAGTTACTGTAAAGCCTTCCAAGTTGTCAGGGCATGGGGAAAGCTTTCAGAGATCTCTTTCCTCCACTGGAAAGAGTCTTGCTTCTGAGAGATGGAATGGAAGCAGATATAGTTCCTTTTGGGCAAGCAGGGTCTTTCCACATGGCCAGCTTTTGTGGTGCTGGTCAGTGCCCAGGGAAAAGATATCTTGCTTTCATTTACATGTGTAGTCAGCCACTTAAGTGGTAGTTACTGGATTTGGAGGATAAGCAATAAATCCAACCCCAACCAAGTCTGCTGCTAATATTTACTGTTTTAAAAACTACTAAAGGATCCAGTTACTACAGTGCTGCTACTGGATATGCTTAACCAGTGATTTAAGTATTTTGTTCATCTATGTTAAGTAGTGTCACAAAAACCTTTGTACCATTTGTTTTTAAATATCTGTACCATGTTGTTGATTTTACTAGATTGATGAGTGCCTTTATTTTAAACTGCTGACTCCCAGTTTGGATACTGGCAATTTGAGAGGTATATGTCCTTGATTTTAAAGAAGTCAATATCTTTTATTAGGATCCTGTCAAGCTAAGAAGCATGTATCCCATCTGTTAAAGGGCCAGTGTCATTTACTAAAATGTTGGCAGACTGCAAGGAATGAACCCTTCTGTCTAGAGGTCTAACGTTCCAACTGGACACAAAATAATCGTTCTTAGTATTTCTTTAGTGTTGTGTGCTTTTTTTAAATTACAGTCACTGATTGACAGTAACTTGGTAAGGCTGCATTAGAAACTGACAGCTGAATGTCTTCATCATTCTGGTTTCTCAAGTAATGATTTCAGCTTTGACCTGGAAGAGTTTGTGAGTGAAACGGAGAACAGCAGGTGTGTTGAGAAGTGGATAAACCAAAGTGATATTTTTAACTCACTCATTTGGTTCTTCTTCTGGAATGCACAAGAATAGAAATATCACAATTTTTTATCAGATAATACGTCTTGTATGTTTGAGGGAATAAAATTTAAAACTGAAAATAAAAAAAACAGAAGAGGAGCAAAGACATTTTTCCCTATGCTACCCTCAAGGCGATGCAGCGCATGCAATTCACATCAACTTTCTAAATGAAGTAAGAGCATGACTGTATATGTTTGTCCCGAAAAATTGTCTGTAGGCTGACTGTTGAACCCTTCTTAAGTAGATCATAAAACAGAAGAGACTTATATTTCCCTAGAGGAGAATTATATAAGGAAGCTAGTTCTCAAATGTAAGAACTCTTTGGGAATTGGATTAAAATCAGTGTAAGGAAATATTACCCAACCTGAAGGTAATTCAGTCTTTTTGCTTAGCTGTTGACTGTTCACCTAGTGATGATGCTCAGTAAGACAGTAAAGACAAATTTTATAGCTCCATCCCAAGATTTAGTAATTCTATAATGTAATTCAAGTCCAAGATTTTAATGCACATGTTGGCAAAGAAAACCTTGTGGCATATCCACACCATAGATCTTCTGCTTCTTATGACTTCACTCTCTGCAATCCGGCATACAGTCTCATATTTATAAAACCAAACTTCACTGAAGCTTCCTAGAACATAGACATATTTTCAAATCTGTTCTTGTTGAGAATGAAGTGAGTATATGCTAAATCTACTGGGTAGTAGAAGAGACTTCAGAAATGTTGCTTAAAATGTAGCCTGTTTTGTCCCCTGATACCTGTGAACAAATCCTGTATTTAACAGCTTAAACAAAATACAAATTGCTTTTGTAACATTTAACTTTTCTAAAATTAACTTAAACATGTAACTAATTTTACCTTTCCAAGATTAGCTGTATAAGTAGTTCCCGTTCAGATCCTCAATCCAGTTATTACAATCTTAAAGTCAGATTTTTTGCTAAAACTTCAATTTTCTTAAAAGCTGACCACCTAAATATTTCAGGATTTGTCATACTAACTAATACTATGGTTTTTCATCTGACAAGGTTTTTTCAGAGGTCAAGCTGTCCATTTTTTATGCTAGTGGAAGAGGTCAGAGTATTTGCTTTTTGGACTAGGTGTGACAGGATTAATGATCAAGTACATTTCAGCATCTTAGCAGCTGTGGATCTTGCATGGTTTTGGATGTTGGTTTTGCATACAACATATGTTTGGCAGCTCTCCAAAAAACAGAATACTGTTCCAAGATCTCAGCTGGTAAATATTTTTCAGTAGGAAATGCATTTCCAGTTTATAGGAGTAGGCCATGTCTTGGAGTTTTACAGTTTTTTTGGTTGGTATTGAATAGGTACAAAATATTTCACAAATTTCTGGAAATAGGCTTTCTTCCAGAAATTTTAACAAGATTTACAGACAAGCAGAAGTGTTAGATCTGTTAATTGCACAATTATTGGTTGGCTGTGCAGTACAAATTCAGTGACTCTGGCTCTGACAGAAAACATCAGATCTTATGTAGGTGTGCTGCATGCGCCTAAGTCCATCATGCTCAGAATAGGTTGGATTTTCTGCCTGTACAGGGATAAAATGGCACAATGCAACAAGTCTGACACATTCAGAATGTGTTAGAGCTAGTAGACGTATGCAGACGGTGTGTGCAACACTCACTCTGTAGTGCAGATGCTTCCCGAAAGGATTGGACTTGCTTGCACGTTGATCCTCAGCATAGATTTGCCTGGCAACTCCTTTTTGGGGCTGCCAGGTTTGAGAATTTAATCTCAAAAAATGAAAACATATTTAGTCTTTCTCTAGCCTAGTAATTTCCATTGCACATTGTCCTATTCTCAGCTTTCAGTACAACTCTGTGCTGCCTTGTAGCTGCAGTTCTCTGAAGCAGCTCCATATCCTGCACTGAAATGCTGACATCATTATTTTTTTTAGTGCTTGTATTCCTTAGCAGTCCCCTCGAAGATCAAGGCCTCATTCTGCTCATTGCTATTAGGGAAGCTTAGGTCTGACCCCAAGCACTTACAGTTGAGGAAGAAGAGAGAATATCTGGTAGGAAAGAAAAAAAAAACTTCCCATGGGTAGGAATCTGACATGAAGGCAGTGCAGCTGCTTGTCCAGGTTCCCAAAATGTCCCTGTAAGGCTGGGAATTTGTTCCAGACCTCAGCCTCAGACCTCCTTTCTTTTCAAAGCCACTACTTTATTATATGACTACTACTACTGCAAGCTTGAAGTGGTTTACAGGAACTTAGGATGTTACGCATCCCTTCTTTGGTAATAGCCTTATCTCTGTCCACTTGAGTATGAATTCAGCACCTCCTCTAAATTTCTGTTTTCTTCTTTTCCCCTACCTTCCGTAGCTTTCCTTGTGCCATAGCTATGCAATGTCACTTAAACTTGACTAGAGGAAATGAGAAGTTCATGAAACAGATAGTTAGGAGGACTGACTTTACTGGTGATATAGTTCTCTGAGGTGGTGGTTTGTCCTTCCTGACACAAGTCAAGTGGTTTGTTGGACTGAGGCCCTATTTTAAATAAAGTCATTACTTTATTCATGCTTCAGAGAGTTTCGCTGTAAAAAAACATGTGTTCCAAAGGTCTAGAATCTGCCCATAAAAGGCAAAAGCAAATGCTATGTCTGAGGTTTATTTTGATCAAGCTGACTCAAATCTGTATTTTTAGTGTGTTCTGTGTAAGTTACTCAGAATTTATCATTTTAACAACAAGATGTTCACTGAAATATTAAATACTGGAAGAGATCATCTCTTTTCTTTCTCTCAAAACAAGATTTCTCTTCTTCCTCTTCTTTTTCTCGCTTGTTTGGGGTCATCTTTTAATATTCTGACATTTGAAAATAATTGTAAAGTCATTGTAAAAAGATTGTAAAAAAAACTGGATAAATATATTAGACACTTGAGACAAATAATAATTTGTTTGCCTTTTAAATGCAAATAAAGTGACTATCAGCTGAAAGAAAACTTTTTTCTTGTTTGTTTTGGATTCTTCTACTGGAATATTCGTAATGAGCCCAAACTTTCTCTTCCAGCAATGTTGAACATTTCCTTGACATTAGAATAAAATTTCACAAAACGAAGTGCCATGTTGAAAATGTGGTAGTTTTAAAAAAAGTAGCATCTCAGTTGGTGAATAAAGAGATACACCCTGTAGAAAAGTAATATTCTGCACTTTTTTGTATCACTAGTTTGCTGATTTGTTAGTACGGTTTTGTAGTCCTCATTGGAATTAAGTGAGGACTTTTTAAAATAATATTAATGTTTTGAGCAGAGTGTTAGAGAAGCAGAAGGAACATCTGGCCCTTGCTTGCTGAATTATGATGAGTCTCGGATTTGGCTAAAATTAAATTGTTTCAGTTTTTATATTAAAGACTGAATTTCCTTTACTTTTCAGAAACCTTCCACTAACTGAACAGCATTTCTCTCTTGTCTTATCAGTTCTGATACTTGTTGCCTATTCCCATAGTTAAAAAATCAATACATATGGTTTTGGCATTTGTCAAAAAGAAGTTTAATTTTGCAGCTGCAAGATCCCTGTATGAAGGGAATGCAACTTGTAGAAAGAAAAACATTTAGAGATTGCTTATATATGAGAGAATACTTGTGAGAGAAAATGCGTTCTGTTTCTGTCAGCGTTTGTTTCTTTATATTTAATTACAATTTGTATGTTACTGGAAATCAAAATGAAAACAAGAATAGCTGCATGCATAGCAGTAAGGTGGAAAAGCCAATGTTTGGAATCAAAAGTTGAAACTCAGATTGTTACACAAATCTGTGTAGTACATCTTAGAGCACATGTGTGCGCGCACACACACATACACATTGTTGCCGACCCCGTGTAGCTTTTGTGCATGTTATCCGTTTGCCAAGTCTAAAAGCATTATTAATGACTGTTCATAGTTCATATTGATCTCTGATAAAATGTTGGTAATTGATCCTCTCACCATTAAGCTTTGTGCTAAACCACATGTGTTTGGGCCTCCTGAGCTTATGCATCATCATTTGTTAAGGGTTAATCCAAAATGTTAAATGTGTTCATTGAGTCTTCGTGACTTTGCAGCACAGCTAGGTCCTGTGGTTTAGACAAAGTATTGGATGTGATCCCACTTTTAATACTCCCAATTTATTATAACCATTGAACCCTGATCAGATCACAGATTGGATTGGATCCCAGTTTTTTAAATGTCCCAATTTATTGCTGGCTTGCAACCGTGATAAGAATACATATTAGATTAAGGCTTCAGTTTTCAAAAATTCTGGTTAATTACTTTTAGATTCTTATTAGTACTTATTAGTACGCTATGTTGAAGTTATGAAAAAATTACTGGATGATGTTGCACAGGTCAAGGTCATAGTTTCATTTTGTGCTGACAGTATAAAGTTATCAGATTTCTGTTTATTACTGTGGCAGCATTTGCACTGGACAGGAGGATGGATTAATCCCAACCCATTGATTCTTAATGATTCTCATTTTAGATCTGCTACTGCTCTGCATACCAGAACGTGTAATAAAAGCCTACCATGAACACTGAGAGATTGATACTTGGTTATAGGTTGCTGAGGAAGATGAGTATCACCTATCTTTCACAGGTTGTCATGTGGTATTTAGACACAAATAGCAACTTTTGAGCTCCATGTGGCTAATCCACTGCCGGAGGACAATTTTAAGACAACATTATGCTGAGAGTTGATTTCAGGAAAATAACACTTCCCAGGTGTCATAGCTGTGCCCTCTAAATTTAAACACCCAAATTCTCATCCATTTAGCATCCTTGGTTTGCCTTTCTTTGAGGCACTGGTTTCACTTTACTCTGGAGACAGACCAGTTTTCACAAGCTGTTTACACCCACCCACCTAAAAGATCAGAGAAACTCAGGAGCAATGGCATGGCTTGCTCTTGCATGAATGGGACAATGTCTGGTTCTTTTCTCATATACATTGGAGTCCTATTACTTCATGTTTTTTTTAAAATTACATTGTAAATCAAAAATACTACTGTTAGGAACTTTTACAGGCCAAACTAATAAAGTGAAACTGGCCAGAGTACTAGCCAACCTAGGTAACAGTTATTTTCTAAGAGACTGAGTAATCTGGCCCATGGATTTCTTTGATGCAGTACTGAATGTAGGTCAGCTCTTGCCTACCCCAAAATCAGTAAGGGCATAAGAAGGACTTGGATGCTGCAGTGCATTACTTGCCCTTCCGTATGTGATTTATGACAGTCTATCATAAATCTTTGACATGCACTTTGAAGTAGTGCCACAGTTCAGAATTCCTATTCTGAAACTCTCTTATCTATAGGATAAAAATGAGAATTCAAGTTGTGAGGACTAGGGTCAGGAAATCAGTTTGCACATTTAGTTCTCTGTAGTGATATTAAACCAAAATACCTGGAAATCTTAAAGCTTTGTCTGCTCAGTCAAAGCTGAATTTTGTTTTCTAATCTATTAGGAACAACCTGTGAGTGCCAGACTAACAGATGGAGACTCTTCCTGTTCTTGAACAGAGATACTCTGTTCACTAGGTTCCAAGTTCAGTGTCATATATGTAGAATAAACATGCATGGAATATTGTATCACATGGAGCTAGGCTTTCTTCTACTACTTGGATTTCATTCAAATGAAGGCATACTGTTAATGCAGTTGCAGAGATGCTTGTGTGAACTCACGAGGTCTCACTTATGCAGATGTTCCAAGAATACCCACTTACTGAAGGAGGAGACTCCAAGGACTCAGTACATGTTACTCTTCCAGGGTCTGTTCTGAGCTATGTTACTGCATGTGGTTGTGGATGTTGGGTTTTCATGAGGTGCCAAATCAATCTTGTGTCTTCTCTGTGCTCAGTACAGTGTCTCTGATATTTTTCTTGAGACAGTGTAACAATCCTCAATGTTTTTGACTGATACCTACTACAGTAATTTCTGGAGCTGAGCTAGTCAATGGCAATGATTAAATTCATAGACTGATGTCTCTTGTCTCCCTGTAGTTTTTCTGCAGGTACACTGCAGTTCATTTATACTTGTTCACATTTTATCTGATTAATTTATCTGAAAAAATTTACTTGATTTCTTCGGTGGAAAGATAAATCTGTGACTTTTACTGCAGTTGGCAGTGTTTCCATTCCTGACATTACATTCTCAGGAACTAAAATAAAAGCAAAGTTCAAACTTGCTTTCTGGGAGTATTGTGTTATTTTGATTTTCTTTTCATGATTATTTGTTCTAGAATGTTGGCAAGAGGGACTCAGGTATTATGTGCAAGGCGCCTGACATATCTTTTAATGGAAAAGTACAAATTATAGTAGCAAGAGATTTCTTTTAAATCAGTCTTGAGAACTAGGCCTGCAACTTACTTGTAGTCTGCAAAGTCCTTGCAGACTCAAGGCCATTTTGCAGGAGGAGCATGAGGCTCTTAAAGGCATCAGAATGTCTCAGGTGAAAGATGCCAAAGTGATTTTGACAAACCTGGAATGATTCCACTATCTAATCCACATTGTCACAAAGCAAGAAACATGCTGTTGACAGGAGACTGAGCAACCTGATCTGTGCAGTCAGCCTTGCTTTCAGTAGGACAGTGAGAAGGTTCCTTCCAACCTAAATTTTGCTGATATTGTGACTTCAAAAAATAACTTGGATGGTTGTGAGTAAAGAAAATTACATAATGTAGTGAAATACAGAATGTAATGTACTTGTCTCTTCCAGTAGTTGGCCTTCTGTAATCTGCTGTTTCACCCAGTGTACAACTAATGAGGACAAAAGAGAGGTAGACAAGGTAAAATCCTGTTCTCATTGAAGTTCACCAGGTGACCTCCTAAGAGCTAGGACTTTATTTTGAGGACAGGAACGTGTGTAAGTTGGTAGTCACTCTCTGTCAACTCTGAAGTAGATGGAAGAACACTGAGACCTCAGTCTCGTCTATCCAAAGTTGACACATTTATTTTGTGATATGAAAGGGCTATGTTTCATCTTCAGTTTATCATAATCTTCAATTTTGAGGTCAGTGTAGCTCTATCTCCTTCTTATTTTTTTCTTTCTGCTCTTTCTTTACTTGCAACCCTCCAAAGGCAACTTACTTGGTCAGTTTAGTCAGTGTAATACAGAACAGAAAAAATTGTTCTTGAGTAGGTTCAACTTAATAATAGTGGCAGTGATTGAAGATTACACTCGGAATGGGGTAGTAACCTAGAATAGGCAATATTTTATATTTATCACTCATAGGTTTTATCATTAGACTGGTTAATACTGTTATAAGATCTGTCTTGATTAGCCTGAGTTACAATCCCTTGAATTTATGACTTGCCTTTTTTTTTTTTATTTCCCCATTTGTTTCTGTTCTTGTTTACAATTACAGATACTAATTATGGGGGAGATGATGTACAAATCCAGCACAATAGAATGAGCTGGAATGTAGAAACACTTGCATAGCTCATGGAGAAGATGTTTTCAACAAATCTGCCTCCAGTAAAATACCCTAAAAGATAAGACTAAATTAGGTATTGTTTCAGTCTTGATGAGTCCATACCAGGTGTCCTCAATTTACTGGCAAGATGTGGACTTTTAAAATTTTTTGTTTAAGCAATAAGACTTGCCTGCCTTTAGAATTTTCCTAGGTGATAGTTGAAAATTTACAAATTAGTCGTTTCCTGATAAAAGATACAGGTTTGAATAAGATTGTAAATGTCATTACAGACTCTGTCTGTCTGAAAAAATTATTATGAAATAAAAAAAAAATTAAAGCACTGTACTGGAAGTATCTCCTCAAATATTCAAGGGAAACATACCTTTTCTCATCAGTGATTCTGACTTATGAATATCTGAAGGCAGAAGTATTCAGTCCACTATTATGTAAATGAATGAAAATACAAGATTTTAGTTACCAAAATATATTTTGCTACCAGCTAGAAAGGAATTAAAACATTAAACTCAATGGAAATCTAAGTGACCTCCTGCAGAAATAGGCTGCTTTTCTCAAGACAACCCATTACTGGATATGTGTATGAATTAGGTAAATGAGAAAAGCAGAAATGTTATGTTAAATCACAGTTGAAACATTAAGGTACTAAATCAGATGTAAATTAAGTAATCATTGTGGTATGTAGATCGTGGGGAGAGTCAGTAATTGGGGGGAAAAAGCAGTGCTTCAGCTTTTATTCTGCCGTTCACAAGGAACAACCAAATGAGTGGAAGAATGTTTAGCATCTGAAAAGACTTAAAGAGCCAAGGCCTTTTTTGGAGTTTTGAGTATACCTGAGAGGGATGGTAAGCACACTTGTTTATCTGCTTTTATTCTGCTTCTCTCACTGCACACTGAATAGAAATTACCCTAAAATACCTGTAGCCCTGTTCCTGGTACACATTTTGTCCTTGCTTATTATTCATACTGCTCCCCAGAACATCTTTCATTGATTTAGTCAGCATATTGCTCATTCATGTACCTGTTTGCACTTCAACAAAGTCTATGGCTTTTAATCCCTCATACAAGAAATGTTGCTGTATTCATCTGAAGTATAAACAAGGTCCCCTTGTGAAATACACAATTTTCTGTCCTATGTTTGACTACTTACATAAGCACCTTGAGACTCAAACCATGTCATTCTTTGTGCTCTGCTTGGTACTCAACACACATGGTTAATGTTGTATCACTTTCACTCTTTCTCTGTAAAGTCAAAATAAACAAGATGACACAGAGTTCATGGGGAATGCAAAGGAGGAGGAGTTCAAACACCTCAGGAAATGTGCTTTTTTGTTGTGGGCCCATTTAAATTTTCCCCATCCAAAACTGTTCTGATATGAAGTGCAAGCCTTGCAGCTCACTAAACTCTTGAACCCACAGTGTGTCTTGAGCTGAACTTCCCATGTGCAGTTTTTGCACTGTGGCCAGACATAGTAGCTGTTGGTGCCAATGAGCTGCTTCCCACATCTCTTGTTGAGCAGCAGATGCCCTGTCCCTTTCTTAGAAGAGCCAGGAGGACATGCTGCTTTGAATTTTGTCCTGATCTGTGGAGATGGCTTGTTAGATGGTGACTTACTGTGCAAGGCTCTTTTTGATCTAGGGATGGTGTTGAACCTCCAGAACTGAAGGTTGGGCTACACCTGGTATCTTGCTGTTTGTTCCATGTTGAACACCCTGTGGGTTCCATGGCTTTTAACGACCCTGACCTCATTTGGGCAACTGTGCTGGTGTTGCAATTTAATTTTCATAGAGGCTTGGAGCACTGGTTTTAGAAGCTTCAGCATTTTCTTGTTCCCTGCTCACAACGCAGCCACCCGCCCAGCTTCCACTTGATGGGATAAGAGATGAGGAATATCTCTTGCCACTTTTGCTATCTGAGTCTGGTCCAAAAGTCACTTCTGCTCAACTCTTCTGGAGGTTTCTTGAGGTGGTCCATATCCCTTCCTGCAGCTGCCTCACTGTGCACGCCACAGTCTTTTAAGCCAGCTTTTGGCTGTCAGTATCTCTGTCACTGATGTCAAGCTAAAGCAGTTTACATTGTTTGTCACAGGCAGTGAATACATATGTAGTCATTGACAGTAGCTCAGCAGAAACACAATAACTTGTTAAGCCACAGTAACTCAATAGTGTGCCTGAGCTGCAGCTGGAAGGAGCTGTTTGGTCTCTTAACCCTTTTATGGCTGCCGCACTCTACGTTTATGCATCTTTTCATGTCTTAGTGTGTGAGAAATCACCATATATGATTTGTGTGGATATGTCAGATAGCAAGATAGTTTCAAGGATAAACGACAGCATTTCCTTCTTTTATAGCTTTAGGACCATGCTACTGAACAGTATGTGAGGTGTAGAGAAGCATTTTCAAAATGGTGCCCCACTTCCAGAAGTGTATAGGATCCTATCTCCATTTGACCTCTACAAATAGGATGCCATATGTTTTGAAAGTGTTACTTCTAGTTCTGTTGAGATTATGTGTTTTATCAAACTGGTTTTTTTCTGAAATTATTTATTGTAGAGGAAATGTTCTAGTGATAGCCAGTGGGTCTTGAAAGCAACAGAAAAGATTACAATAGGATATGTGTTTTGATGCTATTAAGAAAAAGATAGGTCATAGGAAAAAAAATGAGGCATTGCTTGATATGACACTTCTGTTGCCTGTCCTCTGGCTGCTTGTGTGCAAAGGTTGTGTTTTTACAGAAACACAGCTAAGGGAAGTTTATATAGTTGTCGTACAGTGACTTAACTGGAAAGCCCTGGTGTTCAGGTGGTGGAAGAGAACAAGGAGAATTGATATGGGATACCCAAAAGGAAGTGTATCTAACTTCCCTTCATTCTATGTGAGTTTTTCTTTGCCCTTTCACTCATCAGGAAGTCTGTAGAAACTTTAGTGCTATACTAAATTGTTCAGATGGTGACCTGTGCCTCTCCTCATCTCTGATTTCACTGAGAGCATCGTGGTGCTGAGTGACATTTTATCTTTTGTCACAAATTTGCACCAGTTGTTTAACCAGACCCATTCTGTGCTGTGAGTTAAGAGCTCTCTTGTAGCAATTGTTTGTTCAATAAACTGGTTGCTGTGATAGTTGTGTTGATTTTGAAGATTTTTCTGTTGTTTTTTTGTGACAGGTAGTAGGGATACTGCTATTTCAGATAGGGAGAAATGCAGAGATGAAGAAACGGTAAACAACTAGAGTGGGGTATAGCAGGAGTAGGATATAGCAGAAATAGCCTACGTGGCAGGGTTGGCAGGGCATCATAAAAGTGATGGAAGCAAGAGCAGATTCTTTTTGTTTTTTCTACCTCAGTAAATTCCTGGGCACCTACTGTTATATGCTACAAGAAAGATTGCTTTAAATCTAGGTGAGAGCATGATGCTTAAATACAATGATGATATTTAAAATTTCACTAAAATATGAGGAAACTTCAATGGTGAAAAACAGAAAAGAAGGCATGGAAGGACAGGTAAATAGAAGGAAAAACATCCAATAGGTTTTTCCCTGTATTTTGACATTTGGATTGAAATAAGAAAGAGGTCACTGAGCAAACTTTATAGATTTGTGTGAAAGAGTAAAAAGGAAATAAGAAGTATTAATGTGATTTTAATAGCCATATTGAAAAGATGAAACATTGATCATGAAGAATTTCACACAACCTGGTACTGACTGGTCCGTATGAATCAGAATGGAAATAATGGTTCGAGCTATAATAGTGGCAGCGATTGAAGATTGCATTCAGAAAGAGAAGTTGATAAAGCTAGGCTTATCCACAGGAACAAAAGAAAATTGTGGTGACCTAATTCCAGCTTTTGTTGTGCAGAATATACCAGTATTGATAGCAGGACAAATTACTATCACTGTCAGACATGAAAGCAAGATTCACGTGATGCTGCTGTGCTGCACTACTCTTGCTTTCAAATAGGTCTTAAACACCTAAGGGACGGGTCATATATTGGTCCAAATAACATTATGGCTCATCATTTTCTCAGAAACTGCTGTGACTCTTCTTGGGACTGTGCGCCATGCCTTCTGCGCTAATGTGTGGTGTGACCATTCCTTGAAATGCAGCGTCCTTCCATTTTTCTGCCTATATCATCCCACATGGGGATATGTGTGCCATGAAACTTGTATCTTTATGATATGTTCCTGCACTGAAGTCTGTGTTTAGACTTTTTTGATCACTATTACAGATTTTTAAGAATATTCAGTGCTTTTTCAGAGTTAATCTGGAAGATAGCAACAATCTCAAAGTAGCTTATGCATTTTAGTGGAAGAACAGCAGGATAACTTGAGGCAAGGGCTACTACCAAACTGTCAGTTATTAGATGCAGGAACTAACAGTTACTTATGCAAATTTTTATTTATTTTTTTAAACAAAGATAGGGCCTTCATTTCTATGTTTCTGACATAATCCCATGTGGGACATGTAAAATATTAATCCTCCTTCAAGACGTTTGCCTTGAAGTGCCTGCAATGTATAAAAGATTGAAAACGGCACCGTAGACCTCCCTCCTTGCTTCATTGATGTATGAAGCCTTGTTTGCAATGTAAATTCACCCTTGTCCTTATATTATGACCAGTGTTCTTAGATGACAAGCTACCTTAAAAAGCTGGTTTTTATGTGAATGGACCAAGGGATAATTTTGCCCCTAATTCCTTTATGTGAACTATGAATGCAGTATTTCACTCACGGACATGGGAAAACTGGCTCCCTCCACCACTCCCTGCTTCATAATCTTTCATTTATCTTTATTCCCAAACCCTTGGAAAGATTTCACACACTTTTAGTTACTCTATAATTAATACAAATTTGCTAGTAGTGGTTTCTGAGATAGATAGAAATACAAGCTGACCATTGCTTTTTAGTTTCTGTTTTCATATACAACTCTTCGGTGTTGACATTTTCCCCATGGCATTCTTCATTGCATTATGAACACAAGATCTATACCTGTGTCACCATTAAATTTACAAAGAATGCCATGAAACTCTCACTGTCCCAAGAAGCCATCAGCTAGCTAAGCCAGTGCAATCAGCAGTAAAATGAGAAACTGCCTTACTAACTGAGTTTTTTTATCACATATTGACACTGAGTGTTGCCTTCCATAAGATTCTCACATAAAATCTTCCTTATGGATAGAGTTAGAATTGTGCAGAATTAAAGGCTTGTTTCGAAGTCTGTGACATCTTCAAGACACTGCCTTACCCAGGGTGAGATTGCACTTGAGAGTAGTGCCTATCCTGACCTAGGCCACAGTTTCAATTCAAACTAGGGAGTGTATGTGGCATGAAAACCTGATGCAAAAGATAAGTGGAGTGTAGATTATGGGAAGATGAGGTGGTTTTGCTGGGAATAGGAAAAAAAGGAGATATTATTAGAAATTCTTAGGAAGCCTCAACGTAGAAATGTGAGAGATCTTAAGGATATAAACAAATTGTAGCTTATTTCTTTGTGTCATCCTTTCATCTCTAAGAACTGCCCTAGTAAATTACATGAAGGCTTTGTGAGTATTTTTTGAAGGTACCTTAATAAAACATAAACAAAATGAACTAACTGGCCTGGAATCAAGAACATAATAAAATCAGAAATAGTATTTTAGGAAGATACTGTTTACTCACATGGTCTTTATAGCAAAATATAGAATCATAGCATATATCAACTTGGAAGTGACCTTTAAGGATTATCAAGTCCAAGTCCCTGTTCTGTGCAGGACTACCTAAAAGTGAACCCTGTAACCAAGACTGCCGTCCAGAGACTTCTTGAACTTTGACAGGCTTGGTGCTGTGAACACTTCCTTGGGAAGCCTGTTCCAGTGACCAACTGCCCTGTCAGTGAAGAACCTTTTCCTAATGTCCAACGTCAACTTCCCCTGACAGAACTTCATGCCATTCCTTCATGTCCTACCACTGGTCACCAGAGAGAAACAGCACCTCCCCCTGCACTGCCCATCTTGAGGAAGTTGTAGACTACAATGAGGTAACCCTCAACCTTCTCCAAGCTGAAGAAGCCAAGTGACCTTAGCCACTCTTCCTAAAGTCTCGCCCTTGAGGCCTTTCATTATCTTGGTCACTCTACTCTGGACACATTCTTAATAGTCTTCCCTCCTTCCTATACTGAGGTGCCCAAAACTCCACATAATACTTGAGGTGGAGCACACAGTACTTGTGTGCTGCACAGAACAAAGGTCATCTTCCAGGAAGGCAGAGTGGATAATGGTCATCCCCACAACTGTCAAGGACTGTATCACATACAGGCTCCTCCTGCTGTAAAGTATGAGTACATTTTAAATGTTAAAAACTAGCATCACCTCTAGGTATGTCCTAGCACAGTTAATGGAGAGATGTAACTGGAAAGCATACGATACACATGGATGTACTCAGATATATGTGTAGAAAAGCATGTTGTTATCATTGAATTATTCATGAATTATTTTAGCTACAAATTATTTTAAAAGTATTAGCCTTTAATTTAATTATACCATTGCAGTGAAACAAAATAAATGGTATGAATCCCATTCTGCACTTAATGGCTCCTGTCTGTCAGGCTGGAAGCTCCCAGTGTACTCATCTATTTCATTAGGGGATCATTTTCTTCTTGCCTTTAAAAGGCTTTCTCTAGAACATGTTCATTTTTCACTATGCAGAGTTCTGAGGCTATTATGCTTTACTGGGGTAACCTAGTCCTCTAGACCCTTTTACTCTGCTACAGTACAAATTAGACTGTTCTTTCTATGTTGTTGCTGCACTTCAGATAGAGTCAACAGCAAATGTTGACTACTTCTGTCAACCACTGCATCTCTGTATCTGTCTCGCATTCTTTGTTGCTTCCTCCATACACCATCATTTTCTGTAAATGCTCTTTATTACATACTGTGGTCAGCATTCTACCAGATCCATCTCACTGCATTTAATTACACTGTGTTGAAGAGTAGCTGAACAGTTATCAGAAGTTGCATGCTCACACAGCTTTGATATCTTTTTTTTTCTATAATATGAACGTTGAATCATTGAATATCAACTGAGTTTGAAATTTACCTGAATGTGTTTACTGTTCCAAAGAGATTACACAATGACCCTGATTAGTAACAGCATTTTGTAATACCACTTAAGGCTTTATCACAGTGAAGTACTGCCAGTAATAGTCATTAATTCACTTATATGTACCAATTCATCTCTGTCTGATTTCTATTAATTTCTTTGCTGTTTTACTTTGTCTCTATCCCCTATATAATAAGGCATGATTTCCACATTTTTATAGCCAAAGTGAATTTTAAAAAAAATTAAATCTTGAGCAAATTAACTGTGGTCCTTTGATTTGAGATGACTGTGCCATCTCTCCATTTACCTTCACATTTAATCTACTTCTCACAAGTTAATGTGTTTAGGAGAATCTAGGTGGGTCAAGTGACCAAGGGGCAGGAACAGTTTTACTGGCTAATTCCAATATAAAAGTTTCTGGATTGGGTTAGGTATATTAACTGCAAAGTGGAGAGTGGTTGTAGAATTAAAATTGAATGTGTTCATGCATACAGACTTGTGAAAAGCTACACTATATTCAGCATTAATTTTTTTCACCAGAATGGGGACCAGCCTTGGTTATAAATGTGATTGCCAATGAGCAAACTTGCTGCATGCACAACTTTGTTTTATCTGGCACCAGTTTCACAGTGTACTGGAAGATCTAAACAATTAGGTTTGCGTTTGGTGCTCTAAATTTGTCTGATGAATCACTGTCTGTGGTTCCTGCTGAAGCAGATCCAACTGTATATTTGTTCTTGGTTTTTCTTTGTTAGGATTGATGTAAAGCATCAAGAATTACGGCAAAAGCAACTGAGGGGCCTTAGTAATTATTCTGCTGGTCATGGAGGACCTGACATTGATGATGATGAGGTGGATCCAAATTATGCCAGAGTAAACCACTTCCGAGAAGCTTATCCAGCAGCAAGCATCTACAGGCCATCATCACCAGCAGTAGCAGAAACCCTTGTGTATCCATGTGATTCTCCTTCATCACCAATGGAGAGGGAGCATTTGGAAGGACTGTATGCAAAGATAAACAAGCAGCACTACCCACAGGCTCCTGGCGACAGGTAATATTGTCACCTGCCATTACAATGATAGCTTGGTGGGGAGGGAGCCTGGAGCTAGATGGGCGGGTGGGCTCATCAGATACCCATAGCCCCGGTATTTAGCCATGGATTTGCTCTTAACCAAAACCATGGTTTGCTGTAGCAGTACCTCCAAAGCAAGGAAGCAGTCAAACAGAAATTATTAAAGAAAAGTCCATATTTCACAAATTGAATGAATGAACTGATTCCAGTCCAATTCCTGCACTGCTGGGAGTATTTTCTCCTCTTTCAATCAGGAAAAGTTCTTGCCCTGCAGCAAAATAATTTCTGTTTTCAGATATTTTTCGATCCTGGTGATCATCAAGTGCCTATTAATAACAAGTTTTGTATGATAGCATGATATATTGCATATGTTTATGTTTAGTTTTCCCCAGCTGTATGATATTATGCACTTTCAATTAGGTTGAGGAGAAGACTGAGAATCATGGCATTTTTATGCAGAATGTGAAGCGTGGCTTCACAAGACTGATTGCCTTTCACAGCCTTTCCAATAACCAACTGGAAAGGAAAAAACAATTTTTAATCCTTACTGTCAAGCGTCCAGGTTGATAGCATTAAAGATGGTAAAATTTTTCTCTGGGTGAAAAAGCTGAAATTCCTTTGAGTTGATGTTGTACCCACTATTATGATGATTTTAGAACTGATTGCTTCTGGAATTTGGGGCTAAAAGAACATAAGACTTCATTACTATCATGACGTTAACATATCAGTGTTGAGTTTATCAAACTAACTTAAGAGTGTGTGGGCAAAATATATAAGTCTATGTGAAAAGAAAAGCTGACAGATTAAGATTTTGGAGACTGGAGGAACTGTTCACACTTGGACTTCATATTACAATCTGTAGTGTTTTCCCATAGCCTCAGTGTGTGCTATGTGATACCACACTTGTTAATTTCAGAGGAAAATACAAGCACAGATCTAGGAGTGTGTTCACTTTGTGGCGTCATAGTACTTTAAAAATGTCTACTGAGTCATTTTTATAAATAGTAATAAACCACTTCTGGCATAAGTCTAAGTTTGTATCAGGGAACGGGCCAAGTATCTCTCTTTTTCACCTAAATACAGTATGGTAGAGATCTTTCCAAACATAATTACTTTGCTGGGTTTTTTTCTTCTATATCATTAACTCTTCCCCTACTGCAGAAGGGTGAAGCGGGTGAAGGAAGAGGGTAATGATTGCAGCTTTTTTGCCATCTGACAAGGTTAGCATTGCTAGAAGGCAGTTGTCACCTAGGATACACAAACATTTGTATATAGTGAAAGAATGAGGAACCGAGTTCATACTTAATAAACCAAGATCTGAGAATTCCCAGTGGGAGGGGGTGTAAAATCCGGTTCATGTATTTTATCAAACGTAAATATATACAGATGTAACTTATTTGGAGTAACACATTGTTGTAAAAGTTGCTTCATAGTTTCAATTTTAACATGTCTTTATAGCTTTATATTTTGAAAATGTCATCAGTTTTGAAGTGAATTCTATACATAGTTTTTCCATGCAGCAGGAAGAAATACCTGAGTCTTCCCTTCTGGCCTTTTTTATTTGATTGCTTTTATTGTGATTGTAACTACACTGAATGAACATTTGACTTGCTATGTGGACAAAGCTGAAGTCCAGCCAGGTTTGGATTTGTTATTGGGATCCCAGATTTCAGTGTGGATTTAGCTGTAATTGCATGAAAATTCAGTGAAAAACTGAAACCAAAACATCTATACAGGCAAGAAAAGGTGCCTTGTATCCGAGTCCACAATCAGGAATCACGCTGAGAGACTGTTCCATCTGTGTTAATTCTGTACTGAAAGACAAACAGTTCACAACAACTTTACTTTGTTGAATTTCTCAAGCTTGTGGAGGCTGTTTAACCAGATTAAGAAAAAAATAGAAAATGTGGGATTCTTATTAGGCTGCCTTTGTTCTTTTTTTAAATCTGTCTTTCCTTTGTCTTGGGGACAAAAGGTTATTGTTACTCGCCAGCAGAAATGTGCCAAATGTGAACAATTTTATGTGAATTTATGCAATGGGTTGTGAAGTCTCAGCCAGCGGTTCTTGAATATATTGTCAACTTCAGGCAAGGAAATCTTTCTCTGGTAGAAGGTAAGTACTGAAAGAAGAAAGAGATGTGGAAAGAAAAATCCCAGGATAACATTTTAATTGCAAAAACAAATCTACTTTCAAGGATCAAGTATGAAAACTACCTTGTCTGCCTCAAAATTATGGGAAAGGGGTATAATGGAAGCTTATTAGCCAAACCAAAGTTATTTTGTGTTTGCAGGGCTGAACATTTATCAACACATTTGTCATGTAATAGCTCATGCTTTGGTCTTGCTAACAAATGCATGCTCTCTCTCAAAGTTTTGCTATTAATTTTACTTTAGATGGATGGCTTTTACTCCTGCCTCTGACTCTTAACTTGTAGTACAGTGTGTAGAGACTTGATCAGTGACTAAAGTAAATGGGGTTTGGGGTACAAGGTGAATTTGAGCACAGAGAGAACAGATGATTTCATTTTGGTCTAGGAATTCCAGTTATGTGTTATTATGATAATTAAAATTCATCACTTGAAGCAAGAAGTTTGGTTTTATTTTATTTTTTTAAAGAATGTATTAGCATAATTAACGCCTTTTAAATGTGAAGGCCATTTGTAAAGTAAGAAGCAAGCTTAGTGATTAAATAAGTGCTATTCACAATTTGTGTACATTTACCTGCCCTTTTCTCATCACCAGAATCATCGAATGTTCCTGGTTCATTACTCTCAGTAGATGTGTAGTTAAAAAGAAAATCTCTCTCAGTATGCAGAAAAGCAATAAGCTGCACATGTATGAAGTCTGTTGCTTTAATCATTGTGAAGTATGTTAACTGCCTCCAAGCACTGCTCTTCAGGGCACATTGGTGTTTGCATACTAACATCCCCTTTACCTATGCTTACATCGGGCATCTCAGGGACTTTTTCTTGTTTTCAGGGGTTTTGCTTTGTATCTTATTTGCAACTGTTGTGTAATGTTCTTCTGCAGTGCTTCACAATTGTTGATTTTCATTCTGATGATGACTGTATTCAGTGAAATAGATGTAAATTTTTGGTGTGTATTTGGCTGAAAGCTTTGGAATTCATAACCAAGAGAGGTTCTATATAAATGTAAATTGTCCTTATTAATGAACATAGTGAAAACATTAGCATGATCAGTGTATTATGTGAATGTTAAGTTAAAGAGAGTGAAAAAAAAATTGCTGGCAAAATCACACATTTCTTTGTAAATCAAGTATTTTTCTGTTTATTTCTAATTAGCCGCAATTTTCTGTAATGCAAATGGCATCCCAAAGGATGGTGCAGGCTGCACAGCCACCTTGTGCAGCTGGGAAACTTAGAATGCCTGAGCCACTGTACATTTACTGAACCTGCAGCAGAGGTTTGGCAATTCCTGTGTTCCTGAAATGAGTGTGGTAAGTCACACCTCTGAGTTTAGTCATCAAGGCTGTACCATGACAGTGATCAATTGCAGCATGGCAGAGCCTAGGTGTCAGACCAAAGCCAAAAGAGCATATGCACAACACTATTATCACTTAAATGTCAAGCATGTCACGTGGTGCAACCTTTCAAATGTTTTGAATAAGCAATTTCCTCTTTTTTCCTCCCTTGAACATGGTGCTGTCAAGTATATCTAAACACCCTGAGTACATCTCCAGCAAGGTTTTAGAGACTTTACTCAACTTATTTTCTCAGCCCAGAAATATGAAAGATTTAAAGTCTGATGCCAAACTCATTGCCAAGTATAATTCTTCATTTATTTATGTGTCTTATCTTGGGGAAATTTCAAAGTGCTGGTCTGACAATAACGAAGACAGTTTTCATTTGTTTAGCAAGAATAGATTCAGAGCATATTTTACTGCAGATTTTTTAAAATGCTAGTAAAAAACCCAATTCTATTTTGTTACATAGGAGTAGAGTCCAAAGCCTCAGTCTGATCCAGCTTTCCGTTCTTGGAGATGTTGGGTCCCACTGTTCAAGATCTTATAGTGTATAATGTTAATTAATTAATGAAAAAATGGATCTTCCTTATTTTAAGGTGAAAATTTCCGTATGTAAACTTGCACCCTTCCAGAATGTTCAAACTAGAAGCATACAAAGATGAAAATGGGGAAATGAAATCTGTACTGCTGCATAACTCCAACTCTGCCACTCACGCCCCACCCTCACAGCTTGCCAGAGCCATGATAGAGACTGGCAAGACATTAGCAGTCTGCCTGTCCCTGGAAATAATCAAAGGAAAAAATTACTGTGCAAATCCTGAGAAACCAAATGGCTAATGTAAGCTATGGGTAAGCCAGAGAGGAGAGCAGAAAGGGTCTGGAGTTTTGAAATCTCGCAAAGGGAGCACTTCTTTCTAAAAAACAGACTAAATGGTTGGTTTTGTTCAGATATAGGTCACTCCTATTCAATCCAAGACCATAGGAATCTGGAGCTGCACAGAAGAGACTTTGGAAAAAAAAGGGCAGTCAGGCTTGCCCAGATGTGTTACTTAGCCCTATATGTCTTGTAAACCAGAAACTGAAGTTTTCTGGTTCTCAGATCAAAGTACTGTGAGCATTGCTCAGTTTATGTCCATTTACAACATCTTTACTCAATGACTAGCAAAAAAACCAATCCACTGCTGAAGGAGTCATTTAGGATGGTCCTTTACTCAGGAATGATTATTCTTTTGAGTGTCGTTGAGGCAATGTAGAAATTGAATGAGAGTATGTAGTATCTACATACCCTTTGTAACTGTACCTTGTGTTAGAGTGGTAAAAGAATTATGGTCATGCGTCAGAATATTTTGATTTACAAATTGTGACAAATATAAGCAAGACATGTACTCTGTCTTATCATATAGCTTAGTGTTCTAAAATAATCTACATCATTTCCCTGTCCTATGCTACCCTACCTCTGATATTCCCCTCTCATTCCCCTGGAATTATTCTTTCTGAAACATACCACAGGGCCTTCTGATCTGCAATCCAGTCATTGATTCCCTATACGATTAAAACCAGAAACTTAATGTTTGACATCTTCCTGTCCTTCCTGGATGATAGATTTCTGACAACAGTTAAATTGAAACTGGCATTGGCAAGTACAGCACAGGTTTGGTGGTTCCTGGGTGCTCTCAGTAGAGATGTCTCATTCATGGAAGCAAGGCAGTCCAGAAACTCCTTTGGCCGCTAGTTCCCCAGGAATGTAGGCTGTGCCGTTGCAGTTGCACTTGTACCATCTTTTTTGCTTCTGTTACTGTTTGTGATTTTTCTTCCTCTGAAGTATAAATGGGTCCTGCTTATTCGCTTTGCTGACTAGGGAAATTGGACCCAGTAATTGGACCTCCTGGGGCACATTTAAATGAGCATTGTTTTTATTTCATACCTATCTGGGGGGAAAAAATCTGCTAGTAGATTCGAGAAAAACTACTCAGATTTACAGATTTCAAAGTGCTGTTTCCCAGGAACCACCTGTCCAGATCCTTGCAACTTTGTGACCCTAGTCCTATCGTTCACTTCTCATGGAAACCCCAGATTTCACGGGACTCGGGTGACTCTGAGCGTTTTAGAGTGTGTCTAAACAGAAGGAAGTTGTCAAACTTTAACCAGAGCAGAGCTGCTGCTGCCATGTAATGTGTGCATGCTTGTTTGAGGCCTTGCATTCTTCAGCAGAAATAAATTCTGTCAGGAATAGTCACAAATCCACCCGCATGCATCCTGCCTGCTAGGGTTTGCATTTGGATCACCTCACTTATTGACAGATGTGTAAAATTTTATATACTGCACTCCCACAACTCCCTTGTGACGGTCCTGCTGCAGATGCTGGTGAGCCTGAGTTTTGGCAGCTGTGTTAAGCATTCAGGTTTGTTGGGTTTTTTCTCCTCCAACTGTGTCTTTTCATATGTGATATATTATTCCATGGGATTATTTAATGGTAATTCTGCCTATTTATTGGTAATGTCCCATTCTCTCAGTCATTTGGATGCAAGTGCAAAATATAGATCCCTGGAAAAAGAGCAGGTCTGTTACTGAAAGATGAGACTATACAAGAGGATATAGAGTGAAATGCAGATGGTATTGTCAGCATCTTAAATGTACAAGTAAAGACAAAATGAGATCGTCCATGCAGCTGGAATGAAATCATGTGGCCTTGCATGTGTTCCTACCATAGCATATTTCATAGTGTGAGCAAGAGATGCTAAATTCTGTCTTATGCATACCAGGGAAGGTATGTTTTCAGTCAGGTTTCTTTACCATAATTCTGGTCAAATGGCATGTTAACCTAGTCCCGTTTCCCTTACTGAAGAGAAACAATGCAGGTCACAGTCTTGAGGTTTGTTCATACAGAAAGTCCTTTGCCAATAAACAGTTGGTTTTCCTTTATTTTTCCTTTCTGTCAGCCCATTTCCCAATCTTTTTGTTAACTACCTGCTGGTTTTCCCCCAGCTTCTTGACACAATCATTTTACCTTGCACGCTCATGGCCTCTGGATATGCAAGTAGTTCCAGAGAAAGCCCCAGTGACTTGGTCTTGTGCAATCCTTGCTCTGTAGCCCAGTTATAGATGAATCTACATTCCTGACCTCAGGGATCTTGCACTCTATCCAAAACTAGGACTTTCAGAAAGTTTTTTTCTTGGCTGCCACTCGTTAAACAGAGGAACGTGATTCTTCCTTTCATTGTAGAGATAACCTTAGTTTAGTAAAACTGATTGGTAGATGAGGAATTTGTTGTGCTAGATTTTTAAGTGTGTATACTACAAATGTGTCTTTTGGGGGGGTTGAAGAGGTTGAACATGAGTAGCACTGACCAGCTTATGTATAAGAGCATCCATATATGTATGTTCAGACTCCAGATGATGACGTGAGCTCACAACTTGACTTGTTGAGATTATTGTTGAGATAAATTATTGTTGAGATAAATTAGTGGCTTCTGAACAAACTATTTTTAAAAAAACAGTCAAAGTTTAGTAGGAGGCAAAGAATTGTTTTCTGGAAATTATAATGTGATGCACAAAGGGTTAAGTTTGGAGGAGGGGAGAAAAAAAGACTATCACTGGACTGCTTCAAACTGCTGAGTAGCTCCAGTTGAGAACAGTGATATCTATCTAGTAAGAATGGCAAGTAACTCTTAGATGTGACAGGGAAAATGGACATGAGGAATGTTTTCAATGTCTTCACTGCTGTGTGAGATTATCCAAGGTCAATGGAACCTGGGCTAATGGGTTCCTCTGAGCTACAGGTAAAGCAATCCCCAGCTGCTCTCCTTATTAAGCCATGAGGAGTATAACCAAGTTCTGAGAGTCTTCAAGTGATATCCCACCACTTCTCATACGTTCTGAAACTAAATATTCAGTTGGTTTTCCCAGTTTACCAGGCAAAACTCTTATACCAACTGTGATGACTGCAGCAGAGGGGACCATGGGTCACATCCCAGGCCTACCAGCATTGCTAGGTTATGCTGCCAGCAGGATCAGTGCAGTAACCCTGGTAGGGTTTTCCAGCACGACTGCTCATGTCCAGACCAAGTGCTTAGATCTGTATGGTACTCATACAGCTTAACTGTGTAGTGGAAACCTTACAGTGGAAACTACAGTCCCAGTTTCCCTGGACTTTATACCAGAAGATCTTTAAGATTTTTATGCTAATCTTAATTCTCTGTCCCACTGAGTGTCTTAGTTCTCAAAAAAATATAAAAGATGTAACAGGGCTACAGTTCTGACCTCTGAATGAGTTGATGGGAACTTCCTTATGGAGGGTTCAAGCATCTAATAGCTTGATAAGATGGCTGCTCCTAAAATGAGTCCACGAACTTGCTCCCTGCAATCTGCCAGTGGTGGAAGGTTACACAAACACTTAGTAAGCAGCATTCCTGGAAGCAAGCATAGGTAGAAGTGTGATCTTTTGGTTAGCAGAAAACTCTAAGAATTGATGTTGTTTGAAAAACTGAAAATCACTCAGTATTGTGCTAGCAAAAATACTGGGAGGACTGACGAGATGTGATGGAAATGGCTTAATAGGCAACAGGATGCTGAATAAAAAGAGAATAATTGTGATCATTGTCTGACAGCTGTGTAGAGCATACAGTCAGTGGCAAACTCTAAAACGTACTGTTTTTCAATCCATGATCACAAGTCCACTGGCACAGACAGTAGTCGAAGAGGTCATAGTAACCTAAGAAATAGTTTATTGCTTCATCAGCCCAAGTCTTCTGATGTAGTTGAGTTGATGTATACTCTGAGCCTCTGTGACTGTCCTTACATTCCCGCAAGAAGACCTGCACCATATGGAGTCCACGTGTACTGTGGATAAGGAGCGGTTTCTCTGAAGGCCATGCAGCAGCAGAGCACTTGTTGATATTGATCAAGATTTCGGTATGGAACTTGGGATAGTCTAAGAGAAATGTGACACTTTTGTGGGAAATGATGTTAGACTGTCATAGAAAATGAGATAAATAACTTCTCTTAAAGGACATTATGGCCTACACCTGAGAGAAAGTGTGATCTTTCATTTTAGGACAGAGGGGTGTGAGAAAATTACGTTGTGTCAGATAACTGTACTGGTTATCTTTTTTTCTTTTTTAATTATTAACTTGTCCTTGACTTCTGGAGGCCATTTTTTATCAAGACATGGAAAGCAATTGCATGACAGATTTTATACTCTTCACTTGCCTGCAAAACAGGTAACTGCCTTGACTTTTTTTTTCATTCCACCAGTCTGGAGTGGGGTAAATCAAAACACAGCTCATGATGAAAAAGATGCAAGAGACATCTGTGTGTGAGACACCTCCAGAAAGTGCTAAAAAGAAAATAAATATAACATACTTGTAGAACAATAGATGTCATCTTAATTTCTTTTCCTGTTCTTATTTCTCCTCAGTTTTCTAATTTCGTACCAGTAGGTCAGGGCCACAGTTTTGCAATGTCACAAATCTCTATTGAATCTGCACTCTGGGAAGTTGTTAGCCACTTCCTGAGATAAAGACAAATAATGTTTTAACATTTCAGGCAACATCTTATCATTCAGTCTTTGACTCATATTTTTTCATTTGCTTAAAATTTTAATCTTAAATGCATTTTTTCAGCATAATAGTGTCTTCAGGACATTTCTTCTCAAACCAGTATTAGCTGGAACATGTCCTTCAGCTGTGGAGTTTATCTGTTATAAACACTTCTTCCCTTAGGCTTTGATGCCTACTTAGTCCCGGATCTGGTTATTACCTTGTAAATGGGAATCAACCACAAATGCTCATTATGGTATTTACGTAAAATGCATGGGAAACAATTATTTTGGGGCTCTCCTGTAAGTTTAAGCATAGAATATGTTTCCAATGCAAGTGTTGTACTTGTGGCTCGGCAATTGAAAATTAAGCAACAACCTTCAGAGGGATGAAAACATGCACAAAATGTGATCTGTCTTGTGGCGAGGCGGGAAGAGGGCAACTTTCTGTGCCTGAGTCACTGCAATTCTCAATAATTGTCTGAAAGGACTGCTTTAATTGAGCACTTGTAAGTGTGCTGCAAGCCAGGGGACCTGGATTACTTCTCCTCCACTCTCAGATAATGACGGCAGACTCCCTGCTTTACGAATCAGCGAATACTTTGTAACATGACAAAGGGTTGTGAGGTTGTGGAGGAGGGTTGAGGCACAGCTCAGAGCAGTAAACCTGTTACTGATTCTTAGTACAGAAATTACAAGCAAACAGTCTGCAGTCCTTCACCCGAATAAGGTGTTGTTTTCTTTCTTTAACATTTTCTGCTGTCACTGTGCCTGATTAGAAAAAAGAAACAGAAGGCAATTATTTTGTGCCTCTCTATACAATGGCACTGTTTAAGTAGCAGCTGCTTCAGAGACAAGAGTAAAGGGGACTGGGGGGAAGAGATTGATCTTTTCCTCCTTTTCTCTGTAAACACCACTGTCTGCATCAGTGGTGTTGCTTTGACTTCTTTGCCACAGAGCTTGAAAAGTCTTTTGCACTTAGTAACATGTTCTGGCTCTAAAACTGAATAGGCAGAGTCTAATTCTCTTTCTTGGAGCACTGCTGCTAATAGATTATCAATGTAAATATGATAAGTGCTCGAGAATTCTTCTCAAAATTTAGATTCATTAGTCTGAGTACTGGTATTTTTTTACATGTGTGTGTGGCTTCTGAAATGATTAACAGTGTTCCTTCATCCCTTTTCACCTATAATCTGCACTCTGACCACTATCTCATTACAATTAGCTATGGCAAATAAACCAGATGTCTGAGCAGCTTCATTGTTCTGTTGTTTTTCTTTTCAAGACACTAGTGCATAGACAGATGTTAATTTCTCTTTTGTGTTAAAACTTGCCTCGGAGGAGTAAGATTACCAGTGCTCAGTCTTTGGCCGATAGACATACTGAGATCTTCTATCTTCTGAATGCTCTGTCTCAGCTAGTGTTTCTGCTGTCTCAGTGCATGTATAGTGAAGGTCTGGTTTTCTGTAATGACCATGGAACCTTAAATGAACGTCCTCTGACCTTAGGAAAACCATATTTTCTAAATGTTTTCTTTATTCTCAGGGTTGAGTAATGATACACAAAGGCACCTGCTCTTCCAAGTGGATGGAAATTTAAAACCATGCCAAGAAAAATACTGTTTCCGAGAAAAGATTCAAAATATGCATTGTTTAAAGCATAGTGTAAACAAAATAGCTTATATAAGCATTGTGGGCCCTTGTTTTGGATGAGATCATGCACTTGGGTTTCTGTATCTTTTCTACTGACAATACTAACAATGTAGTGCTTACATCTAGAAAGCAAAGTATGTACTACTAGTTTTCCTATTGATTTGGAAAAGGGTAATTATGAATATGTAAGCACTGAATGAGCACTGCTCCCTTCAGTCCTACATGAGAGTCAGTGTTGTGCTTGAGTAACACAGCAGTAGCTCCAGACCTTTTAAGAAAACACATTTCTTTAAAATAGGTCAGGAAACAACTCATTGATTTACAGGTTAAAAAATGTGAATGTGTATTTAATAGGAAGAAAAGTGACAGTTCAGGTTTAAATTTAGATAAACACATAAATTTGATGGTAGATACTTTGTTTCTGTAGATTTAGGTAGTAACATGGGATAATAGTCACTGTATATGATAATACTGCAGCAGTTGCCACGGTGCATAAAAGAACAAACTGAAATCATTAATGCTTTCATATTGTATCCTGTCATATTTCCAGTATCATAGCATGCCTAAGACTTAATGGGGCATATCTTTGAAAAAATCAGCAGGTGTGGTGTTCTGGAAAACATGAAAATTTGCAAGCTTGCTTCAGAGGCCAAAGCACTGTCTTAGATCTGACATTTTTTTCAAAGTACAAACTGTGTCATTGGTATAGTTACATAAACTAGAAATTGTAAATTTATTTTGCACAATCTGAAAAGCAAAGGATAATATGTGGGTTTGTATCTGCTGCTCAGAAAGACAACTGATGTGCAAGTCCTCTTTCCATCAAAGAAAAGTTTTGGTTGATCGAGGTGGGAAATTGGAACTGATTCCCCTGCCTGATTCTTTCTGAAAGAATGATGAAGTGATATTTTGTTTTCTGTTTTAGACTTATTAGTTTCACAGCCAGATTATTGTAACTTGAGCTTTTTTGCCATGCTTCTGCATGACTGCTTTTATTAACCACTTTTATTACATTTTGGCCTGTTCTTTGCATCATGCCATTGACAAAATCAGTTTTACATTTTTTTACCCCAAAGTTTAGAGCATAGAAAGTGGAAGAAATCCATTCAAAAAAGTCTGAAACATTAATTGGACTTGACTACAGCATTTAAAGTAACCTATTCTATCGTCCATTTACTTTCTACAAGAAATGAAAACTCTATTTTGATCTGAACTGTCACAGGTAATTTCTGCACATAAAACACATCTAGAGACAGCTTTCAAATGGAGTTGTCACTTCTTATTTAGCAGGCTGGGGACTCTCTATTGTTGTCAAACCCTCTTTGCTAAAGCATCACTAACACACTGATTTGCTCAGTTGTATGTGAGAGGAGGAATGGTTGTACAGCCTCCACGAAACAAAAAATTGTATGTAGTGCTGGAAACCTCTGCAGCTGAACTTAACTACTGCTTACGATAAAATTCCTTTTTCTATATACTATTTTAAAACAGATTTTCATACTGCGTGCTAGTGTGGGGGGTTATTTTTAGTGTAACCAGGTTGTAGTGTGAATAGTGATGATTACCATTTAAAAGCTGGTAACCAACATTCTCTTATTTTCCCTGACCTCTATTGGACCAAAAGTTTGGCTTTAATCTCTTCACAAATTTCAGGAATTGTTAAGCAAGTGCAATCAGAATATCTCTGAACTGTGAGTATTCCAGCCAAGATACTGAGGCAAAGCTGTAGGGCACCTGTTTCCAGACTACTATTCTGATGGTGGCCAATGTGACCATCTGGTGAGGCCGACGGGAAGATCCAGCTATGGCATTGCAGAATAGTGCAATTACAGTGGAGAACTCTTAACAGTGGAGAACTACCATTCTTCAGACTTTATTTTTTATAACATCCAATTTGCCCGTTGGCATGATATATTTCATAAAATAAATTTGCCTCCTGGCCTCATTTTATTCTCATAAATGTATACTATTGGAAAACACAGTTAAATAGTAGCAATGTATGATTTTTATTTCATTTTCCTCTCAAGGTTGGAAAATAGGGGCGAAAAATTTGCTTAGTGTGATGAGTTTTCCTTTATTGCTGTTTCCACAATACTCTGTGCAGGATTGAATAGCAAAACACAAGCTGATAGGAGTGCTCTTCTGACCTAATTCTGCACCACAACACAGATAACAGACTATCTGCTGATCTGTCTGATATGCATGACTTTGTCAAATCCAGATGTATGTTCAGGAGTGAAAGGAGTGAAACAGCTGAGGCTTAAGAGCAAGAGTCTTGCATTTGCTCCAGCTGCCTGAATCCTTAAGGTATCTTCATTGCTGCAGCTGGGGGGCAGGAATGGAAGGAAAGAAGCTGCCTGTTGCAGTGTGCAGCCTACAGAAAAACAAAACTGAAACCTAGAGTGTAAAACATTTCTGGTCAAAGCCAATTGCCTATTTTAAGGGCAATGTTTGCTGTAATGAAGCAAGAGATGCAGGCTGGAAATCACATTTTGATTTCTAAGCTGTGTGCCAGAAGATTTGAGGGTTCTTTGTTCAATGTGTCTCAAACTCCCTCCTGGAGAGGGACATGATGGGGAGGGGGTTTCTCTGTTCCCACTTTTCCCTGTAAATGTAGCATATTCATGAATCAATTTTAATGGCCATCCCATGGGGAGCAATGAATTAAATGGGTGAAAGAAAGGGTAATTTCGTGCATCAATAGAGAATATACTTGAATGGAGAAAAATGAGGGAAGGAAAATCTTATGGTCACTGTGCTGAAGCCAGTGATAAGTCACATCTATGGGGTTTTAAACCTTGGCTATTGCAGTGAAAATACAGCAGATGGAAGTGATCTCTCCTCCTTCTTCCAAATCTTGGTGGGCCAGCTTGCTTTCCTGTCTCCAGGTGAGACAAGTATGCAGAGCTGGACTGGATAAAGCCTATCTGTCTCCTGCTCTAGGAATGGAGACTGTGAGTCCACATTTGTGCTCAGTTGGCAAGCTTGTAAGGTTGTGGACTAGAGAAGTGGATTGATGTTTATCCTACACCGGACATGGTAATTATGGAGGTTGCATTCTTACAGGTTTTCAGTACACATTTTTTACAGTTACCTGGCACTAAACCAGCTTGATCCTATTTGTCCAGTAGCTCCGTCAAGTTGTTAGACCTTTTAAATTTTTTTTTTTTTTA